>OU343220.1:308066035-308516875 GCA_910596185.1 Chrysanthemum makinoi | reverse complement strand
GATCAAATCTAATGACAAGCTTCGGCTAATTGGAGAGCGACAAGTGTCCTATAGCACACGGATTGATGAAGTGTCAGTCCCATGAGTCAGAGAATGTCAGGGAAAGTACCATAGTACCCTTAATTGTGGTAAAATTTAGCAATTATCTTGGGTGGGTAATTAGGGTTTATATCTGGGTAAATTTGGGGAGGAAATTGGCGCGCTCGATTTTTGGGTTTTTTTTATATTTGTTTGACCTGGTGGGTGGGGGGTTGACTTGGTTTAATAAACCGGGTATAGTTGGGGGTTCGGGTCTCAATATTAAACCGGGGTGCTAGTGTTTAGATTGGGCTCGGGTATTTATTTTTGGGCCGAATGGTTTATATGGTTTTGGACTTAGGGATTAGATGTGTAATATTTAAGCATTACAAGGACCAATAGTGTGCAAACTGAAACTTCAAGGGACCAAAGTGTAAATCTGGAATGCTCATTAAGGACCAATCATGTAAAGCTCAAATAATCCAAGGGTGGCTTCTGTAATTTCGAATCTTTGAGGGACCAATTATGTCAAAAGCTCAAAGAACGGGGGTCATTCTTGACTTTTCTTCAAACTTTTTGAAACTTCAAAATCATCTTTTGAGAATAAAATCTTCCAAAATACACAATCTTGACCTTCCAGCTCAACTAAAACTCTCTTGATCTCTCGTGCCGGATTACATCGATTTGGATCCTTTTTGCGTGTTTTGCATATCATACTGCACAAGCACAAACTCAAGAAAACCACAAATATCAGCAATAAACGGCTTTTCTTTGGTTGTTTTGGGTCTATATTGATAAAGAAAAGGTATGTGTTTAAGCACATATCAACACTCACCTGTTGTTCACGTTAGATCTACATCCAATTGAGGACACTATGGAAAGGGTCAAAGGACAAACATGCTAGCTGTGGTGATATATGTGCACAAACAAGTCACCATTACACTGCTTGAGTTTAAAAATTTCGTTCTAATTCGAGTCATATCCAACCAAACTATGATACAAGAGCACTCCTCTCAATTCTTAATCAATATCGTTAGTATATCACGGGAATAATCACCAAGCATTCTCGTAAACGAGCTTAAGAGTATATCCTCAACCATGGAGAACTCTCTACATGATCATCACCAAGTCATAATGGTTAGCTTATGAGTAAGCTCATGTGATACTGTTAAATATTAGGGCATTGGTCAACATAAAACACATCGCTATCGAAGCTCTGATTTGGGATGACATGATGTCATTTCTCAACAAACTTGGCAAAGATTCCACTACATCGGTATATACTAAATTGAATCCGAGAAGCGGAACTTCATCGACATTCCCAAGAAGGCTCAATGAAACAATCCGACATGTTGACGGAACCCATTCTATCATCGCGAATCAAGGAACCAAGTCTACAAAGAAACAAGGTCTTTGTCGCGCGATTTCCCTAGAAACGAAGATGTCGACTCGACAAACGTACTAAAAGGTATCCAAGCGGTCCGGAAATGACAAGGCAAAGTTGGTCATCTCGACGAAAAAGCTTACGGAACAACACGTAGAGAACCAAAAGAGGAAGTGGGAAGTACGGCACTTGTCAAAGGAAGTTCCTCCCCGAAAGAGGAACCCTCCTCAAAGAGGATTGTTCCATCTAAGGAATGCTCCCATCCCAAACCCAACAAGAACTGAAAAGATTGCATGGAAAGCGAAGCTCAGAAACCCCACGATGAAGAAGATTATCTACTGGAATGCAAGAAGAAGAACCTCCTCGTTGCTAAACCTACAAAGTACAATAAGTAGAAAGAAGAATCATATGATGAGGAGATGCTCAAGAAGATGGATCAAGAAGAAGTTTAAATTAGAAAATTCAAAAAAGAATTTGCAAAGATCAAAGGGTGGCCGG
Organism: Chrysanthemum makinoi; assembly: GCA_910596185.1. Lineage (NCBI taxonomy): Eukaryota > Viridiplantae > Streptophyta > Magnoliopsida > Asterales > Asteraceae > Chrysanthemum > Chrysanthemum makinoi. The sequence continues at coordinate 308,514,975 of OU343220.1, read as the reverse complement.
AGGATCAAGTGGTGTTGTCACTCTTGATACTTGTCCCACATGTGTTAATCAACAGGAGGGGATGCGGTGCCACCCTTCTTGTGCAACAACAAGCGCTTGTTGAAGGTCGAATCCCATCTGATCTTTTGAGGAACGAGTAAAAGATATTAAGACTGAGAAAGAGTTAAAGTTGATGAAGAAGCTAAGGAACTATGGAAGAAAGGCTAAACATGACATGGCGATGAAGATTAATGATTGACTTTCTTAACATACCACGACTTCAAAGAGGATGTCATACGCACCTCCACAAGGACCACAGATCTCCTCATGTCCCATCCTCATCAGATTCTTCATCTCACTCCTCACCACCACCATCAAAGAAGTCAACCAAATCATCATCCAAATCCGTGAAGAAACCATCATAAAATCTTGGATTTCTAGCTCATGAGCGGATTACCAAAGATGTCAAACAATTTATGAAAGAAAAGCGTGCTCAACAAAAGCTCAAATTTCTTTTCGCATCACATCTTGACACAATGATATTCGTATAACGCACATGAAAAGGTAAAAGGAGAAAGGAAGTTTGTTGAAGTTCATGAAGAAACATCGTGAAAAGGCCGAAATGCGTTACACTAACAAGTACCTTAGTGGATATCGTTCAAAGTCAAAAGACACAAAACCGATGGAAAGAGAATCATACTCTTTCTTCTCGGTGTGACTAGAGAAATATTTTCATACTCACCCTAACATGCGTAGCATTGGTTAAAAATACAATGGCCAAAGAAGTCTCACGAATAGGTTAATGCGCTAAACTTGTGATACAAATGTCAATTTGCAACGGCTCCATGAAGCTAAATTTTTGAAAGAATCTACTTGATTTTCAACTCGATCATCATGCAAGTGGTTCAAAAGCACAACCCACAAAACCAAGATGGCGATGATAAGGATAAGGATTCTCAAACGCACTAGCGTCGATAAGCCGGTAAATCTACCTCTATGCCACCTCCACCATGAACTTCTTCTCAACAAAAGTCTCCTCCACGGTCTTCTACGATAAACCTCGGGCGAAAGTTAATGCCCTGACTCATAGGTGATTACTTTGAGTATCACTACGGGTGGTGACGATGAAGAAGGTCCTTGAGCCGACAACAACCCACCTCACCCAAACAAGAAACGCATCATCAAGGCCTTCCAAAAGAAGAAGAAGCGAACTTCGGCTGGAGTCTTCTTATGGCTAGATTTGCAATAAAACCGAAAGAGTTACATGATTTCAAACAGGGTTCTCCACACTTGTCAATCAACACTCCACCGATGAAGGTCAAGGTGGTATTCTACATTGGATCGCAAAACTTTTGCAAGAAAAGTTCCATGTGAAGAAAATGGCGAAATGCGAGTTGAGGAATCAAGAATGAAGCATTCCAACTTCTTAAAGAGGTCAGCTGCGAAATCGAACAATATCATCTTGAGAACATCGCTCGAGCTATGTCTAATGACATGGATTGGCTCAATCCGGAAGCAAACATTGACTTCACACAAAGGGACAACCCTCCATACTACGCCGATTGGACCAAACCCCTACCGAGCATCATTGGCCAATGCAGGCGAATAGGATTCCTTCCGATACTTTTTAACTAGCACTTTGATTTTCTCTTACGGTAGCGTTTATGGTTCAAATAAATATCGCTACATCATTGACTCTTCCATTCCAGTGACTATTTACTCAAATAGCTATGGAGAACGTGCAAATCACTTGTTTTCTTACAGCGTGCAGCATACGACCAAGATGCATTGTATGGATTCATCATTGGCACCCACGCCAAGAATGAATCTACTAAAACCTTGGCTACTGGTTCAAATCTCAAACATGCAAACTTAAATAGTTCTAAGGACATCGTGGCCATCTAACACATTGATCTCAAGTCTAAGTGGGACTACACATTCTTAAAGAATATCATAGTCAAGCGACAAGATGAACAGGACTATGGATTCTCGAGTGACTTTGAGAACTTGTCCCTCAAAACGACATCAAGACATGTACATTGCCAAAGTGCGTTATGTGACAATTCAACTCAAGCGAATTCATGAGCGTGATTTATCAAGTTTTTCATCTTACATTAGGCGCGCCATTTGATCAAAGACTTGCGTGTTGAAGATATCCGGAATGTTTGAATCTTATCGAGCGGCGTGTCAACCTCACTAACGCTTAACTCTTCCCGATCAATCATTACAACCTCAATATACACTCATCGGAAACCTTTCAGCGTTGTTTACTATAGTGAACTTCAAAGCGCTTAATGGCGTGTAGTGAGCTCAAATCATACCTTGAAGAGGATGGATTGGCATTGAAATATACCAGTTGGGTCTCTATGATATGGAATCTCGGAAAGGCGGGATGTGAGAAGGATCATCACCATGATTGATGAGCGGTTGTTGAAGGATGATGGTGAGCGATTGGAGAGCTATGTTGGTGAGTCGGTGAGAAACATCACCGGCTTTCAAGCACTCACGGGGATAATCACTGCACTTGGTACCCCTTGAATTGTTTCCCATATAATTTTGGATGTGTGATTAAATAATGTCTATGGCGTGCACACATAACGATTAATACAACCCGTAATTGTCAATAAAGGAAGCCACGTGGTAATGCCACAATCCTTATAAAGGAGCTTCTTACTATAGTTGAGTAAAACCTATCAAACCTTTAACTTTTCAAGGTTTTGCTCAAAAGAACAAGTACTTTCCCTTATGATTTTCAAAACCTCAATTTATATCACTTTCGTTGATTAGATTCAAAACTTTGTTCAAAGATTGTTCTCAGTGGTCATTCTTCCCGTAACACTCGAAATGGTCATATTTATTCTCAAGCGTTTCAAAAATAACACTTTAATATGCCATTTTTGAGGGGGAGAAAAATATGTGATAAGAAATATGTTGTGTAAAATGCAAATGAATACGTATGCTTGAACTTAACCAGAATTGTTTAGTAACTCGAAAAGACTTGTTGACGGGCGGGTAATAATTTCAAGCTAGTCTAGCTAGTGATAAAAGTATAACGTGTCCTTGTCTCGAGTTTAGAATGTACCATTCAAGAAACTTTTGATAGACATGAACTCTGACGGGTTTGACAACCTTCCAAGGTTTGTCTACACCTTCAAGGTAGTTATTAGAGCTAGTTGTCACCTAAAGCTGACAATGTAACTCTTTAACTATGCAGCGTAACCGTGTCTATTGTCTATCTTGATGGATCAATTTGAAAAGTCTTGCTCTTTCCTATTGTGCATTTAACCATTAAAACTATTAAGCACATGTTATTTATGCAAAACATCATCTCTCACAATGGTTCAAACATGTTTTTCATTAACAAACCCTTGAGAGATATGTTATCATCACAGTGGTTTTAATGGCAAACATAGGTTAGTCATGGGTTATAAGGTGACTAAGGTTAGAATTACCACTCCTATGATCAAATAATCTACGGACACCACAAATAGTTAGTATTTAGAAGTCCTTAGGTATGATTGTAAAACAATGAGAAAGAAAGAAGGAGTTGAAGATTAATTAAAAGAAATGCAAAGAAAAGGGTGAAAAGAAATAGCCCTATTATGTCAACTTAGGCTACGGGTTCAATTCATATACTCTTGGTTGTCACTTAGTTATTGAAGATTAAAGTCATCATGGACCCAAAGGCGCATGCACTAAACCTTCTTATCCACTCAAGTTTCTCTCAACGAAGATTGTTTCATTCTAAAGGGGAACCCTACGAAACTATCGGCTTTCATCTAGAGATTTATTGAAGAAGGAGACCTCTCCTAGTCTCCGGGAAAACCAAGAGCACTATTGAGTCTAGAACCACGAGATTCATTGATCTCTTAGGCACTTGACATTTAATCACTTGATGATCAACTAATAAGATCATGCTTTCATATCGAGTCCTTCACGATCTTAGCAATATGTCGAGAACATTTATGAGAGGTTCACATCGTGATCCTCGAGTGATTGAATGGAAACTCTGCCAAGGTCAACATCAAACGTACCGCCGGGTCACCGGTTAACTCCCGTGGATTACGCGGTGTGTCCAACGGTCTGATGCTTGGTGGGTACGTCGTGACGTCATCATACGAGCGTATGTACTTCGGTACATCGCGTTATCTCACTTGTGGGACTCCGTTACGGCCTTTGTAATAATTAGAGTTGTGTCCTCACACTATCGTTTTGTTCTCGAAGTTCAAACTTGTGTTTTCAAGTGGGAAGCGCTTATTACTAACCGTTTGAAATGTTTTCTTCTTATGGAAGCTTGACGGGTAGGGATGATCGTCTTGATTCTTCTCATGTTCACGCCAACATCATCACTAATGGAAGTTCTATCTCAAGGCAACACAACGTCGAGAATGATTCTTCATCAATCAAAGAATCTACAAAGTCAAAGACTTACAAAACTTCGATTGATTTCCAACGTCAAAGGCGTGTGAGCATATTGAAGAATGGCGTGTCCGGAGCTGGGCTACGTTGGTGTCCGACATACAACATACTATCACTTTCACCACAAAGAACAATGATCAAGAACAAAGTTAAAGATGACCAAGCATAACCGTTTTCAAAGATAACTATCTCTACTGGAGATTGTTCGAATCAAGACAATTCCTCTCACAAGAAAGAAGAATGTCGGAAGATTCATACCTATTACATCAACGCCTTCACCGTTTACATTCATATATACTTGAGTGGGAGATTGTTGGAATCACTTTTCTCCGTATTTCAAGTATCTATTTCATATGTAAGGTAGCTTTATTATAGCACTTCATGTGTTTTGTTTAAGGTCAAGCTTATGTAGAAGGCCCATGGCTTTGGCCCAAGCCGTTTTCAATAAGGAATAGGGAAGGAGAGGGAGTGTTGCCCTAGCTCCATGCCTATATAAACCATGTAATAACCCTCACTTGAGGGTTGGTTGTTCAAGTTTTTCTCTCATTCATACATCTTTGCTTTTCATTGGTATTATTATACGTGTATGTGTGTGATTCACTTGTTCATCCGCCTTCATCTCTTTCTCTATAACTTGTGTTTGTAAAACTAGTGACCTAACATAAACATTTCTTTAGGTTAGACACATGAAAAGTGGGATGTACATTACTGAGTTGTGGTGGAAATTCAAGTTTCATAATGGACCAACCCTAGCTAGGATTTTGAATGGACCTGTCTTGGTTTAAACTCTTTTAGATATGACACCTGTGAGACTATTTCATAACCTTGTCTCCAACTTGGAATTCCAAAGGTTTGCATCATATTAACTCTTTTGTCTATCTCTTGCTTTTTGTAATTGATTTGTGACAAGCGATAGTTTTATGCTTTCATTGCTTAATAAGTTAGGACCGAAACATCTCCCACTTTTTTAATGCAACAGGCGATCGGCAATTTATAAAAAGTACTTCAAAGGGTGCTTGCCTTGATACTTGCATGACTGTTATTGTAGGAGAATTGACTAATGGTAAATGGTTATCCCATCCTTTTCCAAAGTCGATTATACAAGCTCGTAGCATGTCTTCCAGATTTTGAATGATTCAACTCTCTATTTTCATAGTTTGCTTCGACCATCGGTTTGAGGATGATACATTTTAAGTGACACTCATGTCTAAGTTTATCTCTTGTGACTACCGATCATATTTGAGGTTAGATAATAAAATGTGAAATATACATACCATCTCGTTACGTGGATGATGTAGGATCCATTATTTATGTTGTTTGATGATTCAGGTGGTCTAGGACAATGATTAAACAAGAAAGTCATTTTAGATAGATGAAGAGAGTTGAGAGGAGGTTCCTTGAAGAGAGTTGTTTAACAAATGAAAGGTTAGATTCAAAGAAGCCACACCCCTTCCATGGATGGAAGGGGTATTTATAGTTACGAATCATAACGACCTCCTATCGGCCTGTGGATCAGGTATGCAGTGGGTAAAGACCCGTCCTTCCTCCACGGTGTTGCACTAAACTAAACTATGCTACAAACTAACTAATTAACTACTAAATAACGTAACTAACGATATGTCTACGAGCTAACTTATGCTAGATAATATTTGGGGTGACCGACTCTTCGCTATGGAATTTTCTAATTCCTAACAATCTCCCCCTAAGGGAGGTCACCCCATGTTTTACATTTTGAATCCTAGCATTCTATTTTATCTTCAGTCTTGAGCTCGTAGACTTTAATTCTTCACTTCCACAATCTTTGTGCTTAAGTAGTGCAACTTCAAAGTCTGAATGCTTTGTACTTTAAGTGGAGGTCTTTGAACTGATCCACATCTTTGATGATCTTGGAGCTTTCATTGAGATCATCAGCCACAGTAAATCTCTGGATCACCCTTTGTTGTGTTGCCATCATGTGTAGTTGTGACTTTCGGACCGACATGCTCACACTTTTGAATCATGACATCTTTCCATCAGTAGCGGAAGCCTTATGGTTCATGATATTTGCGGCAGCGGCGAGCGAAGCATAGTATGAAATATCGAGCGTTATGTAGATATGCACCAGTCATGATTTCTTCAAATTAAGTGTGGATGTTGTGATCATGCGGCTTTGGATTGACTCCTCAATTTGATCAGCAACCGTCCAAATGTATCCACAAACAACAGTTAGCAATAAAACACACGAAAGTGTCTTTGATCACTTTCGTTGAATTGAGGTACACGGTCCACGGTTCCTCGTTGATCGATACAAGTCTTGCCTGTGATCAGCTAGGATTCCTAAGAATCTCCTTGGCAGGGTTTCGTAGCTTTGTTCTAGCCGTTCTCAAACCGGAACGTCTCAAAGAAGACAACACAGAGTGAGTGAACCAGCGAATTAAGATTCACCGATTGATGAAAAATTGATTTGAAAACAATCGCGTATTGCTTAGAAGAAAGAGTTTTGCAATATGACGAAGGTTTTATGAGAAAGATCAATTTTCAATCAAAAATACTTTTGTATCCGAAAAGAGTACACATTCGACGTGCTAGAGAAAAGAAGGTTTGCACATCGAACGGTTTTTCTAAAAGCATTTTTTCAATCAGAGATACTTTTTGTGTTTGAAAACATGAATACACATTCGATGTGCTAGAGAAAAGAAGATTTGCACACCGAACGGTTTTTCCAAAGGTATTCATCAATTCCATTCCTGGACCAAGGTTGATTCAAGATTGAATCTCCCCATTGTTTCTATCCAGTTGTTTCAAGCTTGATCTTACGAGAAGATCTCATGTGTCACCTACCAAGAGCTTGTTTGATGTTGGCTCTAGAAGGCTTTCCATCTTCATTGTGAATATGTTTGCATATCACTCAGATGTTCTGGAAATACCACAAGGATAATGCGTAGGACTCTTAATATATACTTACTTTCCACATTGTGTAAAACAGCAAGTCTTCAGGAATTTAGTGTCCTAATGAGATGTTGTGGATGATCTCTTGGCTCTAGACTCAATCGTGCACATTTGGTTCCTATGCCGGAGACTAGGGAGAGGGTCTCCTTCTTCAATATCAACAATCTCTAAGAGAAAGTCGATAGATAATGTCGGTTCCCCGTGAGAATGAAACAAGTCCTTTTAAGAGGAACTTGAGTAGCTTGGGAAGTTAGGTGCAGTGCGTCACTGGGTCCATGACGTCTTGTCTTCAATACCAGTGTTACCTTAGTAAACACCAGTAGCATATGTATTGAACCCGGTTTCTGCCCTAAGGTTGAATTATTGGAGGGCTATTTCTTTTCACCCTTTTCTCATTCATTTCTTTTTCATTCTTCAACCCTTCAGTGCTTACCGAGACTTCATTACTAGAACCTTGTTGGGTTTATTCCAGTACTAGCTCTATCTCATTCCGCACTCTTCCCATATTCTCATTTTCTCCTTTTTCATCATACCTAAGGACTCTACACTATCTAGTGGATTGTCCATGGGTAGATCCCTCCGGTTCGGCGGATCATTAGGAAGAATACCTAACCTAACTATCCTTATAACTCCATACATAAAGTAAAATGGTCGGTCTTTTGGTACAGTTCATTCCTTCATGAAACCAATTGAAAAATCATTTGGAAAAACAATCAAGGTACTTGTGATACAAGATCAAAGCATTTTGTACCTTAATAGTTTTGATCATTTAGAAAACCTCCCCCTCAACATGTGCATATGATTTAGAAATTGTTTAGCACATGGAGGCAAGAGGACTTTGAAATATTTTCTTTGATCACAATTTTCATAGAAAAAAGCCATTTGATTTTCTTGGTAAAATTCTCCCCCTCAATATGTGCATAGGATAAGAGAAATTATTTTAACACATAGAGGCAAGAGTTCTTTTGAAGCACATCCACGAATCACAAAAGCCATTTAGAAAACCATTTGAAAACTTAATCAAGGTACCATAAAACTTTTGTACCTCAATAGTTTATTTTCTTTAAAATGCTCGTGCCGAGATTCAAAAGCGTTTAGCACATATGAGAGAGCAGCCTGCACATTTGAATCAAATCGATCATCATTTATCAGATTTCATTATTAAATCACAAATTCTCCCCCGATCAAAAATATCAAACCCTTTGAGATTTTGGATCTCAAATGATTTAATCAGGTTTAGAAAACATGGGAGAAAATGTGGCCTTGTTTAAATACTCATCTCGTTTTTGGATAAATCTTCCTCCTCAACATGTGCATTGTGTATCTCAAATCGTTTGGCACATGGAGGCAGGAGTGCCTTTGAAGGGCTAAAACCAATTCCATTTAAACAGATAAGAGATTTAAATCACGATCTCTACCCCGATCAAAATTTCAAACCTTTTGAGATTTGTGATCCCAAAGATTTAAATCATTTAAAAGATTTTGGGAAAAGACGTGGCAAGATTCGATTTTGAAAAATGACAGATAAGGACCATTTTAAGACATTAAAGATTGTTAGTATCAAGTATGATTGTTTTATGAGATCTTTAAGTAAAATAAAATAATTTCACAATCAAACAAGAATAGAAAAATTTTCATTTTGAAAGACCTTGATTCAAAAGAAAAATCATACCATGACATAACATTAAATCTTTAGATCACCACTTATTATCGTACAAAACGGAACTTGATTGAAGAAATATGGTTTGAAAATATTTTATTTTAAATCACTCCCCCCTCAATTGATGACCGAATTCAATAATTGAGTGACTTAGGTTTTGATAAAAAGAAGTCCGGTGATTTTCAAAATTTAGTTCAATTTATTTTCAAAACAATATTTTTTCATTTTCAAAACAATTTAATCAAATGTTATCCTGCACAAAGATACGTTAGGTGGATGAGAAGCCGTTTTTGTTGTTGTTGCTTGTAGGGCTTTGGAAGAAAAACCATATGCTGATGCAGTGAGACTTCTTCTTACGTTGCATTTTGAATGCCAACTGAGGTCAAATTAAGCTCCGTTTCTTTAATCACTTAGAAGAAGACCATCTGCTGATGCAGTGAGACCTCTTACGTTGCATTTATGCCAACTCTCCATGGAAGTCCAATTAAGCTCCATTTCTTCATTTGTCAACCCAAGATATCGTTACCCTTTCCTTTCGGCATCCAATCATCTTCAATTGTGGGATCCGGATCGGGAACATTCTTTTATACCAATATACCACATACAAATATATGGTGGTCGACATCACCCAAACAACAATCGACTAATTCAAGTCAATTCAACATATCAATCAGTCATATAAATGGTATGGGAATAATGTGTACATCAAACACTAATCATCTAATCCTAGCAATCATATCCTAGGCACCTAGTCCTTCAACATAGGTTCACATCATTTTTAATTAAGCATATTAGGATAATTAAGAAAGCCCGTTAGATGATGTAGATTTGAAAAACATTATCCCCCTCAATCCATGACTCATTTTATGAAAAGTTTAAAAGCGGTGAAGTCATTGATTGAGTTTTCAATTTACAAAAACTACGAATCGATTGATTTTTAAAGCAACTCATTTACCACCATTTTGAAAACAACAAATATTTTTCTGAAGAATTTTAGACGGAAAAACATTTGTGTAGGAACAGCAGTCCTTCGACATACTTTCCTCAATATTGATTTAGGATAAGTGCACGAAATATTTGAAAATTAGTTTAGCGTTGCACTTTCCTCTTCTTGAAGAGCGGGTTGCTATCGAAATAATAGCAAGCCATATTTTAAGCCCGGGTTTATGTCTGAAATAACTGCGCAAGCCATTTGATTTAGTGACATGTTTAGAAAAGAATATTTACACCTCTGCTCGAACTTCATCTATGGTCCCGTGCCATTATTGAATGACATTTCTAAGACCGTAGATGTTATCGATACTAGAAGACATGTCTTGTGAAAACATATTTTTGGTATTTTTCAAATTTTCTGATTTTTATGGCTTTTTGAAGGTTTTATATTTTTCTATTTTCCTTTTGATGGTTTTCTAATTTTTTGTATTTGGTTTTCAAATGTATACACAAGATAGAGTAGATGATATAGTTTAAAAGAAGATGATGATACGAGTAGAGATAAGGATATCGAACGCCCGTTGTAGAAGATAGAATTAGTCATCATCTCTTAAACATTCCACCACCAAAGCTTCCGAAGGCTCTTGTCATTGAAGAAAGAAATTGAACCATCGAAAGTGAGACTTTGGCGGCTTCCCCCAAACCAAAAATCCTTTAGCTTGAGCAGATTGAAGCTCTATTTCAAGCTTGCCTTAGCGGTGCAACAGAAGAAGCACACCATTATCATTGATCCAGCTGCTCCTTTTAAGAATAAACACCGTGATTCTTCGTTTGAGGCTATATCATCCAATAGAAGAACAACAACGTATTTCATCCACACATTAAATAATCTTCTCAAATTTCCTTTTCAACTGAAGTCTGAAGCGAATCCATTCCAAAGGTGTCAAGAGAACACTTCCCCAAGTAGATTGAATTGATGCGGTCAGTCTCTTAGTACTAGATGCTCACGAACCGAATACACATACCCGAAGACAAAGAAACTTATACCATCGAAGTAGCAGATTAAATCCAATAGAAAATACACCTTCCGATGTATACATTTCTCTCCCCTGAAGAGCGTGTATGAAGCTTCAAGAACCGAAGTACCGAATGCCCAATATCAGAGAGAATAACCGATAACATTGAAGAAGCAGGCGAATCACGATTATCTATGCGGAGGACTATCTCTGCATTTCAACTCCGAATAAGTGATCTCTAAATCACGATTAAGCACTCAAGTGAAACAGATGAGCGTCCCCAATGTACACAATCCTCTCTCCCCTGATGATTGCGATAACATCGAAATCATCACACACTTGTGTACCTCTTTTATCATTCGAAACTAACTTTCTCTAACATCTCTTCCCCCACGTAGTTGGAATAAGAACACTAAACGCCTTGATGAGTAAAACCTTGAGTTTCTCTGCGGTCATGACATATTGTTTTCCCGGGAAATCTTCAATCACTTAGAAGAATTAAGTTCATCAAGTTTACTCGCCATGAGTCAAACCTTGAGTTTCTCTGCGGTAATAACATTTGTCTTCCCGGGATATCTTCAATTACTTAGAAGTATTAAGTTCATCAAGTTTACTCGCGTCTAGATACGTGTCTCCTTCCCCCTGCTGGTTTTGACACTTCGGAATCAGCAACATATTATAAGCCCAAATACTAGAGATCTTGTTGAGAAGAACGCTTGAAGTCTTTGTGAGAATCAACATGCTTTGAAGTAATGTGAGCAAGTCTAATTGGGGATTAAATTGGACATTTCACCCTCCCCGATTAGTGCTTCTCCCTAAACCGACAATCTGTTTGATGAAATGCTTGAATTAAGAAGAAGTCTTTAGATACGTCAAATGCAAATCGTCTTTAGTCTTCTAACATGCATAGCAGAAAATGTAGAACAGTGTAGGGCTTCGACCTTCTTCAAGATTGTCAGGTTGGGGAATAGATAGTTAACATCTTCAACTCACTTACCAAACAAGAACATCTCACCAAAAAGCATCCCAATTAACTTACATCTTGAAAATCCCTTAACTAAAATCCCTCCCAATCAAACAAGAACAGAAAGATGTTCATTAAGGAAATCAGACAATCGGCCGCAACGACACACAAGATGGTAACACCAAACTACCAATCACATCAAACAAGAACAGAGATTTTTGGAATCATCATGTTGATGTATACGTGAAGCATTAACCGGAAGCACTCTGTCGATAAACTTATCAATCCGAGTGAAGATGTCAACCAACGGCTCTTAGAAGAAACTCCATGTAAAGATGATCCGATAAGAAGAAGCTCGGTTCTTACATGAGTTAGGAGCCGTATGACCATATATTCTCATAAGTCAATCAACCATGCAGAATTATCACACTTCTTCTCCCCCTCAAGAATTGCCTACGGAGATGCCATTCTTGATTAAACAAGTGAACATCATTCAAATGTAGTCTATTCACACTTCTCCCCCGCAAAATTAGTCCATGATGTCGCCATCGTCATTATAGTTGAGCAAGTGGAATAAGAAAACAATTAACATAAGCCCGGTTCACTTGATGACTGAAGCGCATGGAAAAAGTATGAAGCATGTTGATGAGAATGGTCATAATAAGAAGATTTCTCTTCTTCAGAAGATAAAGCGCACTGAAGCGTACACTTTTCTTTTCTTTAGAGTACGAGGCATGAACTGTTGTGTTCATACGTCATAAGAAGATTTCTCTTCTTTTTAAGATAAAGCGCACTGAGACGTACAGTTTTCTTTTCTTTAGAGTACGAGGCATGAACTGTTGTGTTCATACGTCATAAGAAGATTTCTCTTCTTTTTAAGATAAAGCGCACTGAGACGTACACTTTTCTTTTCTTTAGAGTACGAGGCATGAACTGTTGTGTTCATACGTCATAATCTCTCTCTTTTCAACTCTCTTAGCAAAACATGTAATCATCACCATTATCATTCAGTAGGCTATTTGCAGTGACAACTGATGGAGAAAACCCAATATGATGAATTTGACCCTGAAGTAAAATACCCCGAACTCGTGACTTAAACTTGCACATATGTAACAAAGAGCGGTGCTGATACTTTATGCCCATTTGAATCTCTAAGTACTCTATACTCTTCAACCAACCAACCATCGAGTATTAGACGTATATCACCTCTTGAAAATCCACAATTGAATGTGACACTGAGCACTACAACGTAACTCCTTTAAGTGATAGTTATTTTGTGGTGATAAGAGCCCAATTCCCCCAAGTGGTAAAAGAAAAGGTAAAAGACACCCAACAATAACTAGATTTCCAAGTCTTCGTTTTTGATAATAAGCTCGAACAAGTATCTCGAAGAATCTTCATCCATCCATCCCCGATACCTTCAGATACTAAGTACACTCGCCCGTGATAATTCACTTCAACCTCAAATAAATAATAGTGAATTAACTCCGTTGTCACATCTTCTGATTAAAAGCTCAAATCTAGCCTTCTTTGACAGTAAAATGAACTTTGATAATGGTTTCATCCCGACCATGGTTAAAAGCACGTAACCCCATAAAACCTTGTAATAACCATACTGCCATGACAAATATCCAAACACACATCCAATTCATGAAGTATACCCTTTTATCCCTTCTTCGAAACAGAAACCGTAGCACCAACATCAAATGAGATCCCGAAATACACTTTCCTTTCTCCAGGATGGTTCCATCATTACGGGATTTTACAACTCTATGGTTTAAACCGAGAAATAGTTTCTTTCGCGGGATTTTACAAAACCAAGAATAAACCGTAAGATATATCCGGAAATGCACTTTGTTATTACCCGGATGTTTCCATTGTCACGGGATTTTACAAGTCTATGATTCAAACCGAGAAATAGATTCTTTCGCGGGATTTTACAAAATCAAGACAAAACCGTAAACAATGTCAGTTTGAATGTGTTATGACAACTTTGGTTGAGGTGATTATCTGTTATTAGGGGAACATGCAGTGGTTCTTCAACGGTTCATTCTCCATCATCCAAGTCCAAGTGATAAATTATTCGACCCATAATAAATCAACAATCTTAAATCCAATTCTACGGTATATATCATTCTTGGGCTTAAAACAACTATTATGCTTGACTAATCCAACATTAATTGTTGGCCCGTTTGTACAACTCACTTATAAAAATGACAATTCATCCGTTCAAACCCATGTGAAAATTAAATATCCTATATTAAAGTCCGGCCCTCCAAGCATAATACCCGTTTTATAATTACCACTTAAATTCGACTAAAAAACTGATAACAACTTCCATAATGATATTTCCCACACTTAAATCACGTCAAATGATATTATCATACTTCAAGCATAACTCATTATCAAATGATAGTATCTTTCCCAAGCACAATATGCATCACGGAATGTGCATTAAAGTCAAAGGATGTGCCACCTTCGTTAACAACTAGGCCCAAAATTACCATGAAATGAAGCCCAATATGAAAATCACCCATTCATCCAATCGTTAAATAGGCCATTCCTTCATATTCTATCTGTTAGGCCCATGTGACATCAAAACCCGAACTAAATTCACTTCAACCCTAATATATCGATTCATATATATAGCTAACACTTATTACACTTCACACACTTAGCCCTAATATTTATCATCAAAACAAACGCCTCTCCCCTAAACTTTCTCAAACCATCCGCCTCCCTCTAACAAAAAATATTTCAGCTTCACCTCAAATTTAATCCAATTAGAACTCTCCAAACCCTAATCATAATTCATTAACATCCGCCCCCATTCCACTAAAACGCATCCAAGAATCCCTTAGGCGACACCACAATCATGATCAATTTGTTCTCATCAGTACATTCTTACCGTGACCCATCAGATATATAGATTGAATATGAAGCTGTCGAGAATGATTCAGGTAGGTATGAGCTTTAGTTTTGTTATTAACGAATTAAAGAGACGATAATAACGAAAATGTTATGAATCGTTCCTTTAGAGTTCGAATATCAAATAGAAGCATAGCTTCAAGAGAATGATCAGTGATGACATCATCTCGTGAGATAGTCTTAGCCTTGACTTGATGTTACAATACATATCACGAATAAGATTCAGAGGTCAAACCCATTTGATTTATTGTTATATTGATTTTCTGTTTAGAGTTATGTTAGTTTGAGAGTTGAGGAGTGGATGAGAGGGTTGTGGGATGAGTCAAGGTCTAGTATTTGTTGATTTGGACTTTGGATTCAGTCATGATATGTATATAATCTGCTCTTGCTTTACTTAAAAACGTTGGACTGATGAAGTTTTTACACTGAGGTCGAGTATATTGTTGTTTGGTTATGGTAACTGTTGAGTCATGGTCTGGTAAAAAAATCTTCTTCATCTTCATTTCTGTCATTACATGTCAAGTCGCTAAGTATTTGTCTTGAGTCAAGTTGCTACCCATTTTATCAAAGCAAGTCGCTACCTATTTCAAAACAAGTCGCTACCCACTTTTACAAAGCAAGTCGCTACGACTTGTTAAATAACAAGTCGCCAGGCCATCTTTTAACCAAGTCGCTACATAGCTTTTGACGTAACTCGCTGTTGACTTTCAAAAAAGTCAACGATATCCAAGTCGCTATAATTTTTCAACATTCACAAGTCGCTAAACAACGACTTGTAAATACAAGTCGCTAGGTAGATTGACCTAAATCGCTAGCATGAATATATGAGTTTTCCGATGAGTTTTTCGACTATTTTCCGACCACCCTCATACTAAACCCAGAAACACATTATAAAAACTGCAACTTTTGACCCATTTAAGATCTCAAGAAAAACTGACCATTTGACCACTTTTAACCAAAGTTTGACCACAAGCTGATAACAAGTATATCACAGATATGAAAGAACTGATATTACAAAACTGATATCAAAGACACATAAAACTTTGTTTTAACAAACTGATATTACAAAAGAGTGGAAAAATAAATTTCCGACAACAATAGATATATAACTTCAGTTTAAAACAAGAATCGAACCGCAATGAATCATCAAAACATAAAAACCATGGCACGAAACCACACAAATCAACACAACACAAAAACCTTGGCTCTGATACCAATTGTAGGATCGATATATTTATTGTGTTGATGATTCGGGTGGTCTTGGATGATCAAAATACATGTTAGCCATATTTTAGAGAGAGAAAGTAGAGAGGGTGTTCTTGGTAGAGACTTGGTTCACAAAATATGGAATGTTAGATTACAAGAAGCCACACCCCTTCCATGGATGGAAGGGGTATTTATACTTACAAACATAACGACCTCCTATCGGCCTGTGGATCAGGTATACAGTGGGTAAAGACCCGTCCTTCCTCCACGGTGTTACACTAAACTATTCTAAGCTACAAACTAACTAATAAACTACTAAATAACGTAAACAACGACAAATCTACGAGCTAACATATGCTAGACCATTATTGGGGTGACCGACACTTTAACATGGAATTTCCAATTCCTAACAAATGAAAATAAACATCACTTATTATATTACTGTGATGATTTTGTTCATTTTTCTTATTTGTGTTTTTGAAAATATTTAGGAAGATTTTTGTGTTTTATGATAATATGAAATATTAGAAAAGGTGTTTAACTGAAAACAAGAGATGTTATGAAACTTTTGCTAGACTTGTGGTGAATTTTTATATTTAATGGATACATTGTGCATGTTTCGATAGGTTTTATAGCGGAATTTAAAAATATCTATGGTTGAATCAGCAAACTAAAGAAGTTATGGTTGAAGAAAGCACGCATCTTTATAAACAAACTGAGTAATTTCAAAGACCTGTGATATCAACTCACTTGTGATATCACATGATATCACAAGTGATATAAACTATGATATCACACATGCTATCACCGGTAATATCACACATGATATCACAGGTGATATCAATGGTGTTATCACACATGATATCACGTGTGATATCACAAGTGAGGTGATATCACAAGTGTTTGAGCTTCATCAGTTTGTTTATAAAGATGTGTGCTATCTTTAACCATGGCTTATTTAGTTTGCTGATTCAACCATAGATATTTTCAAATCCCGCTATAAAACCTATCGAAACATGCACAATGTATCCATTAAATAGAAAAATCCACCACAAGTCTGACAAAAGTATCATAACATCTCTTGTTTTCAGTTGAACAACTTTCTAATATTTCATAATATCATAAAACACAAAAATCTTCCTAAATATTTTCAAAAACATAACCATCACATTCTTAGTTGAGTATCACAACTGATAACACATACATGATGAAGAATGTAATACTTTTAATCTTCCTTACAGTGTTATATCACAAGAGATAAATAAGTGTCACTTACAAATATCAAAATGAAAACGTCTAAAAACGGACAAAAAAGTATTAAATCGAATAAAAAACGTATAAAAGCGTGTGAAAACGAACAAAAACGTCTGAAAACGGACAAAAACGTATAAAACAGACAAAAACGTATAAAAACGAATGAAAATGTATGAAAACAGACGAAAACGTATAAACACGGATGAAAACGTCTTAAAACAGACGAAAACGTCTAAAAATGGATGAAAACGTAAAAAAAAACGGATGACAACGTATGAAAACGTCTAAAAACGGACGAAAACGTATAAAAACGGATGAAAATACATGAAAACGTAAAAATACAGACGAAAACATCTAAAAACGGACGAAAATACATGAAAAGCTAAAAAGACAGACAAAAACGTATGAAAATGGCCAAAAACGTAAGAAAACAGACAAAAAATGTAGAAAACAGACGAAAAAGTATGAAAGCATAAAAACACGTTTGAAAACGTATGTAAAACGAAAGAAAATGAAAGAAAACGGACGAAAACGTATGAAAACGAACGAAAACGTAACAAAAACGTATGAAAACAAACGAAAACGTAAGAAAACAGACGAAAACGTATGAAAACGGACGAAAACGTAAGAAAACAGACGAAAACGTATGAAAACAGACGAAAACGTATGAAAACAGACGAAAACGTATAAAAACGGACGAAAACGTCTGAAAACAGACGAAAATGTCTAAAAATGGACGAAAACGTAAAAACGGACGAAAACGGACAAAAACGTCTAAAAACAGACGAAAACGTATATAAACGTACGAAAACGTCAGAAAACGGACGAAAACGTCTGAAAACGGACGAAAACGTCTGAAATCAGACGAAAACGTAAAAAAAAGGACGAAAACATATGAACACGGACGAAAACGTATAAAAACGAACGAAAACGTATGAATACAGATGAAAACGTATGAAAGCGAAAAAAACTTGAATAAAAAAAACGTGAATTTAAAAAAAATGATTTTAAATAAAAACGTGAATTCCAAAAAAAAAATGTTAATAAATAAGAAAGACAAAAAGACAAAAAAAATGAGAAAAAAAAACATGGACTTAGGTTTCCATATTAAATCTTAGGTTTATCCCCCACCATAGGAGTGTTCATGGGTTGTGTAATATCCGAATAAACCGAAAACCGAAACAAAACTGAACCGAAAATAACTGAACCGAACTCGTAACCGAACCGAACTTGTCAAAACCGAACCGAACCGAAATAAAAGTTCGGTTTTCGGTTCGGTTATGGTTTTAGCAATCCAAACCGAAAACCGAACCGAAAACTGAATTTAGATAAATATTCTATATTTTTATATATTTATATAAAAAAATATATTAAAACTCTTTTATAATATATATAAAATATTTTTGAAGCTTGAAATTTATTTTTTTTTCAAAAAATATATATAAATAAATGAACAAATTATTAAATTTGGGTAATTCGGGTTATTCGGTTCGGTTTTCGGTTATTGGGGGTTCGGTTTTCGGTTCAGTTTAGTCAAATTTGAATTCGGTTCGGTTCGGTTTTCGGTTATACCTAGAAAAAAAATTAACCGAACAAACCGAACCGAACAAACCGATAACCGAACCGATGAACACCCCTACCCCACCATTAGATTAAACTAAATGGATGGTGGGGATTTGTCCCTTGGTAATCACCAAAATAAGAGTAAGCATTTGAAAATTCCTCATGTATCCTAATGCTAGGCTACTCTTTATTTTTTAATTAAAAATCCGATGTGATTGATGGAATTGATATCAGCACTGTACTATTACAACTTTTCAATAAGAGCATGGGGTGTCGTGGGTTTTGCTCCTCGCCGAATCCGACGTGTCACCCTCGCCGGTTTGCTTCGTGCCTCGCCACCACACCATTGAAGCTCGCCACTTGAGGATTCGTCGTTGCAACGACGAGAATAAAGACAAAAGCAAGTGTGTTTGTGTTTGTGAGGGTGGGTGGGGCTCAAATGAAGAGGTTTGAGTTAGTTGTGATTGGGGGGTATTTTTAAGTGAGTGTGTTGGAGTGATATGGAGGTGATGTGGCACACGTGGGGCCTAAATGAAAAGAAATGGGCAACCCACGACACCCCATGCTCTAACATAGCATTAGGTCAAGTAGTTGCTTATATATTTGATAAATTTATATGAAATTTCACGA
The DNA here is from genome assembly GCA_910596185.1 of Chrysanthemum makinoi. NCBI lineage: Eukaryota > Viridiplantae > Streptophyta > Magnoliopsida > Asterales > Asteraceae > Chrysanthemum > Chrysanthemum makinoi. The sequence goes on along the minus strand of OU343220.1, from coordinate 308,495,495 downwards.
TTATTAAATGGATTTTTCTAACTTGTGCCCTAAAGGCACAAGTTAAGCACACTAAAAGGACATCGGGACCCACATAAAAGGACATATGGATCCACATAAATTGTACTTTTATGTGAATTCCTGTGTACTTTTCTATGAGTCCTGGTGTCTTTTTGTGTGCTTAACTTGTGCCCTTAGGGCACATGTTAGACAAACCCTTATTAAATTATATTGTATGATTTTTTGTGATGATATTATTATTTATAATCTATATAGGTTTTATTTACGTATAAATTTTTCAATAAACAAACATTATTTATCAATAACATATTACGTTTAATATTAAATAATATTTGAGATTAAAGTGGTAATTTTCTTTTATTCAGAGACGCTACAAAAATATTTTATCAAACAATTTTTTAATTCAGAGTCATTTCCATTCAGCGCTTTATTGTTCAGCATTTTTTATTCATTCAGTGCTAAATAATACAGTTTTATCAAACAACCCCTAAATGACTTATAAGTTCAAGTTTCGTACCTCATGTTGTGTGAAAAACTCCCTAGTCAAGTGATTATAAGTTCAAGTTCTGTTTAAGACATAGATTAATTTGTGATGTATGTAGTTTGAGATAATTAATTACCCTTAGAAAAAAATTGTCGTATGCGAAAGGGGAAAAGCTAAAAATGCTTTATGTACTTACATTTTTTATTCATTTTTAATAACGAACTTGTAAAAACCCCATTATACATAATGAAAAAATTGAATATGTGGTTGTTGGCAAGGTTGTCAGGATCGCGATCCTGATCGTAGGATCGCACGATCCTACGATCCTACACTTAAAAAACGATCAGGATCGCAACGGGATCGTAAATCTGGTAGGATCGTTCAGGATCGTAGGATCGGATCGTAGGATCGTAGGATCGTTTACGATCCGATCCTGTTGCTAAACCATTTTTTTGGACTTTTTTCTTCTATGTGAAGCATTTAAGCCCCATGTTTGATTCAAAAAGCCCAATCTCAATCACTAATTCATTGTTTTTCTTTTTTTTTTGAACTTTAATTCATTGTTTTTCACAAATGACCATTCGGTTTAAAGTGACAGATGCGCATTGTAGAAAATTAGTGTTAGCATTGGCTAAATTAAGTACAAAATTATTACGATAATGACTAACAATATTTTTACGACAACTACATGCTATTTTTACCAACACACATATGATTTATTAATTTCTATTAAGTCTTGCGTATGTACATTTCAAACAGGATAAACAAAAAACTGGTTTATTTATTGTTCACCACGAAGTAAACTTTAAAGTATGGGCATTCTTTTTATTTTTTAACGTTATATAGTATACAAATTGACTAAGTGTAGACTTATGCCGAGATATATATATAGAACTACAGCCCCTATACAAAAATATACACATTTTCATAGGATCTTAAGATCCCGATCCGATCCTACGATCACGATCTTGCAAAGCCAAAAACGATCCTAGGTAGGATCCCGATCCTGACAACCTTGGTTGTTGGGTATATAAGCTTAGGTGTAAAACCAACAAAACTACGTTGTTTTGATAATAAATCTACTAATAAACAATAATCTCATTCTTCCTTCGCATCTACTAATTGCCCTGCAAAAAATCATCGACCATCCCTTTTAATTTCGGTTATGATTCTTAATTTACGAAACAAGGGCAGATTGTTTTTTTTTTTTTCCTATATCCTAAAGTCTGATTGCTAGTTCATTCCTATCCTATATGAAAATAGCAACTATTGATATAATCACAAATTTGAAAATTGCTTCATTCTTGTCCTACTAGGTGATTTTATATCATATGTTAATCAAATATGGTGGGGAATTAATTGTTTTTGTAGCAGTATTGGTTCTAAACATGATTTTAATAACATAGTGTAAACGAATGCAAAGTGTTTGATGAAGTGTGTGAGTAAGTGTTCATTAATATTTTGGTATTGCTCTTTAATATATGAAGGTCAGATATCAAATTTGAGCTATGTGTCACATTTTTGGAATCTAAATGGATCTCGATGACAATAGTTGAAGTTAAAGGCTAAATGGTTTTGTAGCAAACTCTGTTGTTATGGTTATTCGGCTACTTCTGCACTCTTCGGGTCATAGTTTATACTTTTTGGATACTGATATATGGTCTGGTGTTGGGTTTCTATGCCTTAGAGATTTGAGACTAAAGGTTGATAAGTTTATAATGGCATGTTGTTGTCTGCAAAGGTACTAGTATGCAGCATTATTTGCTATGGTTTTGTAGCCAGAGGGTAGGAGGTATGGCTTGCTAGTAGGTTTAGTTGGGCGGTTGTCGAAATTATTCCAATGAAGACCCAATTTTTCAATAAGATAAAACCAAGAGAATGATTCAACGAAGATGGAACAAATTAATACATAATTGCCTGGTGGAAACGGGGTTGACTACCACTATAAAATCACATCCTAACTCGGAGTAAGTTGCATCACTATAAACCACCATATCTTTCGTTTTCTCTGGTAAACCAAGAATAGGCGCCTCGCATAACTTCTTTCTTAAAGTACAAAATCATGTATAATGTACTTTTTTTCTAACCTGATGGTTAATTTTCTGAAGCTTCACATACATTGATACATTTTTGTGTAACCTTATATGGATTTGTATCTAAAGTAAAAGGTGTAATATGAATTTGATCACTCTTGCACTTACGCTTTTGTGGTATAACATGATCGATTAGCACAATGTTCATAAATTAGCGTACATTTAACATCTAATTACACCTCACTTTTGGGTATTACTCGTTATATTGCTAATAGCTACTGAGGTCAAAGTAATTAGTTATGGGTGATGTCCAAAACCATGAATTAACTAAATTTCTGCAGATGCCACCCATGCCCAACTAATGCGGCTAATTTACTCGGTTGACAAGCAGAGAGCAATGACGATGAGACTAATATTAACTCTATAAAAAGAAGTGAACGTGTCAAATCACAAGAGATATTGAAAGAAGTCAAGAACCTACTTTTATTGTCATTAAAATTGGAGTATACAAGAGCATGTTTTTGCATCAATTCTTAACTTAAACACATGAAGATTTACATATAAGGTTAAATTGTTGGTCTACTACTTTAATTCTTTTGAAGGTTCGAAACTTGAAATGCTCATGTATCCACACGCCCGCACCATCTTTCCATCTGTTCTTTAAAATAATTGTTACTCGTAAAACGTTTCTTTTGCCTCTTTCTCAAGCGCAAAGTCCTACAATTATAAATGAACAAAAGTACCTCGTCAAGAATGCCACTTTATTGTTAAGACAGTAATGTCATTCTCATGTTTGTATGTGCTGCTAACGTGAGACAATATGCAAACTAGATTGTCACAGACACTTGATTCTATAGAAATTCAAAAAGTAATTCACTTGAGCATTTCATCAAACACCTATTATGCAACACAACAAGAATTTACACAAGTTTATTTGATAAATTAAGTGTGTTAAACGATCAATAGGTAAGCATAAACTCTAAGAATATACATATTTTAACTACATAGTAGAAGAATCAAGAATGCACATATTACCAGATGCAATTTATCTTATGTCTTGACATTAAAGACTGCCATAGATCGGGTATTGAACTTACGATGGTGAAAAACATGACGAATTTTCACCACCGATCTTAGAGAGTAAAATAAGAAATCAACTTTACAATGGAGATTCTAAGACGACATGGATAATCAAAGTCTGGTAATTGGGAACAGAGAATGGAATAGTCGCTTGGTAGTGATAACTGATGTGATTTCCTTTTGAAACATAGATGGGTGTATTTTTTTTATATCAAAACACAGTCGTTTTGACTGGTTCTACACTCAATGTTATATACATCGGGTCCTCCTATGCAGGCACCCCTTAGTAGGGGGTGGTTGCATTTTCTTGGTGCCTCGATTTCCGTGCCAATGATTGGTAATGATTGGTTTCTCGATTTCCGTGCCAAGTCTTTTTACAACTTATTATTTACCACTTATAACTCTTATTTTTACAAGTTTTTTTGACATATTTTTGTACATGTGTTTTTTTTTACAAATGTTTTGGTTTTACAGTTCAACAGTTTTACAACTTATTTTTTGTTTTGGTTGGACAGTTCTAAATGTTTTATTCAGTTTTAACAGTTTTCAAAAATCGTAGTTGAAAAATATATGAGGCTCAGTCCGAAGGTTGCAAAAGTGAGATCTTATCCCACTTTGCCGTCCATTCGGTTTTCATCATCGCCTGGGAAAGTTTTTAGGCTCAAACCCGAAGGTTGCAAAGTGAGATTTGATCTCACTTTACCGTCCATTCGGTCCATTATCATCATCGCCTCAGAAAGTTTTTAAAGTTTTTTGGCTCAAACCCGAAGGTTGCAAAGTGAGATTAGATCTCACTTTACCGTCCATTCGGTTTTTATCATCATCGCCTCGAAAAGTTTTTAAAGTTTTTAGGCTCAAAATACATCATCGCCTCGGAAAAGTTTTAGTCACAAACTGCACAAAGTCACAGTTCACATGAACTGCACAAAACTGCACTCACAAAACTGCACAGGCCTCACAAATCTGCACAAGCCTCACAAAACTGCACAAGCCTCACAAATCTGCACAAGCACAAGACTCACCAGTTTCACAGGTTTCACAAGATACACAAGTTACACGTTTTGAACAAGGTTCTCACAAGTTACCACTGCAAAAGTTCACATTCGGTACTAAGATTCTCAAAAGTTCACAAGTACTAAGATTCTCACAAGTTACCCATATGAAAGCAACAACACCAACAACAATCCCATATGAAAGCAACAACACCAACAACACCAACAACAATCCCAGGTGATAGCAAACACAAACAACAATACCAGTGGTCCAGAAACAACACAAACAACAACAATCAAGTGGTCCAGATCAACAACTAGTGGTCCAGATCAACAACATAATACCAGGTGAAAGCAACAACACCAACAACAATACCAGGTGAAAGCAAGCTACACCAACAAGTGGTCCAGAAACAACACCAACAACACTATAAGGGCTAAACTACGCAGGCAACAACAGCAACTAGTGGTCCAGATCAACAACAACAATCAACCAACATGTCTAGTTCACCATTTAACACACAAGAGGTAAACAACTTATCAAAGGCTCAGATTATTAGCTTTATAGCTCATGTTGGCTGCAAATTCAGTTTTGCCTCGCCAAAACTCTTTTTAAGTTTTTTTTAAAAAAAAAATCATCATTGCCTTTTTTATTTCATTAAAGTTGCAAAATGACCTTGAATGGTCACTTTACCATCCAGTAATGAAATTTTTTTATACAAAAACAAAGTTTTTTTCATTACAGTTGCAAAGTGAATCACTTTACCATCCAGTAATGACAAGGAAAACGTGGGGTGCCTGCCAAGTATAACGTGAGGTGCCTGTGTAGGCTTTGCCCACAACAAAAGGGTCCTCCTATGCAGGCAAACCTGCAAAAAAACATACAAACATATAAGCAACGAAACATACATAAAGTGATTCAATTTGCAACTTTAATGAAAATCAGACAAACTTAACCTTTTTTTTACAAACCTCATAATTTTTTCAAAACAAACACAAACACGTTTTATAAAGATCTAACAAACATAATCATCACAAAATTAAAGATGTAACAAGTATAATACTTGTTAGATCTAATTTTTTTTAAGAAAATCAAACGAACTCACCTTTTTTTTAAAAACCTCACAATTGTTTCAACAAAATATACGTTTCAAGATCTAAAATTAGTTTTAGATCTAAAAACTTTAACAACGTAATATACGTAAAAACACCACAGCATCACCACTACCACCACAATTGAGTCACAAAACAATATCATCACAAAATTAAAGATGTAACAAGTATAATACTTGTTAGATCTACTTTTTTTTTAAGAAAATCAAACGAACTCACCTTTTTTTAAAAAACCTCACAATTGTTTCAACAAAATATACGTTTCAAGATCTAAAATTAGTTTTAGATCTAAAAACTTTAACAACGTAACATACGTAAAAACACCACAGCATCACCACTACCACCACAGTTGAGTCACAAAACAATATCATAACAAAATTAAAGATGTAACAAGTATAATACTTGTTAGATCTACTTTTTTTTTAAGAAAATCAAACGAACTCACCTTTTTTTTACAAACCTCACAATTGTTTCAACAAAATATACGTTTCAAGATCTAAAATTAGTTTTAGATCTAAAAACTTTAACAACGTAACATACGTAAAAACACCACAGCATCACCACTACCACCACAGTTGAGTCACAAAACAATATCATCACAAAATTAAAGATGTAACAAGTATAATACTTGTTAGATCTACTTTTTTTTAAGAAAATCAAACGAACTCACTTTTTTTTTACAAACCTCACAATTGTTTCAACAAAATATACGTTTCAAGATCTAAAATTAGTTTTAGATCTAAAAACTTTAACAACGTAACATACGTAAAAACACCACAACATCACCAGTACATCCACAGTATCACAAAATTATAGATCTAACAAGTATAACACTTATTAGATCAAAATTTTAGATCTAAAATGTTTAGATCTAAAATTTTTAGAGCGAGAGTGGTATGCAAAAGTGAGAGAGAGTGGTTACGTTTGACAGAAGTGAGAGAGAGACAGATACTATCTACTGCCAAACCATGTGCGAGAGAGAGTGGTAAACAACGAAACACGTACAACATTCGAGAACCACACACGTAGCAAAACAAAACATAAACACGTTTTATAAACGTTTCTTTTATAAACGTTTTTTTTATAAACGTTTTTTTTTAAGTTTAATAAAAGTATTTTACAAAAGTTTACAAGGTTGTATTTAAAAATATTTTTAAGTTTAATAAAAGTCTTTTAAAAATATTTATAAAAACATGTATTTATAAAGATACTAAAAAGTATTTATAAAGTTTTTTTAAGAAAATGTATTAATAAAAAGGTTGTTGTGTTTTTATATTGTATAGGTTTTCGGTACTGAAGTTGATTTAATTAATTGGGTGCGATCTACTGCTGAAACGATTGGTTTTGTTATTGTTATTGGAAAAAGTAAAACAGATAGGGGCTATAAGTACTCTATCGAATTTTTGTGTTCTAGACATGGGACGTCTTCACGTGAAGGTTTAGAAGATGAACTTCAACGGCAGACTAGTACCGACAAATGTAATTGCCCATTCAGATTACTAGCGAAATATATAAAACGTTTTAATGGTTGGATATTGAGGGTTAAGTATCCGGAGCATAATCATAATTTTCCAGACTCGTTGCATGGTTTTTCACAGGCCATGCGATTAAAAGAAACTAAGTTAGTTTTTGTGAGGCAGATGACAAAACAGCGTGTAGCACCACGAATTATACTTTCTTCAATAAAAGAAATGGATCCTAATAACGTGTCTACGATTAAAACGGTGTATAATGCACAAGAAAAGATACGTCGCGACAGTCGTGGTGATTTGACTCCGATACAACTGCTTTTAGTACATTTGCGACGTAAAGGTTATACGTATTACCCTATGATAAATGGCCACACAAATGAGCTGGATGAAATATTTTTTGTTCACCCGACGTCATATGCCCTGTGGACAACATATCCGGAAATCATGCTGATGGACTCCACATACAACACCAACATGTTTAAACTGCCATTCTTTACAGTTGTTGGGGTTACTCCAACAAACACAACATTCTCAATGGCGTTTAGCTTTTTGGACAAAGAAAAAAAGCCAAATTTCAAATGGGTGTTGGAATGTATTAAGTTGGTGATACAAGAACAATACTACCCGCGGGTTATCGTCACCGACAGAGACCAAGCGTTGCTTGGGGCTTGCGCAGAAGAATTCCCAAACGCTAACAGATTACTCTGCCGATGGCATATCAATCAAAATGTGCTAAAGAATTGCAGACACAGATTCGATACGTTAAAGGAGTATGAGTCCGTTAGAATCACATGGGATTCGATGATTTCAGCTCCGACCGAAGAAGTGTTCAGGCATTATTATCAGCAACTACGTGGTTTATTGGTCCAAAAAAGGGGTACTCGAATTGTACTTTAATAATACACGTTGTTATTATTATTTAATAAATAACTACTCGGATAGTTTTCTCACTTTCGTAATTCTTTGTTTTCTCAGATGTTTTCCGGTATTTTCGTAACTGGCTGCGAGATTACGACCGCATGTTTGTATCGTACATTACCGATCAATATCGCAGCTTCGGCCAGACAACAACATGTAGAGTTGAGGGTCAACACGCGCTGTTGAAGTTATACTTGGGCACCACACAGTCCAGCTTAGACACGTTGTTGTGTTCGGTCGACAAGATTATAGCTGCGCAAGAAACTGCGATACGAGCCTCTTTGAATATAAGCAAAATCAAGAAACTGCATGCTTGTAAGAGCACTCTGTTTAACGAATTGCGGTATAATGTTTCAATGGATGCTTTAAGGCTCATACTCGGAGAAAGTAAACGGGATGTTGACCCACATGCATGTGGTCATCAGATGCGGTTAGTGTATGGCTTACCATGCTATCACCAACTGTATTGGCTTCAAGCAAACGGTATGTATTTAAAAATTTATGCCTAACAAGTTATTCTTTCCGTCAATCCCGATAATTAAAACAAGTTCTTTTTTTCGAATACAGGATTGCCAATTCCGCTTGATTATGTTGATAATTTTTGGATAACACTAAGCGTTCCCTGGCCTGTTGTCTGAAATACCCAAGAGCCTGATGAGCCTGATGAGCCTGAATATCCTCAAGAGCAACAAGGTCCTGAAGAGCCTGAATATTTTTCGTGTAAAGATGACGTACAGAAATTCCAAAGTGTTTATACCAGAGCATCGTCGTTTGTCAAAAAAAATATGTTAAACATGCTCAGAGGTATATACGCTCCTGAATCTGTGTCAGCCCAACAACCTGCTGTCAAAGAAAATAATCGTGGACGTCCAAGCGCAAAGGACAACAAATCCAAGTCTAAACCAAATCTCCTGGATTTGAACGATGACCCCCCCACAAGCCACCGCAGAAGCTACACAAAACCTAAAAAAGTCCCAGAAGTAAATAAAGAATCTGCGAGACACAGTTCTTATGTGGGAGAGCCTTCTAACATCCCAGACTTAAACGAAGGACCTAACGAAGGACCTAGCGAGGGCGACTTAAGACACCACTTGTACGTTCCAGATCACTTTAGCGAATATTGTATGACTGAAATTCCACCTATTTTCCGACGCTGGATCCTAGGGATCTTTAACGTGGAGGGTGATGGAAATTGTGGCTATCGAGCTGTTGCCATAGGTCTTGGCCATCAGCAAGAAATGTGGCCCAGAATTCGAGCTCTTGCCAGGGAAGAGGTAGACAATCACGAAGCAGTTTACAGGGAAATGTGGGGTCAAACTTTTACATCTACACGTAACTCGATGAATTGGTTTAACGGTGCAGCACCCCGACGTTATTGGATGAGTATGCCAGAAATGGGAGTGGTTATTGCTACAGCTATTAACCGTCCTATTGTATGTATAACCAATAGACAATCTCTTTTGTTACTTCCGCTTAGAGGTTCTCCAGATTCAGCCCAGTACTTGACTCCGGTTGTTATTCTTCGTGTGGGGAACGAGGAATGTGCTCACTTCGTTCTTGCGGTTCTTGACGAAGACTCACCACTCCCGTATAATCACCCACAATGGAGTTATTTTAGAGATGCTGTGGCCGCGCAATGGGAACATGTGTTTACTCAACGACAGAGGATGTTTAGATATACGTAGAAAACGATTATTTATTTATATTGCAAATAACAAAACATGTATAGACGATTACTGATCTATATTGTAAATGACACAACATGTATAGACGATTACTGATTTATAGCAAACGACTCATCATCTTTTGTTACAGATTTCTGCTCCTGCTCCGGTTCTTCCTCATGTTTTGTTACAGGAATCGGATGACATTCAGTGGAGGGACATTCATTGTGTCAACCACACACCCGCTCGTGTTGAGAGTCCAGATTATGTGCTTTCTTCACAATCTTATGTGCCTCCCTCTCCAGCTATATCTCCAGCTGCATATGAGGACAATTTTATACACCGTCCTCCGGTTCTTCCTCATCTACTGATACAGCCGTCTCGCGTTGATGTGTACGAGCGAGAGATTGACGGATTGAGGAGACGCATTTCAGAGTTAGAGTCTCGTGTGGGACAGATGGCAGTATCATTGGAGCGACTACGCATCGGGCGTGATTGATCTTAGTTTCTAGTTATATTGTAATTTTGTGAACCATGTATCAACTATTAATCTATAACAAGATTGGTTATTTATGTATTCGAAGCTTCTAATTTTGTGAACCATCATATTACTAATTTATGTTGTGAATAATTATACAAATTCTTTTGGCCAGATGCAACAACAAAATCCTTACTTGTGTCGTTGTCAACGTGGATTAATAATTGAAAGAACATCCCACCAGCCCCATACTTGTGGTCTGAAGTATTATGCATGTCCTTTCTCAAAGGTAAATAATTAAACGTTTGCTTATTTGCGTAAATATATCAATAACTTGTTTGTTTAGAATACATTTCTTATAATTGTCTCGTCATGTAACAGCCAGGGACTAAAGACTATGGGTGTCGATACTTCATGTGGAAGGAAATATTTCAACAAAAGTACTTTGGTGAAGCCTCTTCTTCAACGCAATGCTCAAACTGCGAAACTAAAGATACAACGATCAACATGCTATTGGCTGAAAAGACTTTGTTGCAGGCAAAAATAAAGGCGTTGGAAGCATCACTGGAACTGGCAAGTAATCCAGTTGATCACGCATGTCAGCCGAGTGGAATACTCTATGAGCTTATAGATGACATTAATAATCTTCATGTGGAGTAGACGTTGTAATATTGAAAACATTGTTGTTTTACTTGTTTAATGTTTTATTGTTATTGTTTAATTAAATGTAAAACAAACACACAATTAAAAAGCATAACATAAAATAAATATTATATAAAAACACTACACAATTAAATACACTATACATATAAAAACACTACACAAATTAAATACACTATACAATATACCTAATTAAATACAACTAAACACACTACACACAATTAAAAAAAAAAAAAAAAAAATAGTGTGCGCCGCCGGACAAGGGGGACCCACCCTACAAGAGGTGCCTGCCAAAGAAATGTGGGGGTGCCTGCGTAGGCCAGCCCTATACATTACAGCCACATATTCCTTTTCCCCATACATAATATACCGGTTTTTTTATTCATTATACATATTATTTTATGGGCTAATTCTAAGAATGCATCTTTCGCTCAAGGTGTCATCACTTTTTAGGAAAAAAGTTTGGGTATTTCCAAAATAAACCTTGAGACTTGCGACTTTTTTCTTCCAATCTAAGATTGCCAAGTGTCCTGACACTTTTCATGCTCCAATCATTGAAATTACCTTTTTGTACCTATGATTTATAATCGACTTATATCCAGCGACTTTTTAAGATTCGAGCGATTTTATTTTTTTATATTTTCGAGGAAAAAGTCAAACTTTGAAAAGTATTATTTTATTTCTTTTGCTCCTTCCCAATGCTGAGCGACTTAAGCGTATTACTTTGAGCGTCTTTTTTAACTTTGTACTTTTGTACTTTTATATTTTTTTTACATAACTTTTAAATACTTTTTAAATTAAAATGACTATTGTACCCTTAACTATTTTTACATGTTGAGCATCTTCTTTCCTTTAACAAAACCAAAATTAGCCTACTACTACTACCAATTCACTTTTTAAACTAAAAACTATGAAACTAAAACTCTAAAACTGTTATTGGCAATTGCTACAAATTCACACTACAAGAGAAATTCCATTTAATGACTGAAACTTTGACTGCAGAATAAAAAAGTAAATAAAAAGTCGAACAAAAACAATAACTCCTCACATTATTTCTCATTTCAATTAAAAACCAGAAGTTTTATCTCTCTCTCTCTCTCTCTCAAGCCGCCATCAACTCCGGCTATCAACACCTTCACCTCCGGCCACCATCACCGCATTCGGTATCAACACCTTCTCCTCCGGCTATCAACACCTTCATCTCTGGTTATCTCACCATCTCCGGTCAATTCACCGTCGCCGAAGGTATTATTTCTCTAATTTTAATATACATATAATAATTAGTGTTTCATTTACACCGATTGTTGTGTAAATGAGCTTCGATTATCACCAATTGTTGTGTGGACTTAGTATGCAATAGTGCGAGTCCCATATTGATTAGAATCAAAACAAGCTAGCAGTGGTAACGCCAAGTAACTAGCAGTGGTTTCGAGAAACGTAGCAGTGGTTACCTAAATATACTAGCAGTGGTTTAGTAACACTAGCAGTGAAATAAAATAAAGTAGAAGTGGTTACCTAAATATACTAGCAGTGGTTTAGTAACACTAGCAGTGGAATAAAATAAAGTAGCAGTGGTTACCTAAATATACTAGCAGTGGTTTGGTCAGTGTATGTTCGTCCATCTTTATGCCACTAACCTTGATCTTTTACGAAATATATGTAAAGTAAGTCTTCTTTAGTAGTTTAATCGTTTCGAGTTATTTAAAAGTTTTGGCTTTCAGTTATACATTTGAAAATGATAGCTATTTTAGTGGTTGTAATCCACATGTTGCGCCCACACAAGTCATGTATCTAGAAAAATATTCTTTCACACCCAAAGTGCAAAAATGCTGACAAAAGTTTTTGTAGGATTGCTGATATGTTTTGTTATTTGATTGATATTAGTGTTTGCAATTAAATTAGGTTAGTATAATTTGATCTATGTACTTTTATATCTTTTCATCGTGCTTATAGGAGCTTGTGTTTGGTTTAGCTTATTAGTTGGGCTTATGAGAATCTGTAAGCTCGTGAGCGTGTCACCTTGAGCTTATAGCTAATAAGCCAAAAGCTTATCAACTTAAATAATTCGTAACTTCAATTTGATAAGAATTAATTTTATCATATATCAAATAAACAAAACCTCATAAGTTACTAATATGTCATGTGTACAGAATATGCGTACGGATCAATCACATCAACGAAAGGAGACGTTTATAGTTTTGGCATCTTAGTTCTTGAGATGGTGACTCGAAAAAGACCAACAGATGATATGTTCTCCGAAGGGCTTAGTATACACAAATGGGTCAAAACCAACTACCATCGACATATGGAACATGTTGTTGATTCAACACTAGTACAAACCACAAGAGACCAGTTACTTGATGTAAAGAAAATGTGGGAAGTCGCTATCGGGGAGTTGTTGGAGATGGGCATTTTGTGTACACAAGAGTTGCCATCAAGTAGACCGACAATGCTTGATGTCGCGGGTGATTTGGATAGGTTAAAACGGTACTTGACTGGTGACACTACTGCAACATTTGCTTCGTCTCTTGGGATACTTAACATTTCTCTACGAAACTTAACACTATAGATACATCTAGAATTTGTATACATGATATAACATTTTTATACCATATCTTCCATTTTTGAAAGCCGGTTGTTAAGGCTTTTTTGGTTAAAACTGATTCAAACAGGACATATAGCTATCTTTCGATGGCTCGGATGTACAGAAAAGTTCAGCGGCCATTTTGTATCATATCCTCTAATTACGTCAGATAGGTATTTAGGCAAAACTGTAAAAGGACAATCGGTATCATTTTCAATTCTTCGTGCACATAAATAGATCCCAGAAAACAAAAATGGCCAAAACATGCAGGACTGTCGTTCATGTCAAATCACCAACTTTAGCTGAATGGTACTTAGGAGAATCTTATAGTTGAAAAAACCTTGAAGTTTTACTAGTTCATACCCACCTTTTCCGCTATCCCAACTACAAAATAATTTGTTGTGAAGCGTTGAGTCTGCTTTGTTTCTTTGGCATATACCAACATTTTATCACTGCTAAACTTTAGTGGGGGTCTAAAGGCTTCAAGCTATGCTATACATGAGAAAATAATCACCAAGACGGGTGACAGCAAGAAAGAAATTATCTGGAAAAAGAATACTGATCTATACTCATGTAGTCATGTTGTATCTAGGAAAGGGAACAGGTCAAAATGTTATTAGCTACTTCAGAGCCACATGCTCTCGCGACCTTAGAGACAAAGCCTGCAAATGTCGTCTTACTTAGTCGACCCGAAAATGAAATTTAACCAAAGAGAAGTAGAATACTGAAGTATGACAATATCTACAAAAACGTCCATCTACCTAACAAGACAATGCATAAAATGTGACTAGTTGTCCCTGCATGTATTCAAAGGAAGCCTAAAGTCTTGTAAATATTATAACAAATCAGCAATCTCAAGTCAACCTTATTGCCCTAAGTAATCAACATTTTTTATAAACTATACAGTTACAATAATATTTTGTTTCTTCACCAGACGAAAGACACATGGATGTACACTGGGTTGAAACCCAACTATGAAAGCTTCTTGTGTGATTCCGCATGGTCTTTGAAGAATGCCTCTTCATCCTACCCACATAAGAAGCCCAAATTATTGTTTATCTTTGCATATACCTAATGATTGTGACTATCTAAAACATAAAAGCAAGTTAATAGAATTTTACCTTTGCATAAAGTTCAACATAGTAACGAAATTTTGGGTCCTCAACTAAAGCTTTATCAGTAGGAAGTTTCAATAGTCCAGCATCATCTCCTTTCAAAAGCTCCCTGATTCATCATTTATGCAATCGTCATGTTTATAAAATAACCAATGGACTAAACGACCAAACTCTAGACAAACGAGCAGCTTTATTCGTACTAGCAGTGGTTACCGATAAGCCTAGCAGTGGAAACACGCATAACTAGCAGTGGTTACGAGATAGCTTGTAGCAGTGGTTACGAAAAATACTAGCAGTGGTACCCGATATGCTAGCAGTGGAACAAGAAGCTTAGCAGTGGTTATCGAGATAGCTTGTAGCAGTGGTTATCGAGATAGCTTGTAGCAGTGGTTACGAAAAATACTTACTGCTTCGTAGTGTATGCCAGTATCTTCTGACTGAAGCATTAAAACGAGAGTGGGCAGCGCGTTATGGTCCACTATCTGCATATAATGCAAAAATATGTTATATAAAATATCATTATTGATCTCAAAAACAGGTTCACTTAACCCACATAAGCATCACCTGGGTTTTGTTTTCATCATTTTTGAAAGCTAGTGTACACAAGGCCCTTGCTACAACCCTTTGCACTTCTGCATCATTGGATTCTAATAATGCAACAAGAGGAGGAATACCACCTTCAACCCTAAAAACAAAATGTGGTGAGAGGAAAGTAAAATAATACCTGAATTACAAATGTGAAGCAAAAAAGAAAACTAACTTGACACGAGTCTTGATACTGCCATTTTTACAAGCAAGGTTGGTGATTGCACCAGCAACTTCTCTTAGTTATTTACTTAAAAGGTTGATTTTTTAACCTTTCCTCGAAGGTCAAGAGCCTCCGGTGTTCCAATTTTCTCGAGCATTTCGTCGACAAGTGAGTCTACTCGACTAACAAAGAAAGAAGCAACACTTGTAACCTTAGATAGATCATCAAGACCTGAAGCCTCTAGCCCATCCAAATAAGCATCAATAACTACCTCGTATCTCGATAGGGAAAATATGAGCTGCGGAAAGTCATTAAAAAGACAAACTAGTAAGATATTTAAGTTGGTAAGGCATGCAAAGAAAAACAAGTTATCGAGTTCAAATATATGACAAACATTCAAGAAAAGAAAAGGTTCAGGACATTAAAATGTACAAACATCGAATTAATGCAAATAATGGCAGCGGGACTGGCTTGTCATCACTAGGAGGTGTTTGAATGTGTGTTTTGAAAGTGACTATGTCATTTTTAAATAAGTAAAATGGGGCTTTTAGTTTCTGGCAAGATTCTTGCTTTGTATTATTTATAAATGGAAGAGACAAGGGTATAATAGACAATTTAGTTAAAATTATAATTTTAAAAAGTGTAAAAAGGTACTAAAAGGTACAAAAAATATATAGTAAAAAAGTTGCTAATATTATTTCGCTTAAGTCGCTCAGCATTGGGAAAGAGCTAAAAGTATAAAAAAATATTTTAGTAAGTTTGACTTTTTTTACTAAAAGACAAAAAAAATTTCGCAAGATTCTTAAAAAAGTCGCTGAGATTCGGTCGCTGTACTATCATAGCTGTAAAAGTCAGAAACAATAATTGGGTACACAAATTACGAAGAACACTTGTCAAGCTTATATGAAAAGTAGAAAAGTCGCAAGTCTCAAAGTCTATTTTGGAAATACCCAAACTTTTTTCCTAAAAAGTGATGACACCTTGAGCGAAAGATGCATTCTTAGAATTAGCCCTTATTTTATATATGCATAACGAATCATAGAAAAAAATAATGTTATGCATAATGAATCATAGAAAAAAGCACGTAATACATAATGAATTATAAAAAAAGTATATTATGTATAATGGGTTTTTTACATGTTCGTTATTCAAAATGAAAAAAAATAATATAAGTATATAAAGCATTTTTAGCTTTTACCGAGGGTAATCTTGAAATATTAAAAGAATAATCTTAATTTTAAAAATACGTTACAAAGTTGAGTTAAATTGGAAATAAGTGTAATTTTTATGTCAGTTTTGCAAATTTTCCTTCATATTTCGTATTCCAAATCTCATTCGGCCAAGAAAGTCAAAGGCTCATGATGATGGTCAATGTTGAACACTATGATATCGTGTAGGGCTGTGCAAAATCAGCCGAAAATTGAACCGAACTAACAAACCGGGCCGAACGACCTTATTCGGTTCGATTTTTGGTTTTGTATAATTATTTCGGTTTTACTCGGTTCGGTTCGGTTTGAATCAAACACACCTATTTTTGTTCGAACTAGCTAAATCGACCCGAGCCGAAACGTCCTTATTCGGTTTGGTTTTGGTTTGACTAGGTTTTACTCAGTTCGGTTATCGATTCACGTTTTACTCTTAATCGATTTTCAGGTCAGGTCGGGTTTGGTCGGTTCGGGTCGTGTTTGACCTGTTGCTAAGCCTTAAATTATCATGCTAGGTAGGGGTGTGCATTGTTTGGGTAATAACCGAATAACTTGAAAACCAAAACTGAACCGAACAAAAAACAATCGAACCGAACTTATAACCAAACCGAATTTTCCAAAACCAAACCGAACCGAACTAAAAATTCAGTTTTCGATTTGAATATGGTTTTGACTATCTGAACTGAAATATGAATTTACATAAATATATATACTTTTTATATAATAAAGGAAAACCAGAAATCTGTATTTCAAAATATTAAATCTTTCCTAATTAAGTAATATTTTAATAATAATTATTACTATTTTTAAAATATATTTAATTTAAAAGGCTTAAATATTTCTTTATTTGGAGAAAGGGTTTATAAATTTGTTTTTGTGTCTCCATGCTTATGAAAAAATAAAACATACATATATACTTGAGATGTAATTGTTAATATTTTTTAGACCAAATTTGTAAAACTTTCAAAATACACGCTTTCTAATCGAGTTTTTATCATTCTTTCTCACTCCTTTTCTTCACTGACACACCACCACAATACTCCATCCGCCGGTCTCCATGGACGCTAAATCAAGCTCTGGAAACCCATCAAAAAAATGATTTAATTCGCCAAACGATACGGGTATGTGTAACTCTCTATCATTTTATACATACTCCAATTACACAATCATTATTAAAATATCATAATATTAATCGTTAAAATCGATGAATGGAGATAGTCTTCTAAAGTTGCAACTGATTATGGGCGTGTAATGCAATTAATTATTAAAATTTTATCCTAATATAAAAAAGGGCAAATATAAAAAAAAAGTATTATACTTGCCACCCTTTCCTCTTCAGGGTAGCGAACAAAATTTTTTGCTTCTGCGGGTAATATACTTTCAAATTCATCCTCTTTAGGGTATTTTCATGAACAGTTGGACAATTTTGCCCCTATTACCCAGAAGAGGAAATGGAAAGTATGATACTTTTTTTTATCATTTGCCATAGTTTTTTATTATGTTAAATTTTGGATATGTATTAAGATAAATTATTTAATGATTTATAATTGTGTTAAATCTATGATAAAATGTTTTGTTTTAAGTTTACACTATTTACTTATTAAGATAATTTAGTTCCACCAGCCACTTCCATTTGCAAAGGACACGAGTTTAAATAAGTATACGCGTGCATGGCACGTGTGGGGTTCAAATAAGCAGTTTTAACCCTTACCATTTAGGCGGGAAAAGCCGTTACAGCCATTTCATCATTTCATTTGTATATAACACAATTCATTTCACATTTGTAAGCGGTTTTGATTTTGTAATTCTCTCTTGTAATAAACTTCTACAAGTCAGTAAGCCATAACAAATCCCATTAACTAATTCTTGAGCTCAATTCTTATTTGAATCTCGTTGATTCCTGTAAGAGTGTATCAATTGGTATCAAAGCAGTCAATTCCGGCATCTTAACCCATAAACCTATTGAGTTTGATCGTCCCCGATCAAATTCTGGCCAAAATACATTCGTTTCCCTATCACAAATACGTTACCCTTGTTAATTCTTATTCCGTTTTCTTAGCCAAAACACGTTTTCCGTACGGCTAGTACATTATTTATTATTTAAAAAAAAAAGTATCATACTTTCCATTTCCTCTTCTGGGTAATAGGGGCAAAATTGTCCAACTGTTCATGAAAATACCCTAAAGAGGATGAATTTGAAAGTATATTACCCGCAGAAGCAAAAAAATTTGTTCGCTACCCTGAAGAGGAAAGGGTGGCAAGTATAGTACTTTTTTTTTATATTTGCCCTATAAAAAAACATTGAAATAATTTTTATTTGCAAAAAATCCACATAATTAAATTTTTAAAAAATATAATGGTGTAATTCGGGTTAACCCGAAAATCGAACCGAATTCGAATTTGACTTTCGATTTGACCCAAATTATTTTTCAACCGAACTAATTGAACCAAATAAACCGAACAACTCGATAACCGAACCGATAAACACCCCTAATGCTAGGCTATATCAGCCCATGCCAGCAGATGATTTTAAAGAGTTTAACTACTTTCATATTGGGCCTATAATTAATATTGGAGAATTCTAGTAGATTGTCCAATCTGGTTTTACACCCACAGAAAAGCCCGGCCCAGCAAGAGAAACATAAGTACCGACCGACCCGTTCAACGGTTAGGGTAATCTCTCTCTCTCTCTCTCTCGATATAAATACTTTGAAAATCTGTATGCAAAAAGTGGCTTAACGATTAAAAAAACTTGAAGGCGAAGAACCGAGGGCTATTATCGTCTTATCCCCAACTAACCCAAAAGGTAAACTATCCACACCATTAATTGAGAGATTTTATGTCATTGTTTGTAGACACTTTTATGTAATTATTATTAACTGTTGTTTTTGTGTGTTTTATATAACTTGGTTTCATTAAGGATTTTTTTTTTTTAATGTTACTCTTGTCAATATAGGACAATTTGTTGTTGATTTTCTTTGATGAGATTAGTATTACTTATTAATTGTTTGTAGACACTTTTATATAAATTTGGTGTTTTTAGTTTTTACATAACTTATTAATTGTTTGGTTATGTGGTGATGTGCTGAATGGTGATGTGGCGGTGAGGGGAATGGTGACCATTGTGTCTAGCCTTATCTTATATTAAACGAATAAGATACAGCCCAAAGGTAGGGTTGACGACTTGACGTGTGGCTTAACAACGCCTAGTTGTAAAATTTGAAATTCAATGTTATGAAAAAGGAGAAACCAACTAATGTGGGATCGGCTATTTAAAATTTTTTGGTCCCAATTCCGTAACTTTGTTTCCCCAATCCCGTGAATAATACTAGTATGTCTTAAGGATCAATGTATAGATAGTTTTAAGAATGTTTAGTACTTTAGTATGCTTGATTTTAGTATTTTTTGAAGACATACAGTGTAATCTTACATGTACTATACGTTCCTAATGATACTCATTTACTGTTGAATGTCAACCAATGACCCACTGTATCATGCTTTTTAGTTCCTGTAAATGAAATCACACTGTCTTATTGCACGCTCGCGTGATCTGCTGTTAGGGATTTGTTTAGTAAATCACATGTTTTATTGTTAGAATTATAATTTTCAAACAGTGTATGAGGTTCTGATTAGTGTGCTTGAGTTTTGAAGATGGATCGGTACCAAAAGGTGGAGAAGCCAAGAACAGATCAACAAATCAATGAGAATGAGATCCGAATTACCAGCCAAGGAAGAATGCGAAACTATATCACCTATGCCATGGCTTTGCTTCAGGTATTGTTTCTCTACCAAAAATTACAACTTTTATGAATTACGTGTTACTGTTGCACAGCTATAAGTGCGTAGAGTTGTGTGAAAATTAACTGTTAAGGGCATGCTTGGTTCGAAACGGGGAATAGGAATAGGAAAGGCAAAACCGCAAAAGATTATTATCATTGCATTAGTATTGCTTGGGTGATAACGGGGTCATCAACTCATCATTATAACTATCATACATGGTACTTGGTTGTTAAAAGCACTGCAACTACTGATATACAATGAGGATTCCAGATGTATGCCAAATTAAGGAAAACTAGCACCTAATTCAAATTAATATCACAATATAACGAGATGCAATAGCCATAACAGACGATGTGAAGAAAGATAGGCTCCACTTGCAATTTCAATTTTGTATATAACATAACTTAACCAAAAAAAAAACAACAACAAATGATTTGAAGTGATTTATATTAGATTTATTCCTTCGACTATTTTGATGAATCTGATCGAGTAAAGAGGCTGGAAAAGGGGACCTGACTGGAGAACGTGGGGTACTCTTAACCAATTTTGGCGGGTAAAATTTAGTGGGTAAAATTTAGTGGGGTCATAACTGATAACCCTCAATTTAGTTCCAGCACCTACTTTTGGGTAATCAGTTATTGCATTATAGAAAACCAAGCCCTGTTAATAATTATCTTTCCCATTCCTTTTAGGCTATAACCCTCAACCAAGCATGCCCTAAGACTCGACATAGTGTATCATGTTAATGTTACCTGTTCTTTATGAATTACTATGCCAATTGATACATGCTATGAGTGTGGATGTTGTGGCCCATAAAGTGAAATCATATATCATGTTAAATCCTCCGTTTTCATAAAAGTACAAAATTGAGCATTCGAGCTAGTTCTTTGATAAATCTATCCCATGATTGTGTATATCAGTTTTTCTTGAATAGTTGTGTAGATATTATAAAACGACATGTTAGGCCTGTGAAAATTCACATTTTTTTTAATACTTTTATTTGAACTTTTTTTCTTGTTTTGGATGGTAATCTTGATTGTCTGTTGTTAATAGGAAAAAGGCTCATCAGAAATTGTGTTTAAAGCAATGGGCAGGGCGATAAACAAGACTGTGACCATTGTGGAACTCATAAAGGTACGTGATTGCTCTTATATTCTACCATTATATTGTTATTTACATTGATTAATTGTAAAGCTATTGTATCACAGAGGAGAATTGTTGGTCTTCATCAAATAACATCCATTGGATCCACAGACATAACTGATACATGGGAGCCACTAGAGGAAGGCTTACTTCCGTAAGATTAAATTTTCAGCTCCATCTGAAAATCACTTGTCTATGATGTTGTATGATGGTTATTAAAAAAATTCTCATCTTTTCTTGTTTTGTGATTTTGCAGTATAGAAACCACGAGGCATGTTTCAGTGATCAGTATAACTCTCTCTACGAAGGAGCTTGATACATCATCTATCGGGTGAGTTGCATTTCTTCGCTATGCCTATTCTTTGCATGACATTGATTGAATCCATTTCCTTTCAAGTGATGTGATTAAATGCTAGTAAAAAATAATGAATCATATTTTAAAGTTACATTTCTAGAAACCTTCTCTATACTCTTTTAGTTATTTGTCAATCTCACTTGCTATGAAATGTTTTTAGGTATCAACCCCCATTGCCAGCTGACCAGGTGAAGCCGTCAACTGAATTCGATTATGACGGAGGTATGTCATTCCTTACTCCAGACAGCTATATTTGTTAATATTTGATAAATCTATTTTAACATTCTTGCTTATGCAGAGGGATCGCCAACCCCAAGGGGCAGGGGACGTGGTGGAAGGGGGAGAGGAAGGGGAAGGTCCAGACCCATGCCTGGTATGATCTTATTTTATGATATTCTGTTTATAATTGGCTTTTCAGTTTTCATTATGTTTCATGGTTTATAATTTAATACATATTCACAAGAACAATCTGATATAGCAATTTAGTAGGTTATATGCACTTATAGCAATTAGTTAAATTTTATAAGTCCACCAATTTGACCCTTTAGAGATTAAAGACAACCCGAAGGCGTGGAATCAACCCATTCATATGTAAATGAGTTGAATTTGCCATGCTTAATAATTTTGAAGTTAGTTTGTGGTTTCTCCATTATTGTTATGTTCCAATTAGTAATTAATCGCCCAATATCACTTCTGATTTCTATAATGAATATAATTACAGGAAATGGTTATGGACCAGGAGAGTATAATGATGGGGGTTGGGATGCACCACGTGATTTCACTAGGGGCAGGGGGCGAGGAGGAGGTCGCAATTTCCGAGGTCGTGGAAGGGGAGGTTATAATAATGGTCCTTATGTTGATGATCAATATGATGGAGGATATAATCAGGAAGCACCACCCATGCAGCAAGGAAGAGGTACTGTTTTTCCATCTCGTAATTATCTGAAAACTGAATATGATAGACATGATAAGCAGTTCATATTATCACCATTTTGGAATTCTCTAGCATTTGTTGTTGTGTTAGAACCATTAATGTTCAAAAAATGTTTTTTGAACGTACTGATTGGCCACACGTGTATTGAACTATGGAAAATATTGTTGCATGCCATTAAGAATTATGAAAAACGTATTTTGAAGAATTCTATGGCTATTGGGAGGCAGAATGCTTGGCTAATAATGATATTCGAGGATAGGAAATTACTTAGAATATAATCTGCTTATCCTCAAATTATCTCGTCTTGATTATGCTTATGTATATTCTATGGTATCGTGTTCACGGTTTTTTTTTCTCGAGGTTTGATTTCGACCCATGTATATACAAATGGGTTTAATGGGCTTATTCTTATTCTAATAAGTCAAATGGCCTGAGCTGAAGTGTAATGTACCACATCAATAATCTATATATCTAAAAATAAAAAATTGTGTTGCGGGTTGGACCAACCTGAACCAACCATTTTTTCGCCTAGTAGACTACCCATGTTGATCCTATATCAACTCCAGTCTGGTCTACTAATTTATATTTTGATAACTTTTGCAGGACGTGGACGTGGGAGGGGACCCCGTGGCAGAGGTCGTGGATTCAGATCAAATGGACCAACCCAACCTGCAGCTGGAGATGTGTAAAGGCTTGTTACACGTTGGTGATGGTTTGCGTGTGGTCTATGTTTGGTGATTTTGATTACTTGATATATTCAGCTTAGGACTTGATTTTGTACGAGTTTTGACCAATTTATTATTAGTTTTAAAGTGTCACTCCAGCCATTTTATAGTGAGCTTGAGCTGCTTTTTCATCCGTAAATTTTATTCCTTTTTTTCTTTAAACTTCACATTATCTTTTTACAGAAAATTTAGGTCTATACATAAGTAATTCAATAGAACTTTTTTACTGTTGTAGGTTTTCTGTTTCAATATAGGTATATCATAGTAATAATTGTATTTCATATTGTGCTAGGTCCATAAAATGAGAAAAATCGGTTTCAATCCTGTTCAGTTTCATTTTATTAGATCCGGTCTGGCCAGGGTTAAAACCTGACTTCTTTTGCTTCCATTTGAATGAAATTAGGTTGTTTAGGCACTCAGACAAGGAAGTAGCTTGAGTTTGGTTTGAGATTGAACCTGGTTTTTGCTGGAACTTCAGTTCTGATCCCAATATATCTTTACTTAAGGTTCGGTCTGGCGTTGGTTTAGTACTGTCCGGTTTAAGAACCATGTGCACCAACTTACCACTTCAGGCATGTTTTTGCCTTTGGAGTACTAGATTTTCTTACGGCACTTATTATGTAGTGGAATTTTCAATTCTAAATAGAAAACTAAAGAAACATCAGTACACTCATTTTGCTATTTATGAGGCGTATAGTTCATTTTACTACCCGAAATTGAACCATACTATGCGGGTAACCGGGCATGCGGTACCTGAAATGAGCGTTTACGCGCGGATCGGGTCATGGTTAACCATTTTAAACGTTTCATCGAGTTTAATAGTATGAACAATAACATGACTTAGAGCGTAAAATGTCAATTTAGTAAAATTAAAAAAGTTTGAATGGATCAAAATCATTTTAAAGTTATTCCGGTCACAATAATTGCATTCAAATAAACATATATAAAACATTAACAAAAAATATTTATTCGACGTTTGTAAGTTACGATAATATTAATCATTTTTTACATGTAGATGTTTAGTAAATGTTTACAATATATGAGTATAAAAGTCGCGATACAATATATTTAGACAATTATTTGAATATTTTGTTAAAAACCGGCATCGATATTATACCCGGTTCGGTTCGCAATACAATATATTTAGACAATTCTTTTTATATTCGTTTAATCATTTTTGAAAATTCGATAAATTTTGAAAAAAATTGAAAATTTTTCGAAATTTTCAAAAAAAAATTAAAAATTTTAGAAAAAAAATTCAAAAATTTCAAAATTTGTATAATCATTTTTTAAAAGAATTTTCAATTTTTTTTAAACTTTGTTAAAAATTTTCAAAACTTTCGAAAAGAATTTTCGAAAAATTTTCAAAATTTTTTGAATTTTCAAAAATGATTATACGAATTTAAAATGAATTTTCGAAAATTTTTTAAAAATTTTCGAAATTTTTCAAAAAAATTTTGAATTTTCAAAAATTTTCAAAATATTTCGAAAATTTTGCAAATTTTTTTGATCTAAAAAAATATTCGAGGACTAAACATGTAAAAAAAATTTCAAAAATGTTTTTGAATATTGCATTAAATGATTATACGAATCGGAGGACCAAACATGTAATTTACTAATTAGTGAGTTAACGAACGTTAATAAAAAACCTAAATAATAAAAAGAATAGTACCTTAATTGGAAATGGATCTTTAGTACATTTTTGTACAATTTGCCTAAAAAGAATAACTTTTAATGAAAAAATTTGTAAAAAATGAGATACAATGCTACCTAAGAGCAAGGGGTATGGTTCTCGTTGGTTTTCGCCACAGCCTAGGTGGCAGCTCGCCACTTGATTTCTTCCCTCGCCGTGACACCACAAGGACTCGCCACTGTGGTTTTCGTCGTTCAAACGACATGCAAAAAGACAAAGGCATTTGAAATAAAAACGTTGCTAGTGTGTTGGAGTGGGGCCCAAATGAAGAGAAGTGAGTATGTTGTGATTGGGGGGTATTTTTTTGTTAGTGTGTTGAAGTGATGTGGAGGTGATGTGGCACACGTGAGACCCAAATGAAGAGAAGTGGTGAAGTCACCGTTGCTCTAAGTACAAAAATTATAAAAAATGCTCAAATTGTAACCGTTTCGTTCAAAAAAACAAGACAGAGCAAGAAGAATGTCAAAACAAACACAAAGCATCTTACTCCATTACTCATCACTCATCTACACTTACTCCAAACAAAACCTTTTCAACCAAACACTTTCCACCTTTCATCGTATGGTCAAACAACATAAGCTACTCCCAGACACACCTCTCATTCCATCCATTATCAAAGCCTGTGGCGGGTTACTTTATCTAAAACCCGGTCAGCAGGTGCACGCGTTTAGTATCCTTAACGGGTGTTGTTTGGATTCCTTTATCGGGTCGAGTTTGGTCCTTTTTTATGTCAAGTGTGGGGAGATTGGGTGTGCAAGTAAGGTGTTTGATGAAATGCGTGACAAAGATGTTGTGGCGGGGAGTGCGTTGGTATCCGGGTATGCGAGAAAAGGGTTTGTTGAAGAGGCGAGAGAGGTTTTTGGGAGGATTGAGGGGGTGGTTAATGTGGTGACGTGGAATGGGATGGTGGCGGGGTTTAATCAGAGCGGGCGGTGTTTGGAGGCGGTGGAGGTGTTTAAGGAGATGTGTTTGGAGGGTTTTAAGGCGGATGGGATGACGCTTTCTAGTGTTGTTTCGGCGGTTGGGGAGTTGGGGGATTTGGGAGTTGGGGTTATGGTACATGGGTATGTGTGTAAAAATGGTTTGGGGTCGGATAAGTGGGTTGTGAGTGCGTTGGTTGATATGTATGGGAAGTGTGGTTCTGCTGTGGAGATGTTGCGGGTGTTTGATGAAATGGGTTGTAAAGATGTTGGTGCTTGTAATGCTTTGATATCCGGGTTTGCTAGGAATGGGTTGACTGACGAGGCATTGGAAGTGTTTAAGCGGTTAAGGAATCAGGAACTGGAGTTGAACGTTGTGTCGTGGACGTCTATTATAGCGTGTTGTTCGCAACATGGAAAAGATATTGAAGCTCTCGAGCTTTTTAGAGAAATGCAAGTTTGTGGAGTGAAAGCGAATTTTGTTACTATTCCTTGTTTACTTCCGGCGTGTGGAAACATTGCTGCATTAATGCACGGCAAATCAGCGCATGGTTTCTCTCTAAGAACAGGGATTTCGAATAATGTTTATGTAGGAAGTGCTTTGATTGACATGTATGCTAATTGTGGAAGGATTAAATTAGCTAGACTTTGCTTCGATAGAATGCCAGTTCGTAATATAGTTTGTTGGAATGCAATAATGGGAGCATACGCAATGCATGGAAATGTGAGTGAAGTTATTCAAATATTCAATTTAATAGAAAAAAGTAGTCAAAAACCCGACTTTATTACTTTCACTTCACTATTATCTGCATGTAGTCATAGTGGTTTCACAGAGCAAGGTGAACGATTCTTCAACAAAATGACAAAAGACTATGGACTTAAACCAAGAGTCGAGCATTATGCGTGTTTAGTTACACTTTTAGGCCGTGCAGGTAAGCTTAAAGAAGCATATTCCACTATTGAAAAAATGCCATGTGAGCCCGACGCTTGTGTTTGGGGAGCTTTACTTAGTTCGTGTAGAGTTCATAATAATATGGAATTAGCAGAAGTGGCTGCTGATAAACTATTTGAATTAGAACCAAGAAGTCCCGGGAATTATGTTTTATTATCCAACATTTATGCCAATAAAGGATTATGGAAAGAAGTAGACAGAGTTAGGGATTTGATGAAATCAAAGGGAATGAGGAAGAATCCTGGATGTAGTTGGATTGAGATCAAGAACAAGGTGCACACGCTTTTAGCAGGTGATCGATCTCATCCTCAAATGATTCAAATAATAGAAAAGATGAACAATTTGAGTATGGAAATGAAGAAAGCGGGATGTTTGCCAGTTACTTCGTTCGTATTGCAAGATGTTGAAGATCAAGAAAAGGAGCATATATTGTGCGGACATAGTGAAAAATTAGCAGTAGTACTTGGGCTTTTGAATACTCCACAAGGGTCTACGCTTCAAGTAATAAAAAACCTTAGAATTTGTGGGGATTGTCATGACGTGATAAAATTTATATCTAAGTTTGAGCGCAGAGAAATATTAGTTAGAGACACAAATCGTTTTCATCACTTCAAAGATGGGTCGTGTTCATGTGGGGATTATTGGTGATGAGATTATACTAGTGTCTGTGAGAAAGGGAGTTTGAAATTGGTGGAAGCTTCATCCCGCTTTTGCGTTGAACTACATGGTACTCCAAATTTCCAAGATACATATGTCCAAATCAACAGCTGTAGCCATGTTTGGTGTAAAAAAATCAGAAAAGTTGTATACAAGTGGTGTACGTGAGAAGTTTATTATCGGGGAGAAAGACTTTGGCATTAAGTGAAGGTGAAAATTTTGTTCAGTTTTACTAATTGATGTGCTCACACTTATGTTTGAAATCTGTCATAGCCTAAAAAGAGACAGGTTAAACAAGTCAAACAGGTTGAAAGTCCCCCAAAGTCTTTGTGGTGCACTAGATCTCGTAATTCATGTTTTTAAAAAGTTTATTTATTCTAGAAAAAAACTGTTCGGTCAACCGAACTCGACTTGTTTGGACCGGTGCTAGAAAGTCTCTTGTTTTGACTGGTTACTTAACCTGCCCAATTTTCAAACCTCTAGCCTCAAGTAGCACGTGCTATTCATGGAAATCTTGCATGACTTCTATGCTTATTCGAGCATGAAAGTAAAGTGGGCAGTTTGCTGACGCCAATGATTTGTTTTGCAACAGATTTTGAAGGCTGGGTGATCCTGAATATATTATTGCTTTCTTACAACCAGGTAGTTGTTTACTTGTTTCGAGAAATCACTTTACACAAGCATTAGGAGTTAGGATAGCTGGATTGGTGAGATGAGTTTTTCACATTGAAGCGGTGAGAATGTCAAGAACACCCATGGAAGCGGTGAGAATGATATCGACGACACCTCAAAAGCTCTTAAAGAATACCGTATGACGTACGGTCATGATTTCACTTTGGAGGAGTGCTACGAGGTTTTAAAGGGTCATCCTGCTTGGAAGGAGGTTGAGTTGCCGGCTATATCAACAAATAGTCGGAAGAAAACAAAGGGTTCTACCACTACCTCTGGTTCAACCCAAGCTCGTGATCCTTTCGATGTCTATGACGTTGATGATTCTGGCGAGCGACTAGAGAATCACGACCGATGCGGTAGTGACAAAGGAAGGAAGAAACCATCCTCCTCCTCTCGTGATGATGATGTTCCATCAGACTCATTTATGCAATCGTTGGCCAAAAATTTCTTAAGGAACAAGAAGCCGTCAAAAGAGGATAAAGATAAGAATAAGCAGAGTTTAGAAGATAATTGGTTACGGTTGAAGGAAAAAGAGCTCGAGATAAAACAGGCAAAACTTGAGCTCATGAGGACATCAAAACGGGAGTCCGACATCATCTTCTACAACACTCCAATCGACCCAAATTTGACCGGCCGTAACTAGAAGAGTTGGAGAAAGTTAAGGCAACAATCAAAGAACGTTACAATTTAGATTATTAGTTTAAGTATTCTAGTGTTTATTTGAATTTCGTATTGTAATTTTTTTTAAATTAAGTAGTGTAATGTTGTTGTTGTTTTTTTTTTTTTTTCGTAATGTAATGTTTTTTTAATTTGAATGAAATTTAAATTTAATGTTAAAAAAAAAAAAAAAAAAAAAAAAAAAAATCCCTCAGTCGTCGGCTGGGCATCGGGTTGTCCCGTCGGAGAGAGAAAGCTGACGTGGCGCAGGTTGTCCAGGTCGTCCCAGGTTGCGACTGGGACTAGCCTAAGCTGATTATGTGCCATAATGATAATGAATGCGGCTTCTTTCACTTTCTTATGATATTCTAGCTCTTAATTTTGTGCATATCAACATTTAATCGTTACGAGTTTTATCTTCGGTGACATGGACTATGCACAACTGCTCATCTAATAATGTATTAACAGTATATAAACCGGTATCGGTTGTATTAGAAGTTTATCACGTCAAACATTAGTCTTTGTTAACAACATATAAAGGTTGCAACATGGTCGTGCCTCCCGGGTGATTGCGTAATGGACCAATAGAAAACATTTTTGTTTGAGTTAGGCTGAGCCAAACACTTCTTTTAAGGCTAGTCCCAGTCGCAACCTGGGATGACCTGGGACAACCTGCGCCACGTCAGCTTTCTCTCTCTAGCGACCTGAGACAACCCGGATGCCCCAGTCGACGACCCGAGGATTTTTTTTTTTTTTTTTAATTCAAACATTTTTAACATTAAATTTAAATTTCATTCAAATTAAAAAAAAAACATTACATTACGAAATTAAAAAAAACATTACCTGTTTCTTAAAATTAAAAAAAAAAAATTACAATACGAAATTCAAATAAACACTAGAATACTTAAACTAATAATCTAAATTGTAACGTTCTTTGATTGTTGCCTTAACTTTCTCCAACTCTTCTAGTTGGCCGGTCAATTTGGGTCGATTGGGCTGTTGTAGAAGATGATGTCGGACTCCCGTTTTGATGTCCTCATGAGCTCAAGTTTTGCCTGTTTTATCTCGAGCTCTTTTTCCTTCAACCGTAACCAATTATCTTCTAAACTCTGCTTATTCTTATCTTTATCCTCTTTTGACGGCTTCTTGTTCCTTAAGAAATTTTTGGCCAACGATTGCATAAATGAGTCTGATGGAACATCATCATCACGAGAGGAGGAGGATGCTTTCTTCCTTCCTTTGTCACGACCAGACGGTCGTGATTCTCTAGTCGACTTCGGCTCAGAGAATCATCAACGTCATAGACATCGAAAGGATCACGAGCTTGGGTTGAACCAAAGGTAGTGGTAGAACCCTTTGTTTTCTTCCGACTATTTGTTGATATAGCCGGCAACTCAACCTCCCTTCCAAGCAGGATGACCCTTTAAAACCTCGTAGCACTCCTCCAAAGTGAAATCATGACCGTACGTCATACGGTATTCTTTAAGAGCTTTTGAGGTGTCGTCGATATCATTCTCACCGCTTCCATGGGTGTTCTTGATATTCTCCATGATAGCACAATAATTTCCAACCATTCTGACGAATCCTGCTCTTCCATTTGGTAGTGATGGAGTCATAGGTTCGGTCTTTGCTAGTTTCTTTGTTAAAGTACTCGATCACTTGCTCCCAAAACTTGAAGCGGTTTTGGGCGTTTCCTCTCACCGCGTTTTCCGACACATAGACCCAAGCTTTACAAAACACCACCTCTTCCTCCTTTGTCCATGGATCTGCTGGCTTCTTGTTTTTCCCCTTGCTTGTTTCCGGCTTCTTGCCTTTGTCCTTGGCCTTTGAAGCACGTCTAGATGGCTGCTTTGGTTTGATGGGGGACATCTCTTGAAGCGGTTTTCTCATCATCAGAATCATCAACGGGAATGGAACCATGGAACGAACCGTGACCCGAACCTTGTCCCATCGAAGCATCTTGACTTGGGTAGTTTTGTGTCGGATACTCCGGCATCCAATCTTCCAAATTCATGTCTAGATTAGTGCTTCGAATCGGGGAATAAGGTTGATACGGTTGAGAAGGATAAATGAAGTCCATGTTTGGATGGTAACGGACCCACTAGGTTCTTGCGGTAATCTTGGTAATAACGTTGCGGTGGGACAAAAGGACGGTTAAGATAAAACGCGTTTTGGTTTTGATTTGGTTGGGGTAGTTGTGATTGATAATCAAAACTTTGCTTGACGGCGAATAGGAGGCGGTTTTGTTGTGGTGATATGCCGGTTAACTCGAAGTTGTTTTCCGGCGAGAAATTTAGATCCGGGGCATTTTGGGGTAGTCGTGATCGTCGGGTTTTTGATTGTGGGGTATTTTTCTTTGACATTTTGAAGTTGGATAAGAATTAGATTGAGTTGAATATAGATGAAAATGGTAAGTTGTGAATTTTGTTTGAGGTAATGTGGGTATTTATAGAGTGGTAAAATGGGTTTGAATATATATATATTTTTTTTAGTTTGGGCACCAAACGGTTAGGATATTTAAAATTGGATTTGTAAACGTCGGAAAAAGGGAGAAAAGAAAGAGTTAATATCGAGCGGATATGGAACCGATGTTCCCTTTTTTCGTCTAGCAACCGATGTTCCAACCGAAAGTCACATTGGAGGCAACCGATCTCCACATCGGTTGAACCTCCCTATTTTGGTTTTGCAACCGATGTGCCAACCTCCACTGCGACAAGCCTAATGAATCTTAACCTTCAACATAGATACTTTATGCATCAAATATGATTATAAAACTACATACATTAGGTAATTCTCGCGGTTTTTGAATAAAGAAATTTATGAAGCTGTTAGCATTGAAGAATCGCCTTGCGTGACTTTCACCTGTGCAACTTATTCGACTCATTTCTTATTCATTTTACTTATCCGCCCGTTAAACATAACCCAATTCCACCTATATACCCATTTAAACCCATCTAAAAGTAAATGACTCGAAATAGTTGCATCTGTAATGATGTAATATTGTGCCCTGAAGCTTAGTCTTACGTACTTGTTTCGACTTATTAAGACGTCGATTTATTTACCGCCTGGAGCAGCTGATGTCTATTACCACATTTTGGTCATGCTAACGGTATGTTGCAAATATGTCTATGTTTGTTAATGTTTAAGGTTTCTTTCTGTCATTATGTTCAAAGATCCAAAAAGCCACATAAAATAAAACTAATTAAAGTTCTCATTGACCAATTCCTGATCATTCACAAATTATTGAATCGGTGAACTCAAGTGTTCAACTTTCGTGTGTGTATGGCATCTTGATACTTTGACTTGTGGGCAGCTTTATTTTCGGATTTTATCACATGGCCAGAGAACAATTGGATGGGAAATGAATCTTGCATTGAGAAATTTTCATACAAGCTAAAATTTATAGTTTGATAAGCATATTTCAGGCCAAATCGTAAAAAAATGTATCACATTTAACGTCAATTTAAATTTAAGGTACTCAATTTGTTTTTTCTCGACTTAAGATATCAAAGTAACTTTTTGTGGAATACAAAGGTTTTTCGACTTTTCAAAATCCATTATCAGTCATAGTTTTAGCCGAAATGACTTTTAAATGCTCAATTTTAATGATATACTGTATGACATTAATTAATCAATTCAGCTAAAAAATGGCTGGTATTATCTTCTGAAAAGTTGAAAAACCTTACGTTGCATAAAAAATAACTTGGATGCCTAAATACAGAAAAATAAAGTTGAGTACCAAAAATTCAAATCAACTTTGAATGTGATACATTTTTATGTGATTTGCTCTGTTTCATTTGATTATTTAGAATATATTCATGATGACGAAATTACTAATATTGAATGGTAAAGTGTTTATATTAACATTTCATGAATGGTAAAATGTTCCGTTCAATTAACATTTTAGGAATGGTAAAATGGTAAAATGTTCCGTTCAATTAACATTTCATGAAATTACCCATCGGGTATGACTACCTTGGAGGATGTGGTATAGTTCCGTTCAATTAAGAGTTCATGAATGGTAAAATGTTTATTTAATATTAAATAGACGAACATGAATACGATTTTATGTTTATTTTATTGAATAAACAAAAGTCGTTTATTTATGTCCGTGAACGTCCAATTATATGTTCATCAAGTTTTGTTTATCATTTTTTTGTCGTATATCATATATTTTATTATATTCTTTAAAAGTCGGTATAATTAAACAGATAAGCACACATAAAACATAATTTTTTTTTCTTTCGTACGTTTATTTACGTTCTTTTAATCTCTTTATGAATGAACATAATCAAACACGAACAATCTCATTTCTTACAAACATGAACAAGAAAATTCGCCTGTTTAAGCGTTCGTATCCGTTCATTTGTCCGGTTAAAATTAAACGAGAACAAAGCTTCGTTCGTGTTCGTTCGATTCCTTTACAGCCCTAGGTGTGGTATGTTTGTGGAATCGACGTGGGTGACGCAGCAACAAACTTCCATTGGCGTCTTACAACCACCCCTGGTTGGCGTTGTTCGATCTCACCTTGGCAATCATACACTGATCCCATCTAACGTTATTTATAATTCTTTTTCGAAAGGTATATGTGTGATGCTAATGTATCGGCGACAAGAGTCATACCCGATGCTCTATGAACCATATGAACATTAGGTGAATGAACACGAGAATAAATAATAGGGCTAATGGCTTGATAATGTTTTTATAGTTGTCATAATATTATTCTATATGTTTTTTTGCTATTCTATGTACTAAAATTGTTTATTTGGTATTTTCTGCGTATTGTATGACCATTTTGCTATTTATTTTATTAATTCGGGAGGGGCAAAATGATCATAAAACATACAAAAAATACTAAAAATGCAAGTTTCGTACGTAGAATAGCAAAAAACATTGTTCGATATATATAAAAGGAAATTATCACAAATATGATACATTTAGAGGCTATTAGCCCTAAATAATATAAGTAGTTTTTGTTATTATTACTTTATTAGTAATGACAATACACTAAATTAAAGTTTACCAAGGAGGATATTTATTTATTTTGAGTATTAAACATCTTTTGGATACGGGCGTTAAAGGGAAAGGCAATGACATGGAAAACCACATAAAACATTGAGACGTACGTAACTACGCACCAAGTACTTTTTTAAAAAATATATATTTCTTTAACACCGCCAAATAACACATATTCAAGTATGCAACTCAACAAATTCTACATTATATTCCATGCATCATCTTTCTACAATTTAATATATACCCTTCGTTTCTCTTTATTTTATTCTACGAAAACGAACCTTCGTTTATGTATCTCATTATTCTATTTTTAATTAATACCGTGTAACTTGTTATTTTCAAGATGTATTTTTATAAAGTTATTCAAATCTTTTAACAAACTTGGGTGGTGTATTTGACAAAACTATTGTAATAATTAGTAGATTGTAACCAACAATAACTTACCGAAGATTTTTACTTTCATGCATCTATGATCTCTTTGTTGATGTTACTATAAGTTATGTAAGATACGGAAAATAATAATATACAAATTGATCCAGAAAAGATTTCAACTTATACTTGTCATATCTTTGCATATCTTAGCAAATCCATGTTCAGAGCTTGATGCTATGAATACAAAGAGATTCCTGAAAAGTATTAAATTCAGGCATTGTTGAAAATCTATTTTATTTTTGGTACATGTGGTTCAATTAATATTGATAATTCATGTAAATCTCACACTCTATTGTAAGGGTGAGCATCGGTCCGAGACTGGACCGGACCGGACCGAGACCGACAAATCGAAGACGAATTAAGGTAAAACCGTGACCGAGACCGAGACCAAATGTGGTCGGTCCGGTCCGGTCCAAATAGGCAAGATTTTTGGTTTTTTGATCGGACCGGACCGAGACCGGACCGCCGCTCCTTCGGTGCGGTCGGAACGGTCGGAATGCTCAGCCCTACTCTATAGAACCTTGGCTAGCGGCAAAACAATGTCGGACTAAAATTCTCTTAATTTGATCAATGTATGATTTAAATTTAAAATTTTGGCACCGCGCAATGCTGAACTCAATAAGCTTATGAGCGACTTGAGTTTCATGATTAATGCACGTTACAAAGGTTCTAAGTGATACCACATTTAGTTAAAAGAGTTGTATGTGAAATTTTTGGTATCACATTGTTAGATTCTTGTTTCTTCAAAAAAAAAAAAAACATTGTTAGATTCTTATTAGGGACTCTAAATGTTATCAGTTTGTTCAATATCTTATGCTCATTTCCTTAAAAATATGATTCTAATGAGTCTAATCCACCGCTTCTAACAGGGATAATGATCTTGTAGCCAAGTTTGAAAATAAAAGACCACGAATGTAACACGTACATATAAGTTGTCTACACCATATTGTAGACAAGCGGTTAGATAATCGAGAGACCTAATGCATACAGCAAGAAGTATCCAATCTTATTAAGTTTTTAGCAACAGACTTCTTTTTAAACAACACAAGTTTGAACTTACAATATTTTTGATCATTACCCTCCAAATGGAAATAAAGATAATAATGTGGGAATATTAATTGAATCATAGCTTTACAATCTTTTGCTAAGATAATTTAAATGAATAATATGAATTGCAGGAAAAGAGAAATGAATCCACACTTGCAAGGTTACATGTGAAGATGTTCCATTGTATCATTGATAATTAATTTAGTATCTTTCCTATGTATCCTGTAATGCCATAAATATGAATTGCACCTCTTCTACTTTCATCATCTCTAACTTCTTCTCCATTCTTTTGCTTACCCAAAATGGTGAAAGCTCACATTCTTTTGCCTTTTGTTTTATGTTTTCTTCTTGTTGAAGTTAAATCTTTTACCGCTTCAAGGTGGTATAAAGGCGCCCATGCCACGTTCTATGGAGGAAACGATGCTTCAGGAACAATGGGTATGTGTTCAAATTATCTCGTTTGTATTAGTTACAAAGTTCGACTTGCATTCCAAGCCACGTGGGCATTTTCTACCAAGTTTTTAAGAAATGAGCATTCTTAATGAACTTGAAAGAATAGTAAGCTGTACGGGTTGTAAAGTCTCTCCATGAAGTAATAAGCTTAATTTTTGTTGTACAGCTGCAAACAATAAAAGAACTAAATCAGTTGTTAGCATAGTGCACTAGTGTCTAATTGTTGTGTATGTGTAGATCATTTTTGGGACTAACGTAGTGCATTGTTTCCAATAGGGGGTGCTTGTGGTTATGGTGATTTATACTCAGCTGGATATGGTACAAGAACTGCCGCACTAAGTACTGCACTATACAACAACGGTGCAGCTTGTGGTCAATGCTATAAGATCGTATGTGATCGTAAGGCTGACCCTAGATGGTGCAAGAGAGGCTCTGTAACTATTACCGCAACAAACTTTTGCCCACCTAGTTATGGTGGTGGAGCATGGTGCAACCCACCCCTCCAGCATTTTGATATGGCTCAGCCCGCTTGGGAGAAAATTGCCATTTACCAAGCCGGGATAGTTCCTGTTCTCTTCCAAAGGTAGCCCTCTAGCATTTTGATTGGCCATGTGAAAACTGTTTTCGTGATAGCTAATTGTGTTTTGTGTTTCTAGGGTACCATGCAAGCGCCATGGTGGAGTTCGGTTTACAGTAAATGGGAGAGACTACTTTGAGCTTGTTTCAATAAAGAACATCGCTGGGGCTGGATCAATTCGGTCAGTACGGATTAAGGGTTCGAGAACTGGATGGACATCCATGTCAAGCAACTGGGGGGCCAACTGGCAATCAAACTCGTATCTTAATGGCCAATCTATCTCATTCATGATCACAACAACCAACGGGGTGACAAGAACTTTCCCCAATGTCATTCCAGCAAATTGGAGATTCGGCCAAACCTTCTCAAGCCGAGTACAGTTCTAAATATATTTCGGTTTCAGGTTTTAGGGTTTGGGACAACGGCATGCTCACTCATTTTAAGGAAGCATTCCATTTGTTTTTATTTCTTTTTTCGGGACATATTTCTTTCAAAGGATATATAGACCGGAGAATAACGTGTCTTCCCCATATTAATCCGGGAAAGCTCATATAAACTCCATTGTATTTGTTGATGCACCAAAATTTATCCCTTCATGTAAAAGAAGTTACATATACAATTTAATAAGAATATTTTGTCGCGGTGAATAAGAAAAGCTCCTAGCATAACTTATGTAAGCGATAGCGCAAATGTGCAAGGTGACTTTATTTTGCTAATAGAATGACGAGTTCATCACAAACCCTCAGAAAACAAAACTGGTGATGGCACTAAAGTTTGTGACTGAATTTGATTTAAAAAGTTCTAACAGTATTAATTAACTAGAGTATAACGAGGGGGTGTAATACGTCTTTTGTGACAATTATTCCAAAGGTTGCGGATCCTATCGGGTTGGGTGACTTTAGACGCATTAGTCCCATCGGATACTACTAGAAGATTATAGCGAAGATTCTTCTTGGAGAGGGTGAAGAACATTATAGGGAAGGTAGTAGGTGATGCTCAAAACGCGTTTATAAAGGGTAGATATATTCTAGACGGCACCCTTATTGCAAATGAAACAATTGATTATTTGAAGAAAAAATGTGAAAAAGGTCTAATTTTTAAAGTTGATTTCGAGAAAGCTTACGATAGCATTAATTGGAGGTTTTATTGATATAATGAAAAAAATAGGGTTTCGGGTAAAGTGGTGCAAATAGGTAGAGACTTGTTTGCTATCTGCTAAAATGTCAATTCTAGTTAATGGGTCACCGACGGAAGAATTTAATTTGGAAAGAGGAGTTAGGAAAGGTGATCCGTTGTCTCCGTTTCTTTTTATCCTAGCGGCGGAAGGTTTAAATGCAATTGTTAATGAAGCGATTGCAAATGGTATTTTTAGGGGTGTTTGCATCGGAACTAATAGTGTCGTGGTATCTCATCTTCAATACGCGGACGATACTACTTTCTTTAGCGAATGGACTACAGATAATGATAGGTCGTTGATGTGCACTCTTAAATGTTTTGAAGAAGTGTCAGGGTTACGGGTTAATTATAATAAAAGCAAATTATATGGTATAGGGGTGAATGATAGAGATATCCATGATATGGAGAGATGGATGAGATGTGGGGTAGGTGGGTTACCGTTTGGTGAAAACATGAGAAAGGTCGGTGCATGGAATAATAGTGTTGACAAATTTAAGAAGCGGCTTGACGATTGGAAAGTTAAAATGATGTCTTATGGGGGTCGTCTAACATTGGTTAAATCGGTTCTAGGTAGCTTGCCATTGTATTATTTTTCTATATTTCGTGTGCCTTCGAGTGTGATTAAAAATCTTGAGAGTATTCGAAAACAATTATTTTATTTTATTTTTATTTTTTTAGGGGGCGGGTGAGTGTAAAAAATTATCATGGGTTAAATGGGATATGCTGGTTGCCTCACATTAGGGGGTGGTGGTTAAACATTGGGTCTTTACGAGCAAAAAACTGGGCTCTTTTGGGAAAATGATGGTGGCGTTTCAAAAGTGAAAGGGGGGCTTTATGGGCTAAGGTTATTAAGAGTATATATGGAGATAGCGGAGGTCTAGGTGGTGTTAGGGGGTGGGGGAGGTGAAGGGTGGAGGGGTGTGGCGTGAGATCATTAAGACATGGGAGGATTTGGGAGAGTTAGGGATAGATTTCTCTTCTTAGTTTGTTGCTAAAGAGTGGGGAATGGTAGGGATATAGGGTTTTGGGTAGATAAGTGGGTTGGAATACTGAAATTGTGTGATAGTTTTCCTAGATTATATCACTTAGATATGAGTAAGGAGGGGATGGTGGTGGGAAAAAGGAAATGGGTGGATAATGTGTGGCATTGGGAATGAGATTGGGTTAGAAATCTTAGAGGAAGGGTATGTAAGGATTTCGATGACTTACTATTTACTATACAAAATGTTGTGATTTATAATGATTGTAGGGATAAATGGGTTTGGATGGTAAGTTCAAATGAAAGTGCTAGAAAATGGTGAAGGAGCAAATGTTGAGGTTCGAAAGTGATGGTCAAGAAATAATATGGAATAAATTGATTCCTAAGAAGGTCAACATCTTTGTTTGGAGAGCGTTGAAAGGTAGAATCGGTCCGGTGTGGAGCTCGACAAAAGAGGCATCGATTTAGATACTATACTTTGTCCGTGTTGTGATAGTGTGGTGGAATCATGCGATCATAGTTTAGTCTTGTGAAACTTTGCTATGAGTGTATGGGTAAAGGTTTTTAGATGGTGGAAGGTTGGTGATGTCAATGTTTTCTCTATTGGAGAAATATTTTTGTCCAATGGAAACATTGATATCCTCCCTATCGCGCCACCCATCTATGGCAAGCAGTTAGATGGACGCGTGGTTATTGTATTTGGAAAGAGAGAAATAATCACGTCTTCAAAGGAAAAGTCTCAAGTGTAAATAAAATTGTGCAAGATATCCAATTAAAGAGCTATGAATGGATTACGCGAAGATCTAAAAAGAATATCGAGCTAAATTGGCATCAGTGGCTTTTTGATCCTTTAAAGTGTAGGCTGGTAAATGGTTAAGTTTCAATTTGTCATTCTTTTGGTGAGTCTGCTGCGAATTGCTCTTTGCAGATGTTGAGATGGGGCATGCATATCTTGATATGATTCTGCTGTGATAGTTTCAGTTTGGTGTGTTACTTTTTGTTGGTATTAGTGTGGGCCTTTGTTTGGTTCCTCTTTGTGTGTTTTCATTTTGTTCCTCTTGTTCTCTCATTCTCCAATTGCTTGTTGGATTTTGGATCCGGACTTGTGTAACACCCCCAAAATTGCACAGTGAAGCATTAGTCATGGGGTGCTACTAAATCAATATACACAACACAAGGTAATAAAGAATAGAAATTCTATTCCATTTTCAAAATATAGATTGATTTAAGAAATAGTTTTACAACATTGTTTCAAAGTGCGGAAGTAAAGCCCATAAAAATATATGTTGTCCCATTAAAAGTTGTATTAAATATGATTGGAAACACTTCGGATACCAGTCTTCAACGAATGCCTTTGCCATTGCCCCAATAATAAGTAAACCTGATAAAAACATGCTAAAATGTCAACACAAAGGTTGGTGAGTTCATAGGTTTAATTTTAAGAAATCAAGTTGGACCACAGTTGCACATATAGCATCTCCGTGAATGACACTATATGAAAAATGGCTATTACGCTAATACCAAGTTCATGCGACCAAATTCCGGCAGTGTGCATGCATCTAGAAGCATGATAAATAAAGCCCAGCAAGTGTATTTCTAGTACACTCAATCAATACGATATGATATACGTTCGACGTTTGCCTATCGGTCAAACTTCGAACGGGGTCATCATCAATAGATCTATTCATAACAATCGCCTCCCCAAGGGAACTAACGGTAGCATAGTTGGGATTCAAGGTTGTTTCACGTAATAGTGTTTTCAATTTCAGATCCGAAAAAAGTTTTGCATGTTTCTCACCCCATAGTTTTATAAAGCAAGTAAATAAGAGTAAAAGTGGGGCTATAAACTCACCTTAGCAGTTCGGTGAATAAGTACAAAGAGATCGAGTGTGATATAGCGGTGTCTCCTACCGGAACCTAAGAACGAGGGCAAGTCAGTTTATAGTTTTGTGTGCTCCGCGACAAGGTGTTTAAATAGTTCTAAGTGTTTACAAGTGGTTGTGTTTAATGTTGCTTGTGTGGCAGAGTTTACGTTTTAAATCATTTCAGAATGTATGTAAGTATTGGCTCTTGGAAAAGTGTAAAAGTATATAAGTATATAAAAGTATTCGTGGCGAGTATGCTTCGGTTTGGGTAACCAAAAGACTTGGTACGGAAAGTATTCAAAGGTATATTTGTGGAAAATAAACGTTAGTAAAGTAATAATAATTACTCTACGCTAAGTATTGATATTAGTAATGTTTACGTGATACGGAGTATATATATAAATGTGTTTATATACATTAGAAAATATTTACATTAATTTTTGTTATAAATATTTTCTTATCATTTTCATTTTCGTCTTTTAGTCGGGCATTAGTAATATTTACTAAATTTATTAATCGATGAAAAAGTGAAACAAGTGGGTTGAAAATACGTAGTTTTGACATTTTTATTGATAGTTATAAAAATGTATAAGTTTGGGATCCAAGAATGATAACTAAAAGTTAAATAAAAATATATCAAAAATGTCATTTACGAGATTCAAACTCGAGACCTCTTGCTTAAGAACGGGCATGTTAACCAGTGGACCAAAGGACTTATTCAGTTATATTGTTCTCCATTATATAATATATATGATAGCTGGCATCTATTTATATTAGTGGTTAGTGTAAAAAAAATAGAGGAAACTAAGTGACAATAGGGGGTTCGAACCAGTCATTAAGAAGGGAAGGAGCAAGCGCACCACTGGACTACAAGTCCCTTGATGTTAAGACTTGCAATACTTTTGAATTTATCAACTTGTTATCAGTGTTATAAAGTTGGTACATATTTCTCGGTTCCTAACGTGCATGGCTTTTGTGTTTATCTTGCACATTTCTTCTTCAAAACTGTTTTTCCATCTTCATTTTAGACTTTAAAGTCAAGTTTATAGATATGCTCAAGTCTACCAAAGAGAGTCCAAATAAGCTCAAATGAGTCTCCGACTCCTTTGAGTTTATTCGTTTCAAACTTCCAAACGTGACCAAAAGTTTAAACCGATTTCGTGTGTATTTCCAAAAGCTTGTAAATTAGCTTATTTATAAGCTCGGTTAAAGGTTGGGCCTCTTGGGCCGTTTATGTGTTTGGTTTGGATTTTTAAAATAAGCTCGATAAGAACATAAGCTTAACAACTAGTATATACGTATTTATAACTTGACAATAAGCTATACAAGCCACGAATAATCATATATTTACGAATAAATACTTGTCCAACGAGAGCCAACACTTACATTTTGTTTATATGTAGTTTTCGTAAAGCTTTATATTATTTTATTTATGTATGCGTGACAAGTAAAGGCATTAATAAGTACATATGTTTAACGTATGGATTTGAATAGAAATGATAAGAGAGTAGCTTACAAATCGTAAGTGTGAGGCTGTGGAGGATCAAAAATAACGAGACTCTTTTAACCCTTTTTACGATACAACATAATGATGTTTTCCTTAACCCGTTGCTACCTATACTCCCCAAAGCCTTCTCGTAAGCCTTTCTTCCTTCCCGATACTTTCCTTCCTTTTACGTTGGCGAGTAAGTGTGTGTATTTGAGAGTGATTGAGTTTGTGAGTTGAACAAAGGGTCTTAGGAGTTTATATAGAGGGAGATTGTAAGAAAAAAAAAGATGAAGCTTATTTGAGCTTTGAACGTGCCTGATATGGAAGCCAAAAGGGAATACATTTTTTTGTTGTCCTTGTCAAGTGAGCGAGATCGTTCAAAGCACGCTTGAGGTCTAACTAGGATGCTTAAGTTTTAGATTTCACATGTGTTATAGGCTAATGTAGTATAGGAGTACTTTGTCTCCTTTTGTTACTACACACACATGTTATAAAATTCTAAAGTTAATGTTGTTTTCTTTGGTCTTGCCTCATTTGGTGCTAAGAAGAAACAAGCTACTAAAAACATTTGCCAAAATGTGTTACTAAAAGCAATTAAGTGTGCATGGGCCAACAGATTTCGAAGGGCTAGGCCCAAAACAAAAGAGTTGAATCAAATGGACGAGCCCAAGAAGAAATGAGGTGGAGTTGGATCGGGTTTGGGTTAAGAGGCCCGGTGAGATATAAATAAAATAAAATGGTTTATTATATATCTATTTTATGTAATTTTTATTATTGAGGTTGATGTGAAAAATATCCCGTGACTTGTCGTGTTTAAAGTTTGAAACGAAAGAAAAAAATATAGCCGCGAAAAATCGGTAGGGAAAATTACGAGTGGTTACAACACCTACCCTTAAAAGAAACCCGTCCTCGTGGTTTACAATGCGAGAATCGTGAGTCGATACGGTGACGAGATGTGAGTATGAACTTTTAAAATGTGACATGGGAAAAGAGGCTAGTCGTTCAAGAAAGATTCAGTGACGTGAGGTGATAAGTGAACAACATATAAAGGATTCATTAAACGGAATACAACGCGGTTTCATAAAAGAGTACGATAGTTGAGTTCAAAATAGAAAGAACAGAGTCGTATGAGGTTACGAAGGATAGAGCATAAGAATACCATAAGAGATCGTGACTAGTAACAAAGGTGGTTTAAATACGTGTGCGAGAATCAAGTAGTTATATGTTACATAAAGAAATAACATAGAAGCAGTGATGAGGTTATGCGTTACATAAAGAAATAACGCCGAGGTCGTCTGATGGCGAGTTATGCGTTACATACTGAAATAGCGTAGGAATTCGTCACGATGGCGAGTTATGCGTTACATACGAAATAACGTGAGGTCGTCTGATTGATGATGAGTTATGCGTTACATACGAGAAATAGCGTAGAGGTCGTCTGATGTGAGTTATGCGTTACCGCGTAGAAGCGTGACAAGTTGTACATTACATACGAAATAACGTAGAGGCGATACGATTGATGAGTTATGCGTTACACCGCGAAATAATGTAGCGGCGGTGACAAGTTGTATGCGTTACATACGAAATAACGTGAGGTCGATACATTGAGTTTATGCGTTACATACGAAATAACGTAGAAGCGATTATGGAAGTATAGCATAGTGTGATATTGTAATAGTGGGCATGTTACGCTTTTAACATAGAGGGGGTAACAAGTATAAGCATTCGTAGTCTACTCTACACTATCCTTAAGTTAATTATTCCTTAATTTCATTCAGTTTGTTACATCAACATTATTCTCATTTAAACTTCACGACCCAATCAAACAAGAACATCCTTAAAGTTTAAATGAGAATGAGCTTATACACATTTAAACTTCGCGACCCAATCAAACAAGAACAACCTTAAAGTTTAAATGTGAGTTAATTAAGAAACTTAATGACTTTGAGAAATAATTAATTTAATTCAAATAAGAGCTTTATACGAACCTAAGATACATCAATAACACATAGCACGACTACATCTTGTAACAGATGGCAAGACATGGCGGACATTGGCAGCTATGGCGGTGTTGAAGTGTTTTTATGAAAATTTGGTTATAGTTTAGGTTTTGAAAAATACCTAATTCTCTATACCTTGGCTCGATACAATCTGTAACACCCCCAAAATTTGCATAGCGGAAGCATTCGGGTCATGGGGTGCTACTAAATCAATATACACAACACAAGGTAATAAAGAATGGAAATTTTATTCCATTTTCAAAATATAGATTGATTTAAGAAATAGTTTTACAACATTGTTTCAAAGTGCGAAAGTAAAGCCCATAAAAATATATGTTGTCCCATTAAAAGTTGTATTAAATATGATTGGAAACACTTCGGACGCCAGTCTTCAACGAATACCTTTGCCATTGCCCACGCCAATAAGTAAACCTGAGAAAAACATGCTAAAATGTCAACACAAAGGTTGGTGAGTTCATAGGTTTAATTTTAAGAAATCAAGTTGGACCACAGTTGCACATATAGCATCTCCGTGAATGACACTATATGAAAAATGGCTATTACGCTAATACCAAGTTCATGCGACCGAAACTACGACGGTGTGCATGCATCTAGAAGCATGATAAATAAATCCCAGCAAGTGTATTTCTAGTACACTCAATCAATACGATATGATATACGTTCGACGTTTGCCTATCGGTCAAACTC
Source organism: Chrysanthemum makinoi (assembly GCA_910596185.1). NCBI lineage: Eukaryota > Viridiplantae > Streptophyta > Magnoliopsida > Asterales > Asteraceae > Chrysanthemum > Chrysanthemum makinoi. The sequence goes on along the minus strand of OU343220.1, from coordinate 308,450,719 downwards.
GAGCGGGGTGTCATCCCAAATAAATCTATTCATAACAATCGCGCCTCCCCAAAGGGAACTAACGGTAGCATAGTTGGGATTCAAGGTTGTTTCACGTAATAGTGTTTTCAATTTCAGGTCCAAAAAGAATTTTGCATGTTTCTCACCCCATAGTTATATAAAGCAAGTAAATAAGAGTAAAAGTGGGGCTATAAACTCACCTTAGCGATTCGGTGAATAAGTACAAAGAGATGAGTGTGATATAGCATGGCTCCTACCGGAACCTAAGAGCGAGAGGGCAAGTCTCAGTTTATAGTTTTGTGTGCTCACGACTCAAGGTGTTTAAATAGTTCTAAGTGTTTACAAGTGGTTGTGTTTAATGTTGCTTGTGTGGCAGAGTTTACGTTTTAAATCATTTCAGAATGTATGTAAGTATTGGCTCTTGGAAAAGTGTAAAAGTATATAAGTATATAAAAGTATTCGTGGCAGTATGCTTCCGGTTTGGAAACAAAAGACTTGGTACGGAAAGTATTCAAAGGTATATTTGTGGAAAATAAATGTTAGTAAAGTAATAATAATTGCTCTACGCTAAGTATTGATATTAGTAATGTTTACGTGATACGGAGTATATATATATAAATGTGTTTATATACATTAGAAAATATTTACATTAATTTTTGTTATAAATATTTTCTTATCATTTTCATTTTAGTCTTTTAGTGGGACCTTAGTAATATTTACTAAATTTATTAATCGATGAAAAAGTGAACCAAGTGGGTTGAAAATACGTAGTTTTGACATTTTTAATGATAGTTATAAAAATGTATAAGTTTGGGATCCAAGAATGATAACTAAAAGTTAAACAAAAATATATCAAAAATGTCATTTCTGAGATTCAAACTCAAGACCTCTTGCTTAAGAACGGCATGTTAACCGTGGACCAAGGACTTATTCAGTTATATTGTTCTCCATTATATAATATATATGATAGGCTCTATTTATATTAGTGGTTAGTGTTAAAAATAATAGAGAGAAACTAAGTGACAATAGGGGTTCGAACCAGTGCATTTAAGAAGGGGAAGGAGCAAGCACCACTGGACTACAAGTCCCTTGATGTTAAGACTTGCAATACTTTTGAATTTATCAACTTGTTATCAGTGTTATAAAGTTGGTACATATTTCTCGGTTCCTAACGTGCATGGCTTTTGTGTTTATCTTGCACATTTCTTCTTCAAAATTGTTTTTCCATCTTCATTTTAGACTTTAAAGTCAAGTTTATTGATAAGCTCAAGTCTACCAAAGAGAGTCCAAATAAGCACAAATGAGTCTCCGACTCCTTTGAGTTTATTGCTCAAACTTCCAAGCGTGACCAAAAGTTTAAACCGATTTCGTGTGTATTTCCAAAAGCTTGTAGGTTAGCTTATTTATAAGCGTTCGGTTAAAGGTTGGGCCTCTTGGGCCGTTTATGTGTTTGGTTTGGATTTTTAAAATAAGCTCGATAAGAACATAAGCTTAACAACTAGTATATACGTATTTATAACTTGACAATAAGCTATACAAGCCACGAATAATCATATATTTACTGAATACTTGTCCAACGAGAGCCAACACTTACATTTTGTTTATATGTAGTTTTCGTAAAGCTTTATATTATTTTATTTATGTATGCGTGACAAGTAAAGGCATGAATAAGTACATATGTTTAACGTATGGATTTGAATAGAAATGATAAGAGAGTAGCTTACAAATCGTGAGTGTGAGGCTGTGAGCGGACCAAAATACTTGAGACTCCTTTAACCCTTTTTACGATACAACCTAATGATGTTTTCCTTAACCCGTTGCTACCTATACTACCCAAAGCCTTCTCGTAAGCCTTTCTTCCTTCCCGATACTTTCCTTCCTTTTTACAGTGAGGGAGTAAGTGTGTGTATTTGAGAGTGATTGAGTTTGTGAGTTGAACAAAGGGTCTTAGGAGTTTATATAGAGGGAGATTGTAAGAAAAAAAAAAGATGAAGCTTATTTGAGCTTTGAACGTGCGATATGGCGACCAAAGGGAATACATTTTGTGTTGTCCTTGTCAAGTGAGAGAGATGGTTCAAAGCATGCTTGAGGTCTAGCTAGGATGCTTAGGTTTTAGATTTCACATGTGTTATAGGCTAATGTAGTATAGAGCGGCTTGTAGTACTTTGTCTCCTTTTGTTACTACACACACATGTTATAAAAATACTAAAGTTAATGTTGTTTTTCTTTGGTCTTGCCTCGTTGGTGCTAACAGAAGCAAGAAACAAGCTACTAAAAACATTTGCCAAAATGTGTTACTAAAAGCAATTAAGTATGCATCCTGGGCCGCCAGATTTACTGAAGGGCTAGGCCCAAAACAAAGGCAATGAGTTGAATCAAATGGACGAGCCCAAGAAGAAATGAGGTGGAGTTGGATCGAGTTTGGGTTAAGAGGCCCGGTGAGATATAAATAAAATAAAATGGTTTATTATATATCTATTTTATGTAATTTTTATTATTGAGGTTGATGTGAAAAATATCCTGTGACTTGTCGTGTTTAAAGTTTGAAACGAAAGAAAAAAATATAGCCGCGAAAAATCGGTAGGGAAAATTACGAGTGGTTACAACTTGTTCTTTACTATTGTTGGTTTTGGTTTTAATCTATTGGCTTAAAAAAGAAAAAATTAAAAAAAAAAGAAAAAAAAAAAAACTATAGTATTATTCACGGTCTTGTAGTTCCTAAAGAAACAAGGAAAATTTGGGGTGAATTGAAAATTACGTCCCTAATGTTTTCGAAAATTGCAAGAAGACCATTGAAAACAACTTCTTTTCGATATAGTCCCTGAAGCTAATGTGGCGTTCCAAACAAGCCAACGAAGCCTAACGAAATAGTTCTCCCATTAAGTGGCCTCCACGTGATTAATGACCGAGGGTATTATCCTCCTTTAACATTTTCCGCCAATATAAGCCACACTTGTGGGTTGATTGATTATTGAGGTGCGAAGAATGATATGCATTAAGTTAGAAGTGTCCAAAAAAGTGTAGGAGGGTGGTGAGGTGGATGTCATCGATCCAAATGGTAAAAGGGTTAAATCATAGGTAACATGTCGTGAAAGGATAATTTTGTGGATGTTGAAATCAAGACACTGATATCTACGATGATTAGATGGGTATCCCAAAAAGATTGAAGGTGAAGCACGTGGTTCAAGTTTATTTGTTGGCATAGAACCAAAGACACGCAAAATTGTGTAATCTGGTTTGGTGACAAACAAGCGGGTTTAAGGAACGTCATTAGCAATAGCACTAGAGGGTAAAATGTTAAAAATGTGAGTAGCCATATTAAGTGCTTCAAACAAAAAATGAAGAGGTAAGTGAGTCTAAAAGATAAGAGTTCGGATAAGGTTGTTAATAGTGCATATCATGCCTTCTGACTCCCTATTTTGATGAGACGGCATAGTAACCACACATCTTCACCGACACCACCCGGCACATATAACACACACTCCAATTCCAAGACTCGAATTTCCTTTAAGGTGGTAAGACTATAACAACTCGAAAATTTCACGTTAATATTTATTGTAAAACATAAACATTTTATCCCAAACGGGCTTTCGTACAATTTTGAACTTTAAATATAACCGCTTAGGTTATCCTCAAGGTAATGAAAACCGAATCTGAATATTTTTATCACATTAGATTAATTTTTATAATCATTATATGAAATTGTAAAATTTAATTTCAAATATTACCAAATAGACCCTGTGATTTACTATTCTAAACTTATGCTTTTAACAATTTTATTTATATACAAACTTAACCTATACTCGCACGCATTTTCTAAAAAATTTAAACGCTTTTACATTTTTGGGAAATTCAACATATTTTCCCCCTCCTTTGACCATAAAATCAACATTCGATTATTAACTCTAAATATCACAATATATCTCCTAAACTTAACTAGCCATTTTTAGTCATTATTGTCAAGCTAAGTTCCTAGATATTTCCAACATTTAATACCTAAGTAACTAAGATATTTACTTACACTTCTTAACTAAGTTTAACTAGATATTTAACATTTCTGGTTTTAGAAATTAACGTACATTTAACACCAACCGACACTAGACTAGGCCCAGTCTACACATTATATGCCTTTTAAGTTCATAATAATCATATTAGAAATGTTACATTTCACTTCTTCCATTTTCGAGTAAACTTCGTAAGTTTTATGTTTATTTAACCTACATTTTTAGGATTTAAAAATGTTTAGGCACTCCATTAAAATTATCACTCATTTAAAATACTTTTATAGAGTATATTGTAACTTTAATCATTTTTACAAATTTCATATTTTTACGATACCCGGTTTTAAGTTTCGTGATTTAAATACTTAACGATAGTAATTAATGACCAAACGACACTCCGTAACTCAGTTATATCACAAAGGTTATACAAATTATCACCTCCCATATTGTTGGTCGACATATTAGGATGAATCACCAAGACATTTATGTCTTGGTGATGAATCATAGCACACTTGTCCATTAACTTAAAGGCTAAGACTTACATAAATTTAGATATTTACTTATAACTCATTATAACTAGTCAAAATTAGAAATAAACTCATCTCATTCCCCCCTTTTTCTCCATATGAACGACCATCATATATTCCTTAGCACATTCCATCTTTGATTTTCATTCAACAAATTAAACATAGAAGATGAAGGTCTAGTTATTCTCTACATGAATCTTGAGTTTATTTGGTGATTCCATGGTTGAATAAGAAGTTATACAAGGTGAATAAGGGCTGAGATTATATGGTTTTCTCAAGGGTTTCATAAGTGTTATGTAAGCTTGGATTAAAGATTTGGAAGCAAGGGTTGAAGCTTGGAAGGATTAGGTGTTGCTTAGTGATCTTGATTCTTGTAAAATTCATCCTAAAGTCTTGTAAAATTTATGTCTATTCTTTTCGTAGTATTCAATATGTTTGTATACTTAGTGATCTTTGATGTATTTTCATAATGTAAGTATGATTATATATGTATTTGACATTGTACATGTGATGATAACATGAAAACAAGCTAAGACAAGCCTTAAGTATGATTTATAAAACTAGAAATGTAAACAGGCTCAAAGAGTTGATAAACTGATCTAATCAGTAGGTTTTGGACATTATATGATTAGATATGATTGTAGAGCTATGTCTTACGGTCGTTTCACCGGGTGGTGGACTCCGTATCTCATCTGGATGATTAAACTAGAGCCAAAATGGCGAAACATGTCCAAAACTGCCTAGCAGAATTCAAATGGATAACTATATATCTTAAAACCAAACCCATTTTACCACGTTTATCTAAAAACGAAACTGATATAAGAACCCGAACCTAGAGTAATTTACAAATAAGGGCTTGTTAACACTTGTAATACTTGATAAATAAATTAAACTTTTACAGTTTTGTAAACTTACAAAAATGTGTACAATGTCAAATATATATAAATACTTATATAAACTTTATTTCGTACGCACTCGTTATATATATATATAAACCTAAGATGCGACTATTATATTATAGGTTATCGTTAGAGCTCTCGACTTCTCGATACATTTTATATCATCATATCATACTGTTGATCGCTACATTGAGTTTAATAGCCCCATTTTCTATTGTTAAACTGTTTTGTAAACTATTTGGGGGAGATACATGCTCAACTACTTTTATTAACAATTACGATTATTTGCAAACCGTACGATTATCGAACTAAATGTTGTATTAGCACTAAGTAACACTATTGCCACACTTAAGTCCCTATATCACGAACCACTAATCAATAGTGAGTGAGCGCGAATATTGATAATAGGTCTATCCCATTTATATCGACCTAGTTAGGGCAAACAAACATACCATTTTTGAGTGCATTTGGTAATAACAACAAATCATGAATCATAATATTGATCTAACGGACTAGGATAATATATCGATCTAACGGACTTGGTATATTATTGATCTAACGGACTTGGTATATTATTGATCTAACGGACTTGGATAATATCGAACTAATGGACTTGATATAATAACAATATAACGAACTTGGAAAAAATAAATTACTATTGATCAGACTTGGTGAAATCAATTACTACCGATTGTACTGGTGAAATCAATTACTAACAACTGTAATGTTGTAATCAAGTACTACCGACCGTATCGGTGAAATCAATCAAATGACCAAATATACTAGTCAAAGAAATACAACCGGATATATTGGGGAAACAAACACTTAAATCTTGTGATTTATATTTAATGTTTAAATATACTTGTTACGAGAATTCTCTTATAAAGGTTTTCATAATAATTTTCAATAAACCTATGAACTCAAAGAACCTTTGTTTTGACACTTTTAGCATGTTTTTCTCAGTCCATAAGTCACGAGATCTGCAAGGAGGGTATGAATACCCACAAAGGCTAGAAATTATTTTATCATTCAAAAACATCAAACGCTTTTTAATGTATTATGTAATCATGGTGGAAATGGTAGCACTAGTACTACTCCTATTGTTGAAAAAATTGAGGAGCTTGAAAAGCTAATTATTGACGGGAAAGTTACTCTTGTGGATGATGATGGTAAACCCCTTAAAAAGGTTGATTTGAAAGAAAAGGCGCATGATACGGCTACTAAGCCTAGTTCTTCCCCCTCTCCGTATTCTATGGTGGGTAACCCATTCTCTAAAGTGGGGATGTGATTGTTTACGGCGGTGATGATGAGGAGGTGCTTGAGCCGGATAATCCTATGGCTAAATTTCTGCATCAACAGGCGGTCATGAGCTTGAAGATTATTATGATGATTATGTGGATCAGTCTATGATTTACCAGGAAATGGATGCTTTTTCTGACATGTATGATATAAAGCTCCAAGGTCATGGTAGTAAGCAATCTAGACGTTAGGTTATGTTTGGTTTTGTGTCAAATGTAATCTAGTGAGTAGTGGTTGTTTTACTGTTTTAAGGATAGGAAGTGTCTTGTTATGTTAGCTTTACTTGCCTATGTAACGGGTGAGATATGGGACTTTACTCATATCCTTTGACTTAAATGTTTTTGAGTAATATATTTACCTGGGAAACCCTTTACTCAAAAGTAATCATGGAACCATCGGGGCCCCATTTTTGAAAAATCGATATTTAAATAAATCAAATGATAATCCTTTTAAACGACTCACTTTGAGTTCGTTTTATTGTTATAACCGTCGGACCGTCGAGTAACACCCGCTTTGAATACCGCTGCTTCACCGAAATCGGGAGTGTTAAGTGACAGCAGTATATGAGCTATAGTTATTGAGAAACGGGTCAAATTGAGACCTAAATTATAACCACTTTTACACTAAAACATTTAATAGCCTTACGCCTCTCGTGCTTTCCATCCTCCATACGATTATGTGACTTCTAGGCATTTTATGCTACACGAACTTATTAGTATATTAATACATACACACGCTCGACATAATTATTCATTTTAATGATCCTCTAAAAACCTTATATGTATATGCGATATTTGTATAAACATTGTATCGTCACAACAACGGACATATCGCGAGTATAACTAAGTTGAGTATTTAAAAATTCATCGAACCTCAGTTAAATATGGTCTGGTCACCTATATATTACCTAGGGACAATGGGACATAGTCTGACCACCTATGTTCAACTTCAAAATGAATTTTTCAATACTCGGAATAGTTATACTAGGGTTATGATCTGATTAATTTCTATTTGGTTTTCAAGAATCGCAACAATTTTGTGTGAGTATAAACAATTCATATGTATTCGTATGACCAAGCATAAGAACTAAGCAGATTCTTACTCTACCCTAACTACGTATAGCCAACCTTACCCTACACCGTATTCCGAGACACCGAGAATCGAACTACATCTAGATTTCAGTCCTCATTAGTGACCACACCTCTTCATCGACACCACTCCGCATATAACACACAATCAACTTTCGGACGAAATTCCCTTTAAGGTGGTAAGACTGTAACAACTCGAAAATTTCACGTTAATATTTATTGTAAAACATAAACATTCTATCCCAAACTTTCGTACTATTTTGAACATCAAATATAACCGTTTAGGTTATCCTGCGCGTAATCTAAAACCAGTCGAATATTTTTATCACATTAGATATTTTTATAATCATTATATGAAATTTTAAAATTTAATTTCATTGTTACTAAATAGACCTGTGATTTACGAGTCTAAACTTGCGTTTTTAACAATTTTATTTATATAAAAATTTAACCTATACTTGCTTTTCGATTTTCTAAAACATTTAAACGCTTTTATATTTTTGGAAAAGTTAACATATTTTCCCCTTCCTTTGACCATAAAATCAAAATTCGATTATTAACTCTAAATATCACAAAATATCTCCTAAACTTAACTAGCCATTTTTAGTCCTTATTGTCAAGCTAAGTTCCTAGATATTTCCAAGACTTAATACCTAAATAACTAAGATATTTACTTAAACTTCTTAACTAAGTATAACTAGATATTTAGCATTTCCGGTTTTTAGACATTAACGCATATTTAACCCCAACCGACACTAGAATAGGCCCAAATCTACACATTATATGCCTTTGAAGTTCAAATTAATCATATTAAAAATGTCACATTTCACCTTTTCCATTTTTATAAACTTCGTAAGTTTTACGTTTTACGCTTACTTAACTTACGTTTTTAGGATTTAACAACGTTTACGCATTCCGTTAAACTTATCACTCATTTAATATACTTTTATAGAGTTTATTGATAATTTTAATCATTTTTACAAGTTTCATATTTTACGATGCCCAGTTTCAAGTTTCGTGATTTAGATACTTAACGTTAGTAATTACCGGGACCAAACGACACTCGGTAACTCAGATATATCACAAACGTTATACAAATTATCACCTCCCATATTGTTGGTCGACATATTAGGATGAATCACCAAGACATTTATGTCTTGGTGATCATTCATATCACACTTGTCCATTAACTTAAAAACTAAGACTTACATAAATTTAGATATTTATTTATAACTCATTATAACTAGTCAAAGTTAGAAATAAAACTCATCTCACTCTCCCCTTTTTATCCATACGAACGACCATCATATATTCCCTAGCACATTCCAACTTTGATTTTCATTCAACAAATTATACGTAGAAGATGAAAACCTAGTTATTCTCTACATGAATCTTGAGTTTATTTGGTGATTCCATGGTTGAATAAGAAGTTATACAAGGTGAATAAGGGCTGAGATTATATGGTTTTCTCAAGGGTTTCATAAGTGTTATGTAAGTTTGGATTAAAGATTTGGAAGCAAGGGTTGAATCTTGGAAGGATTAGGTGTTGCTTAGTGATCTTGATTCTTGTAAAATTCATCCTAAAGTCTTGTAAGATTTATGTCTTTTATTTTTGTAGTATTCAATATGGTTGTATAGTTAGTGATCTTTGATGTATTTTCATAATGTAAGTATGATTATATATGTATTTGACATTGTACATGTGATGTATAACATGAAAACAAGCTAAGACAAGCCTTAAGTATGATATAAAACTGGAAATATAAACAGGCCTAAAGAGTTGATAAACTGATCTAATCAGTACGTTTTGGACATTATATGATTAGATATGACTGTCTTACGGTCGTTTCGCCGGATGGTGGACTCCGTATCTCATCCGGGTGATTAAACTAGAGCCAAAATGGTGGAACATGTCCAAAACTGCCTAGCAGAATTCAAAAGGATAACTATAAATCTAAAAACTAAACCACGACCTTTAAGTATCATTGGAAAACCATTTGACCACGTTTATCTAGAAACCAAAGTGATATAAGAACCCGAACCTAAGGTAATTTATAAATAAGGGTTTGTTAACACTTGTAGTACTTGATAAATAAATTAAACTTTTACAATTTTGTAAACTTACAAAAATATGTACAATGTCAAATGTATATAAATACTTGACTAAAATACACCGATGGTCCCTAAACTTGTCTCGGAGGATCGCGATGGGACGAACCTCGCCCTTTTCATCGCCACGAGTCCAAACAGTAGCCATTAAATGCCAGATTTGTCCCTTGACCACTAACACCTATGTCAACCGGCTTTTTCATAGTTACGTGAGGGTAATATAGTCTAATCACATTTATAACTCAACCTAGTTAATTCTAACCCAAGAACTATTCCACCAAAACAAAAAAGGGATATTGTTTGAACAAATAATATCGGTGTTCCTGAGTCCTCACCACTTAAGTATGACTTCATAAAAGTCAACTGGTAAAGAAAGTAATAGCTCACGAAATTTACCCGGATTAACAAACAAATTTATACATTATCAACTACTTATCTAGTTGACTTATAACATCAACTATATACAGCGTGTTTGATGAACCGGAACATAACCGATACCACGGAGTCATTGTTCCGATACATGTTAATTTACTAATTCGTTACAAAATATAAAAGATGAATTTGGGCCCTACTTCAAAACGCTCAACCGATGAACCTTCAAATGATCTACACATGTGATTGATATCCAAACCGTTGAACCGACAAAACCTAGGCCTAAGTTGATGATGCTGCACGCCACCTTGTCCGCAAAACAAGTATACAAATTACAAACATATAAGTTATGAACTGTAGTGTTACATGTTAATGGAATTTAACACATGACATGGTATTCATCACTGAAACATCACCTAGGGTCTCCTTTGGGCGAAGAGTGCTAGGATGCAGTTTGTAATCTTTTCTTTGCTCGAAGGGTGTCTTAACACCGCTTTAAACATCTGCAGCAGCACCACCAACCCTTTCAGCCTTCCCCTCAAAGTCAAACTCGAGCAAGTTCTCAACATCAAACCCACGCAAACTCAACCATTTTGGACTTCCCCTTCCCATCTAAACCTCGCTTAAATTCTTGAACAACTTCTCTCCCTTTTTTTCTGGGCAAAACCTCGTCTTCATCAACCATCTTTACTTTTCCCTTTCCTTTAATTTTGTCCCTTTGTTTAGCTACAACCCCTTCTTCGTCTTTGATTACTACACCACCTTTCACTCTTGGTGTCCTGATTCCACTCCCATGCATTTTTTTTCTTATCTATCCCATGCCATTGACTTCTAGCCCTAAAAGGTGTTTGACTAAGCATCCTAAAGTTAGCATCCTGCTCTACCCAACCCACAACTTCAAAACTGATGTTTTTTAAGTAAAATTGTGCTAACTTTGGGGCTTGTGGCTACTGAAGATATCAACTCACTCATTTGTTTCAGCATTCCAAACAAAGTATGAACATCAACATCGATGAATCAAATGCAAACCATTTTCTAGGGATTGTTTAGGATCACGAAAAAACAACGCCCATTTTTATCATTAATCTCCGATAACACATTATCAAAGCTTGAACTAAATATATCCCTATCAACGGTAAAGGCACACGGATTAATTAATGAACCTCGTTCATACCTGAGTGGGCTATAATCAAAAACCCCATTATAGTGGATTCTGAACAGGACCTCACCTTCTTCTTCTTCCTTCACATCCTTAAAAGTGGAGACGAATATGCTTATGTCCTTCATTCTTACTTTTTTGTTTTTTAAGAATGGGTTTGACTAGATGTGTGTTTCAGTACGTGAGTGTGGATGTATGTTAGGTTTCGTTTTGATTGGGTTTTGTTAAATGGGTCGGGTTATTATGATAGTGTTTATGGTTTCGGATCTTGTTAGTTGGGTTCTTTTGGTGATTCCAACCACATTAATTGTGTATATGCGTATTAAGGAAGGCAAAAGGCCAAGTTGCAGGGTACTAGGTTTAAAATGTCACAATTGGTCCCTCAATTTGGCCAGTCAGCCATTTTTTGCACTTAAAATTCCCGCGTATTTTTTGTCACACAAACTTGACTTTTTCTCTATTTAGTAACTTCACAATTAGTCCCTGAATTTGGAACGTCCAGTTGTTTTTGGTATTTATTGGTTAATACACTATATCATTTGCATACCAACAATCACAAGAAACAACCTCCCAATGGCTGACTTCCCACTACTTGAAGAACTCGCCAAATCTTCGAACTCCGACTACATGTTTGACTCGATTTCTCTCTTTTATCAGAGAGAAAACGATAAGGACATCAAAATTGCTAAAGGACTCCAAAACACTTTGATGACTTGATTCAGGGGTATGAAGAAAACCCAACAATATACATCTCTGAGATCAAGGCTTTCGAATACGGTGATGAACTACAAGGTTATCGAGGATCTTCGCAAATGTGCAAAAGGCTAATGTCTTGAAGGCGTTGGAGATAAGGAGGATGATGTCATGGACACACTCACAAGGTGTGTGGACAGGAACAACTTCCTTGATCATCTTAGGAAGTGTTGAGAAGGAAATGCTATGGTTATGTTTTCCCTTTTTTTTTTTGGAAAAATATGTACCTAATATTTATGTTCTAGTGTTTTAATATGAAGTTAATGAATCTATATGTTATGTTCTAGTGTTTTAATTCGTTAATTATGTTGTTAATTGTTGTATTCGTCTAAGAGAGTTGTTATATGGTTTTGATTGTATTGGGTGTTGGTAGAACTATGGTCCTTGGTCAAACAGATTTAAAGTGTAGGGGACACAGGTTTTAGTCCCCTATCCTGTCATGCATTAACTTATAGCAAGCACTTTATTCTCACATTTTACCACAAATTTGAATTCAAATACATAAACCCAACCCTTTCAGAGAAATTGAGTCAAAATGGGTAAATCTAGAGCTCGAAATGCATTAAATGCTCCAATTGTCAAACCTGTTGGACATAATAAGTCTAGTCAGTCACAAGGATCGTGTACCAAACCAACAAAGGAAAGTAAGGTTTGAGGTAGAAAAAGGCATTGTGATGCAGGCAAGGTGTATTCATTTAATTGTCATTTGTATAACGATTGTTCTAGTGTGTTTACATTTTAGTTGATGTGCAAATGTATTACTTTTGAAGTGGATGGATGAAGAGGATATAAGGAAGACTATGGAACAAGAGTTTTATGATGATCTTTACGAGCAAGAAGAAGAACACACAAATTTGGAGGAAAATGAAGAGCATCCGTGTTGGATGAAGAAGCATTCCAGTAGTTTTTGGAAGAGGAGAGAATGTACAAAAGAATTGAAGAGGAATGGGAGAGGAAAAATTGGCTTGAAGATGCAGAAGTATGAGGCTGACTAGCTACTATGGAGTGTCTGTGGAAGAGTTATATCCAAGACATCCATATGTCCTGGATAAAATTCACGCTCTGAAAGTCACAAATTCCAGTAGCTTTCTAAGGTTGTAGGCTTCAACTCTTCTAGCCATTTTGTAATATCGACAATATTATGTTTGAACATGTTTTTTTTTGTTGACTTTATAAGTTGACTAGCTTGTAAGAATTTATGTTGTCTTTACTCCTTATCTACTTGTTCAACAACCACAACTCCCATCTACTTATATAATACATCTTAAGTCGCAGAATTGTTTATCATACCACCATATTATCACCATGGATGTAGAAAATGGCTGTCAAATGGTTGTCAAATGGTATGCATTGACTGTTGGCTTCAAAGGGAAAACAGGGCTGGATTGACCTTTTTTGCAAGGCGTCCACCTTATAGAGCTTTCATGTGGTATTTTTGTCCAGTGTGCCTTGAGATAAGGGGAAACACATCTTATACTGGTAGAGATGGTGTTACAAGGAAAACACAACTACAGGAGATAGTGGTGGATATGTGATGGGTCTACATATTTCTGCACCTACTAGTGTTGGGGCATCCTTGGCGATGAAGAACAAAGTGAACCACCTACAATGAAATAGCAAGTGGAGAGAAGCCAAACACCCCACGTGAAGCACCCTGAACTGAAGAGCAAATAGAGAACGCTCGAGACAAACACAGTTGAACCAAGCAAACCGATGCAACAAATGGATCACCTACCAGTCATTTATCGCAATGAATTCCTAGCAAGAAATGTTATGTTGTCTTTCAGTCTAAATGTAGCTTTAATCGATATGTGTGCTTCTTTTGTTATAATAATTGAATTTTGGTTACAATTTGAATCATTGACTTTAAAAGTCAAACAAGCGAGATTTTAAAAACTAACAATTCGTTTTGGTATCCTCTAATAATTTGGTTTATGTTGACCTTATAAGTCAAAATGGGTTTTCCCAAGCACCCACCTAAACTGGATATGCAATTGCAAACTAAAAAATGAAAACAACATTTCCAAAATATACCAACACCACCACCTAATTACACCATATGAAGCAAAACATACATGTTAACAAGTATCGTTTTCAGAACCATCATCACCAAAAACTATACATATTCATTACATCAACAACTAAAAATAACAGGTGAACTTCTTGATGGGAGGCTTGTTATTCATGGGGGAGACTTGAGGTCCTTAGGGGGAGGCACATACCACTCATTCCTATTTGTGCTTGAGCATCCCACATGCCTACAAGACCAAGTACAACTTTGGGAGCGGAAGCCTTGGACGCCTTTGAAGCTTGGGAAGTGGAACCTTTCGAATTAGTGGTCTTAGAAGACATGTTCCCACACTCATCATGGATGTGTGCGAAATAATGATGACATCAACTTCATTTCCCTTCACGTTAGTATCTGGAAAGATAGACAAAACAGAAATAATCAGAGTTGACCCATTACAACTTTCTTAGCTTGTAAACATTCACTCTAAAGTCTAACCTTCTCGAGACTCCTTATTCTCATATTTTTCCCACAAGTCTTCAAGTATCACATCAGCAATGTCATCTCCTATATCCCACTTATTCCCATAGGTAGCCATGGCATACTCAACCATATCGTCAGATACCTTTAGCTTGCTATAATCCTCTTTTTGACAGATTCTGACACCAATCGGATTTCTGTCAAATAAATAGGAGTTATTTATGCTCCTCCTTTAAAATGGCAATAACACAAATACAAAAAAAACCCGACTAACCTTTCATCACTTGAGCTTCTTTCACAAATCTGCATAAATCATCAAACATTTGATCAGACATTTCATCTTCTTTTAACCAAGTATCCCCATATTTTGCCTTCACATATTTTACCATCTCATCAGTTACATCTGTACAAGTAAGCTCCTTGTCTGCCATTGTTAAAGTGTGTGTGAGGTTTGTGTGAAGAAGGCGGGAAACGATCAAGATGGTATACGGTAAACCGTTTCTCATAATTAACTAGGTTGAGTTATAAATGTGATTGGACTATATTACCTCCTCAGTAACTAATGTAAAAGAGCCGTTGACATAGGTGTTAGTGGTCAAGGGACGAATATGGCATTTAATGGATACTGTTTGGACCCGTGGCGATGAAAAGGGCGAGGTTCGTCCCATCGCGATCCTCCGAGACAAGTTTAGGGACCAACGGTGTATTTTAGTCTAAATACTTATATAAAATTTATTTCATACGTACTCGTTATATATATAAAAACCTAAGACGCGATTATTATATTATAGGTTAATGTTAGAGCTCTCGACTTCTCGATACATTTAAAATACTTTTATAGAGTATATTGTAATTTTAATCATTTTTACAAATTTTATATTTTACACGATACCCGGTTTTAAGTTTCGTGATTTAAATACTTAACGTTAGTAATTAATGACCAAACGACACTCTGTAACTAAGTTATATCATAAAAGTAATACAAATTATCACCTCACATATTGTTGGTCGACATATTATGATGAATCACCAAGACATTTATGTCTTGATGATGAATCATAGCACACTTGTCCATTAACTTAAAGGCTAAGACTTACGTAAATTTAGATATTTACTTATAACTCATTATAACTTGTCAAAGTTAGAAATAAAACTCATCTCATTCCTCCTTTTTTCTCCATATGAACGACCATCATATATTCCCTAGCACATTCCATCTTTGATTTTCATTCAACAAATTATACATAGAAGATGAAGGCCTAGTTATTCTCTACATGAATCTTGAGTTTATTTGGTGATTCCATGGTTGAATAAGAAGTTATACATGGTGAATAAGGGCTGAGATTATATGGTTTTCTCAAGGGTTTCATAAGGTTGATGTAAGCTTGGATTAAAGATTTGGAAGCAAGGCTTGAAGCTTAGAAAGATTAGGTATTGCTTATTGATCTTGATTCTTGTAAAATTCATCCTAAAGTCTTGTAAGATTTATATTTATTCTTTTCGTAGTATTCAATATGTTTGTATAGTTAGTGGTCTTTGATGTATTTTCATAATGTAAGTATGATTATAAATGTATTTGACATTGTACATGTGATGTATAACATGAAAACAAGCTAAGAAAATCTTTAAGTATGATTTATAAAACTGGAAATGTAAACAGGCCCAAAGAGTTGATAAACTGATCTAATTAGTAGGTTTTGGACATTATATGATTAGATATGATTATAGAGCTATGTATTACGGTCGTTTCGCCTGATGGTGGACTCCATATCTCATCCGGATGATTAAACTAGAGCAAAAATGACTAAACATGTCCAAAACGCTTCAGCGTAATTCAAATGGATAACTATATATCTAAAAACCAAACCACGATCATTAAGTATCATTAGAAAACCATTTTACCACGTTTATCTAAAAACCAAATTGATATAAGAACCCGAACCTAGGGTAGTTTACAAATAAGGGCTTGTTAACACTTGTAATACTTGATAAATAAACTAAACCTTTACAACTTTGTAAACTTACAAAAACATGTCAAATGTCAAATGTATATAAATACTTATATAAACTTTATTTGGTACATACTCGTTATATATATAAATCTAAGACGCGACTATTATATTATAGGTTATCGTTAGAGCTCTCGATTTCTCGATACATTTTATATCATCATATCCTACCGTTGATCGCTACAAAGTGAGTTTTATAGCCCCATTTCTATTGTGTAACTGTTTTGTAAACTATTTGGGGGAGATACATGCTCAACTACTTTTATTAACAATCACGATTATTTGCAAATTGTACGATTATCGGAACTAAATGTTGTATTAGCATCAAGTAACACTATTGCCACACTTAAGTCCCTATATCACGGACCACTAATCAAGAGTTGACTGAAGCGAATATTGATAATAGGTCTATCCCATTTGTATCGACCTAGTTAGGGCAAACAAACATACCATATTTGAGGGCATCAGGTAATAACAGCAAATAATGAATCATAATATTGATCTAACGGACTGGGATAATATCGATCTAACGGACTTGGTATATTATTGATCTAACGGACTTGGATAATATCGAACTAATGGACTTGATATAATAAAAATCTAATGGACTTGGATAAAATCAATTACTACAGAAAGTACTGGTGAAATCAATTACTACCGACTGTAATGGCGAAATTAATCAAATGACCAAATATAGTAGTAAAAGCAATACAACTGGATATATTGGAGAAACAAACACTAAATTCTTGTGATTTATATTTTCTGTTTAAATATACTTGTTACGAGAATTCACTTATAAAGGTTTTCACAATCATTTTCAACAAGCCTATGAACTCACCAACCTTTGTGTTGACACTTTTTAGTATGTTTATCTCAGGTCCATAACGTACGAGGCTGGCAAGGAAGGGCATGGATACTCAAGAAGACTATAAATTATTTTATCATTCGAAAAACATCAAAAGTTTTTAATGTATTATGTAATCATGAAACTACTAGGGCCTCATTTTTTTAAACTCTGATATTTAAATAAATCGAATGATAATTCTTTTAAAACGACTCACTTTGAGTTCGTTTTCTATTATTATAACTGTCATACCATCGAGTAACACCCAGTTTGAATTCCGTTCCGTTCACGAAATTGGGGGTATTACAAAATATTAGGTAACATGTCTTGAGAGGATAATTTTGTGGGTGTTCAAATCAAGACACCGATATATATGATGATTAGACGGGTATCCCGAAAATATTGAAGGTGTAGCACATGGCTCAAGTTTTTTTGTTGGCATAGATATGTGGGTAACATAAATAACCAAATACCCGCAAAATTGTGTAATCTGGTTTGGTGCCAAACAAGCGGGTTTAAGGAATGTCATCAGCAATAGCACTAGAGTGTAAAATGTTTAAAAGGTGAGTAGCCATATTAAGTGCTTCAAACGAAAAATGTGGAGGTAAATGAGTCTGAAAGAGAAGAGTTCGGATAAGGTTGTTAATAGTGCATATCATGCCTTTAGACTTCCCATTTTGTTGAGACGTCTTAGGGCATTAAAAACGAAATTGGATGCCGTTAGAAGCAAACAATTTTTGAAAGGCATGGTTATCAAATTCATCACCATGGTCACATTGAAAGGACTTTATTTCACACTTAATTTGAGTGTTGACAAAATTACGAAACAAGACAAATTTAAACAAAACATCTCGATTTCTTTAGCAAAGCAGAAATCTACACATAATAAAAATAATGATCCAAAAATAAAACATAATATTTATAACCCGTAAGACTTGGTTGGAGAAGTCCACAAGTCCGAGTGAACAATATCAAAAGAAGACCTAATAATAGTTTGAAAGCTACAAAAGGGAAGCATCATGTTTTTGCCAAGGTGACAAGCATGACAAGTCTCATGGGGATTCGTTTTATTACAAACAATGGATTTACTAGAAATAAGACTATGTAACACTTTACTTCCTAAATGTCCAAGTCGCTGGTTCCACGTGTGTTGACTGTTAAGAAAAACATGTAGGATAAGGGAAGGATTTGTAACAGGATAAAGATCACCCGTACTATTACATCGGAGAAGAACCCGACGGGTCAGGTAATCCTTACTAGAAAAACCAAATTCAACAATACATTTATTATCACGAATAAACTTTAACGAAATAAATCGTTTTAACAAATTTTAAGAGTTATGAGGACGTAATTTAAATGAAGAGGTTTATGAGGAGTTGACAAAATGTTATGACCTGTGTTGGTGACGGGAATAGACTTACTATCACAAACATAGACAAATGGGATACATACATTTATTAAAAATATTAAATAAAAAGAATTAATAGATGAGTTAAGGTAAGAAAAAGTACTTATATCTATGTTCCATGCACCTGTAGTACGGTCCTGAAATGATGCAACAATTGATAAAATGACGTTGGGCCTAAAATGCATTCAGTATTGGACCAGCAACTTGGGCGGGCCTAAATCCCGGTGGAGCGTGAACTAGTGAAACAGGCCTAGCAGTGGACACATGAACCATGCCTAGTGTCGAAGAAATCTGAAGTTGAACTAAGAAATTATTCTGGGCTTTTATTAAGTCCACCATATTGGTTGTGTTAAGTTATAATAAGGATTGAGCCCAAAAAAGGAGATGGAGTACTCAACTGTAAGGGAGGCCAAATGGATGAATGTAATGTTGCTTTATCTCGTGATGTATTATTAGCATGCAAAAACTTGCATAAATTCTCAGACCAACATAAACCTTTACCAAAGTTAAAACAAACCTTCGTTGTAGGTGTTGATATTGGATCTGTCGTGTTTGGTGTGTAACGAATGGGTAAACAAGAAAATAAATTATTTGGTTGACTAAAACAAGAAACCAAAAAGAATATTAATAATTAGGCCTCGACGATGAATAAAAATCAAATATTGGTATTCATTTGAGGGATTTTTCTCTGGTGTGGTCGACGAAAAGAATTAGGTGGGGTCGACGATGAGTAAAAAGCAAAGAATGCTATTTGTTGGGGAATTAATCTCTGGTGTGGTCAACGAAAAGATAAAAAAAGAAGAAGAATAATTATTAGGGTTAAGGTTAGGATCGAAGTTGTGATACCATGTTGGAATAATGATTTAATTACTTGCATTTTATTAATTATCAAATACAATATATAATCACAATAAAATTATTTTAGAAACAATTAAAATGAGCTAAACCCATAAAATATAACGTCTAAATAATAATAGTCTAAATAAATTACTACGCTTTGCGGCGAGAATGAATAAGAACAACTTAATGAAAATAAATATGCTTACGTTATACATACCCCTTAAATGGATAACGCCAGCCCTTTTCTTTTTCTTTTTCTTCTTTTTTGTTTTAATTTTTTTTTATCATTTAATTATTATTAACAAAACCGAAAGTACGAAACATAAAGTATAAAGTTTGATAAGTTAAAATTATTAAGAGACAAAAAAAAACAAAACTGAAAATAGTAGAAAACTATCTTTTCTTGTTGACATATTGTTTAAAAACTGATAAAATAGCTTAAAGACATGTGCCACTAACCTATTGGGAGTGTACCCCTAATAAAACCCAAATCTTACTATTTATATAAGAGTAAGATTATAAGCTTTAAACCGGCCTACTGTCTTTAACCACGTACTAATTGTCTAGATAATCTCAATTGTCATATAGCTAGTATTAAAAAATGTCCCAAATTTGATTAAAACTGCAAATTTTGATTGAAAGTAAGAATAAATCTTATTATAAACTAGAAATTTAACGTTAAAGTTGCATTGTGGTTTAGGTGCGCTTAACTTTTTTTATAAATAGTAAAGTCATGAGTTTACAGCTAGAGCTTTAAATGTCTTTTATTAAAATAGTGTATTATCTTTGTGATAACATAATTAACAAATATTTATCACATAAATTATCCTCCTATAGTTGATAATGACTATTAGTGACAAGCACACACATTATTAGTGTTTACAAGGTATGGAACCAATGGATGATGTTTGGAGTAAAATGAGCAGCCTACCATCACTTCACCACCCCACAACAACAACCCATGATCATTTCCAAGACTTTTTCGCTCGGATGCCACCGGTGGAAGAGATACCCTCCACCACCCTACTCCACCACCCACCACCATGTTAAGTTTTAGTACTAGTGGTAACTCATCACGACATGATCAAGAACCACCACATACAACAGGAAGCACTTCATCTCTAGTGTTGGTAAAACAAACTTCTCGCGTTGAGCATACTGAAAAGTTTAAGCGTTCGATGAAGAATCGTGAGTCGGCTTCTCGATCTAGAGCTAGAAAACAGGTATCTCGTTGTCTATATATTGTAAGCTTGATCTTAATAGCACATATATACAAAATTGTGAAGGCACGTACAAAATGTAACTTTAATTCACAATCTCGTAAATTCGCTCAAAATGTGAAACTGTGAATTAAAGCTACACAATTAGCGACATAAGGTCTTCTTATGATTCTCACGAATTTTAGCTTATTTTGTAACGAAATGTCTCCACAAACTATGCATAATAATATAAACGTAGTCAAGCTAAAAGCTAGTATATTATTTCTCGAATAATTATACTCAATCTTTGAAACTATTCATACAATTGTTAGAGACCACAGATGCAATTACGTACTAAGTAGGCTAAATACACATTAATTTTTTACTTTATTTGTATATATTAATTAGTACTTCAGGTTTTAAAACCATATCTAACGTCTTATTATGCTTACAAATGTGTGTCATTGTGTGGCTTGCGTGACCATATCTAACGTCTTATTATGCTTACAAACCATATCTAACGGAGTAAATGCTTTTTTTATTGGTATATATTGATCGACATATATAATGTGTTACCTTTACGTCTAGATATGATACGATAACTTTATTTATTGGACTAGTTGATGTTTGTTGGTTGTTTAATGTTTGAATATTTTACTGGCTTGTTTGTATGTTATGCAAAAACTTAATTATTTTCTCTTCTAAAGACGAATAGCAAGAAGTTACGACAGGTCGCAAGAGGATATTGGACCAAGCTAATTGATTTGTAAATTCTTACTTCTGTTAGTAATTCAGAAGTAAGAAAAGGTTTTAATTTCTTTAACAAGAGCTTTTCTTTTTTTTCATTGGTTTAATTTTTTAAAATGTCTCTTAGGCTCGTGTTGATGAGTTGGAACAAGAAGTTGAAAGATTGACAAAAGAGAATGCCAAACTCAAAAAATTGCATAAAGAGGTAAATTTAACTTTTTTTTTTTTTTTTTAATCTATCATTATACTGATAATGTTACATGTATATGGTGAAATATATAATTTAATATGTTTAATGAAGGAAATAGTAAAGGTTGCTTTTAATCTGGAAAATGTGACTTATCTAGTTATCTTTCATATATTTTACTCTTGTGTCATTTCATTTATGTAATCCACATACTCATAAAACATCATTATGTTCTTTTTCTATTTGGCAGTTATGTTCACCTTCTACTGTTCAAGTTCCTAAAAAGCCAATGCTTCATAGAGCAAAAAGCGCTTTTTTCTAGGATGCTCATGACAACTTTTTTCTAGGATACCAAGTTTCGCGATATATTTTCATTACCTTTTTGTAAGAAAGTGAGAATAGTTCTTACAAAGAACAATGAGATATATGAAACAATCAATTCAACGTTCGTATGAGAAAGAAAGCACATAGTGTACGTATCAAAGATTGCATGGCTTAAATACATAACTAGACATGTGAATAACTTTTTGTAATGTGATTTTCTTTTACAGATCATCTTAAAGAACACTTAATTGAACTATCGGATATTTAGCATTTCTTTTTAGACGGCATTTTGTAAAAATGATATCAAAACAACTAACACAAGGTGTAATCACTCAACCAACCACCCTTCGGTGATCTTTCACTTTTATTATAACAATATACACAGATAGCTTGTCCCTAACACAGGTTCAAGCTTACAATACAAGAGAAAATGGCAGTCCCTCTAATAAGTGCTACTTTACAAAAACTCACACACTAAAACTAATCAGAAAGTGATTAACAAGTGAAACTAAACCAAACTATCAAGATCAAGTAGATCTTGAAGAGATCAATACAATAAACCCAATGAAACTATAAACCCAGATCAAGAGCAATCTGCAATCACCAGAGAGAATGAAGCGAGATAACTTTTGTGTGTGTAAAACTTATGAAACCCTAAGAGAGATGAGACATTATATAGCCCAGAGATTTATACTTCAACCCCTGCACATACACAAACTAGACAAACATAGACAAAAGATACAATTAGGAAAAACAAGTTAAAATACTTTACATATTAAGCCCTTCAACTTTCATAAGATTGTCATATTTCAACACCCTTCCTCAATCTTATGAAATGAACAAGTTTAACATGCCAAGTTTTCTAACCAAAAAACCATGTTGCACAGACCCAAGACCTTTTGTCAAAATGTCAGCAATTTGATTTTTAGAATCAACATTCACTGTTTTGATCAAACCAGATGCAACCTTTTCTCTCACAAGATGAACATCAATGTCAAAATGCTTAGTTTTTTCATGCATAACAGGATTTGCAGTAATCTGAATAGCAGATCTATTATCACAACACAAACTAACTGGCAATAAACCAGTTTCACCCAAATCCTCCAACACTTTCAAAATCCACATTACCTCACAAGTTACATAGGCCATACTTCTATATGCTTCTGCAGAAGATTTAGATAAGGTAGCTTGCTTCTTGCTTTTCCAAGAAACAAGATTTCCATTAACAAATACACAATATCCTGAGACTGACCTTCTAGTTATAGGACATTTAGCCCAATCAAAGTAAGCAACAACACCAAACTTATTCTCAGATTTATCAAAACCTATACCATTTCCAGGAGCAAGTTTCAAGTATTTCAACACTCTCAAACCAAGACTCATGTGAGACTGTAAAGGAGCATGCATGTATTGACTTAAACATTGAAGAGCATAGGAAATATCAGGTCTGGTAATTGTTAGATAGATAAGTTTTCCTACATACTTCTGATAACCAGTAACATTCTTTAACAACTTATAAGTATCAGTTTTCTTATGAGCCAAGACATAATTTTTAGGTAAAGGAGTCATAACAGGTCTACATGCAAGCAAACCATAATCATTTAGCAGCTCAAGACAATACTTTCTCTGATTCAAACATAACCCAATTTTAGTCTTCAAACTTCAATTCCCGAAAAAACTTCAATTCTCCCAAGTCTTTTATTTAAAACTTAGTTTTAAAACCCGTTTAACTTTTTCAATTTCCTCAACATCATTACCAGTGATGATCAAATCATCCACATACACCAATAAAAACACAATTTTTTTGCCATTTCTTTTAATAAAAAATTAATGATCATTTTTGGATTGAACAAAACTTGCTTCAAACAAAGCCTCAGACAAATTATGATTTCATTTCCTAGGAGCTTGTTTAAGCCCATACAAAGAATTCTTTAACCTACATACTTTGTTATCACCCTTAGTAGAATACCCAAGTGCAGGAAGGATATACACTTCCTCATTAAGGTCACCATAAAGAAAAGCATTGTTAACATCCATTTGAAACACAACCCAATCATATTTAACAACAATACTTAACAAACATCTAACATTACCCATTTTGACAACAGGACTAAAAGTTTCCTCATAATCAATACCCTCTCTTCGACCATAACCCTGAGCAACAAGTCTAGCCTTGTATCTCTCAACATCACCAGTGGACTTATACTTAATTTTCCAAACCCATTTACTACCTATGGCCTTTCTACCAATAGGTAAATCAGTTTCTTCCCAAGTATTATTTTCATGTAAAGCAAATATTTCTTCATTCATAGCATTAACCCATTTTGGATCTCTACTAGCTTCTACATGACTACTTGGTTCAATAGTTTTATTCAGATTAGACACAAAACAACAATTTTCAGTACCCAACAAAGCATGATTAACATATCTATGCAATCCATATCTAACTTTAGTGTCTAACACATAATCATTCAATTTATCTGGCAACTTAGAAGATCTAGAAGACCTTCTATGATCAACAGACCCTTCCTCAACTTGATTTTGCAAAACATTTTGAAACCTAACATCATCTGATGAACTTGGACCAACATTTCCCTTAGAATTTATATTGTCATCTAAAGGAGTTGCAGAATTCACATCATCTCCAGATGGTAACAAACTATCATAACTATGTATATGTTCATCATTTACATTTTGACCTCTGTTTACCACAACATCTGGTTGATGGATCCTACAATCTCTACCTACAGATGCCGCTTCCTCATTTAAACTATCATCATTGGGAGTAGGGACAAGAGTCTTGGGTTTTGACACATACTCAGATTCAACAAAATCAAAAAAGTTTAAGTTTGAAACTTCTAAATTCTCTTTTGAACTAGTATTCTGATTCATTTTATATGAAAATATAGTTTCATAAAACTTAACATCTCTTGAATATAACACAATCCTATTTTCAAGACTTAAAAGCTAATAAGCTTTCTTCCCAGTAGCATATCAAATTAAAACACATTTTTCAGATTTCTCAGAAAACTTATCAGACCCTTTAACAATAGCAGCAAAACACAGACACCCAAAACTGGTAAGATGAGACAGATTAGGTTCCCTAATATATACCAAAGAAACGAGTGACTTACCCTTTAAAACTGAGGAAGGAAGCTTGTTAATCAAATAAGTAGTAGTAAGAGCACATTAAGGCCAATAAACAAGAGGAATTTCCCCTGAAACATAAGACTTCTAGCAACATTTAGCAGATTTCTATGTTTCCTTTCAGCAATACCATTCTGGTGAGGTGTATATGCACAAGTAGTTTGATGAACAATAACCATGGTATCCAAAAAATCTGACATTCTATTATTCAAAAACTCAGTACCATTATCAGATCTTATCATTTTTATCTTTTTATTAAATTGGGTAAGAACCAAGTTATAAAAATTAACAAACATTCCAAAAACTTCATCTTTAGTTTTAAGCATATACACCCAGACAGACCTACTATAGTCATCCACAATACTCAAGAAATACCTAAAACCTTCCATGCTAACCACTTTATAAGGACCCTAGACATCAAGATGAATCAGTTGCCCAAAAACCAAAGATTTATTTTCACTTAAAGGAAAATAATCTCTTGTTTGTTTTGCCTTATGACAAACATCACAAGGACCTTCATGATCAATATTAGTCAGATTTAAAGACTGTTTAAGCATTTTTTAAACCTGGTTGTCCCAGTCTATTATGCCGGACTTCTTTAGAAACATGACAAGAAAAAAACTCGCTTTGATTAACCACAACAGACTTATTGCAATATCTATCAAACAGATACAAACCACCAAACTCACTACCAGTCCCCAGAACATTCTACTTTTTCAAATCCTGAATATAGCATTTAGTCTCATCAAAACTATAACACCCCCAAAATGGCTCAGCGGAAGCATACGAGTATTGGGGTGCTACTAAATTGATATCACAACATAAGTATAGAACAATTGGTTTTTTTTTTCATAAATAAACTTTCATTCTTAAAAACAATGTTTACATTATTGATTAGTGCGGAAAATGGCCCATTATAAAAAGGTGGTCCCAATACATAAATCAGAGTCATCTATGACCATGCCATGCCTTTGCCTTGCCCCTCCAAAGATAAGCTATCACCTCAAAACCTGAAGATACATGCTAAAGGGCTATACTGGTGGGTTCATAGGTTTATTTAAAGGGATTTCAGATAACTGTTTCAAATTTGGTTTTTGATGATCATTACGTTTTGCATAATGTCATAATGTTTATGATTTCAATTCATAAAAGGATTTCATAAAAGAGATTTCGTTAGTGGACCATAAGTAGGGTATATGTATATTACAACGAATATAATGTCATATATTGAATCTATTACGCTAGCACTAAGTTCATGCAACCGAAGCTATGACAGTTTATGTATGCACAAGGAAGTCATACAAATAAGGAGCCCATGGCGAGTGTTTATCCCAATACACTCGGTCCGGACAAGCTATATGTTACGCCTTGACCCAAGCGGGGTCAACCAAACAGAGAGTCACCCCAATAGATCTATTTATAACATTCAAGGCTTCCCAGCAGAATTGACTGTTCATGAAAAGAAGGGCAGTTTGGGATCTAAAGTCTTAGGCTAAGCTGCGTAATATTCTAGGTCAAAGGTTTTGGTGTGGTCCTTAAAGCATCTAGGTATGATGTATCTTAAAACATATCAATCAAAGGGTATAGTATGCATAGAATGCAGAATTTTAGTAATTAAATCATTTAAGTAGAAATGAGCATATATCTTCCCCCAAAACAGTTATAAAACAAGTAAAAGTAGGGGCTATGAAACTCACCTTGGCCATGTGCAATATGAAGTCTAAAGGAAATAAAATCAATGAGTGATAGTGCACGGCTCCGACACGCAACCTAATTAAGTACGGCATATTTAGTCTTCATGTTTAAGACTCGATAAAGTTTAACTAACTTTATAAGTTTTCAAATGTTTTGTTGTTGTTGTTGTTGTTGTTGTTGTTGGTGTTGTTGTTGTATCATTTATCGTAAAGAAATTTTCAAGGAACAGAGTGGATTTCGGCTTAGGAAGGATGACATGGAAGAAATCTCGAAGAAGGAATTTTGACTTTGGTTTAATGGTGACCAATGATAACACTTGAAAGGGTACACACAGAAGAGACATTAAGAATGAACAAGACTTCGGTTTGTAGATAACCGGATGACGATGTACGAAAAGTATGTACATTTGTTATGAAACATTATCGGATTAATTGGTTATCATGAATGAAGAAGGTATATATATATATATATATATATATATTTATGTCGCTACTAAAATATTTAAGCACAAATAACTTGTTAGTAAATTTCCAAATACATTTCACGGGTCATTAATATAAATGTATATACTTTAAAAGAATGGTTAAGCAAAATGATTAAGTTTGTACTTTGAAAAATGAAGTGTTGACATAATCATTCCAATTGTTATGGAAAATATATAATATATTTTGGAAACATTTATATGTCATTGGTATATAAAGGTCTCTCTATAAAATTTTATCATTGTTTTCAACACCATATAGAATGTTGTTAACTCATTCAAAATGAGGTTTATAAAAATATATTTAGTTGAACTCTTTTAAGCGTTATGTATATATATATATATATATATATATATATATATATATATATATATATATATATATATATATATATATATATATATATATATATATATATATATATATATATATATATATATATATATATATATATATATATATATATATATATATATATATATATATATATATATATATATATATATCTTAGACTTGTTTTCCGAAAAGTAACAAAATTTAAGAGATGATGAAAACATGTAAGTTAGTTTTTAAAGAATCTTCAAAATTAATATATCGCTATTTTTGTAATGATTTTCGACATTATTAGAGGTTACTAGTCGGGATTTCTTTCGGTAAGATGAACGAGTAGGGATGTTGTGACCGGGCTGTGGCCCGATAAAGAAACGGGCGGACTCTCCGTTTGACATTGGGTCGAGACTATATGGGTTGGACTTAACTGAATGGGTTGTGGCCCATGATTAACACCAGATGGACCCTTATCTGTTGGGTTGGGCTTATACTTGTCACTATCCAAACTCACCCTTTTACCTAGATGGGCTTGCAGCCCAGAAGTGCAAAGAAAATATTTTCACATATCTTGGGTGCCCATGATTAATAATACTGAATAACTCAATCATTTCTTTTGAACTGCTTTTTGTTTGAAAACAAATATGTTTGACGCGAGGAAGTTTATAACACGTTTTATTATCGAAATCCCTTTCGATTTTGGAGAACTAATACACGATCCTTTCTTAACTACCTCGTGGCCTTGTACCAACGAGAGTAACAAACATTTTTGGGTTATCCTATGGTGACCTAAAGCAAACAACAAACGCACTCTAGTGTATCCTCTAAACATTATAACCACAAGGCTTTTTGTTGTGACAGCATCAAGACGGGGTCACTTACGTGATGACATTGAACCAAGACACACCCTAAAAATCAGAATACTACTTATCAACCCCTTCGTGATGCGATTGAGAATAAAAGCTAAGCAAATATCACCTTTCGGTGTTGCATTTGTAGCCGAAAACTTAAACCGGAATACGCCCAGTGTAAATACAACACTACAAAAAAATTAACGGCTTGAGACCCAAGTTCTAAAAATTAGTATGAGTACATGTTTGTAACTGGTTTGACTCGGGGAAGATTTAACAGACACAAGAACATGGCAACTTATTATTTGTTTGGTCTAGACAACAAGTTCACGAGACCCTCGGGAATAAACCAAATTAAGGTGTCGGTTAGGCTAGAAAATAGGCCGAAAAAAACCACAAAGGAGCTGATTACCAAACTAAACCAATTACAAGATATTTTTAAGTGATTTTCCTGAGTGTTTACCACACGGATTCAACAACAACAACAACAATTTGTCACACCATTTTAACTAAAACACATTATTATCATCTTCTTTACTCATTTAAATTTTTCACCAATATTAAAGAGTAAGACTTCTAATTAATTTATAACATTCGAATTATAAGAACAAAATATTTGTAATTCGAATTTTACAAATGAGATTACAACTTAATAATTTAACAAGATATTCATTGAATATTCTTACATTTAAATTTTGTGGGTTGATTGGGTGAACGCCGACCACCAAGGAGCTCAATTGGAGGGGACTTGGGACGAATTAGAGCAATTGACGAGTGGAATAGCTTCCTTATGCATCCGGTAACAAAACCCCTTTATCAATTTTCAAAAGCCCTTTGTTTTGAGAAACCCTAATTATTGAATGAACCCTAACTTTTCTTTGAAACCTCTCTTGTGAATCTGAGATGAGGTGCGGTTTATAAACGCAAGAAGGGAAGGTCTTGAACTCTCTTTCTTTCCTTGGTTATGTTGATTCACCCTTCTTAGCTTAGGTCTTGTCCCACGCCGCCCATTCAACATAAGGTAGAGATGTGCTAGGTGGATAGGTAGTTATTTGTAGGATGGTAGAGGTGAGGCTTTTGAGCTTGACTTTCAAAATGAAGAGATGATACTATTTCAGTGTTTGTCTTCTCTGGTTTATGTCGACAAGGAATAGAGAGAGGCGATATGTTGGAAACGTGGGAGAGAGAGAGTTATAATAATGTTATCTCTTTCGTTTTATTAGATGGAACAGTATAATCGGTACCCCGTGTTTTGTCGAATCTTCGAGTAAACGTATCTTCCCGGTACCCGATAAATATAAAAATTACGTTTTTGGAAACGATTTCTTAAACGTAATATTATAACATTTTTATTACGTAGAAATTTGATTATAACTGTTGCCGTTATTAATTTGGTGCCGGTATGCGTGCGGTGCCGTGGCTTCCTAAATTCACGAGATAACCTCTTGTTTTCTTTCGTAAATTATCATTAAATGTTAAAATGTGTATATTTCACTTATATAAGTATTTATTTTAGTTTTGTATGTTCTGCGACTGCATATGGGATAACTTCCCATAACGAGGGTTTAAGCTTATGTACACTTAAATTTGGTCCAAAGACCAATAATTTCACATTTATTATGAAGATACTTAGTGGGTAAGTATCGTGTGTGCGGTGTCTTATTTATAAAAGAAACGAGATGACTTCTCGTTTTTAAATTTTAGGTATTGGTATTTTGTCAGAAAATAATTGATTTGAATTTTCTGACGTAATAAATATTATTATAATAATCTGAAATTTTACGGGTTGTTATAAAAACCAACATTCAACTTACTATCTTTAATCATTTTATGAACAGATAACAAACTAACACAATATTCAAGCACAACTAACACATCAAACAAAACAATATTCTTGTTAAGTCCAAGATTACTAACATGAGTAATTTTAGCAAGGGTGCCATTATGATGACCAACAGTTAAATTCAAATTAGATATATCAAGTAAACCAAACATTTTATCAGTATTATTAGTCATATACTGATTGGCTCCTGAATCTATAATCCATCCCAGATGATAAGAAACACCCTTAACATTAATCTTAGCACAGAAAAACAGATAGAAGTGCTGATTAAAGAACACATTGCAGTTAAAAATGAACAAGAATTACTACCTGTCATACTAGCATGAGCAGCAAAACAGGTTTTATCATTCAAAAGGTTCATCAACTTCATAACCTTTTCATTAGTGAAAGACACAGTACCAGTGGTCTTGACATAACCACTAACATTAGGCATAACCTTAATCTTAGTATTATTACTTTTACCATTATTAAAACCAGTTACAGGCTTCAAATTAGGATTCTTTTTAAAACCAGGGGGATAACCAATTAGCTCAAAACATCTTTCAATAGTATGCCCTTTTAAAGCACATTTTTTACATAACAAACTATCATAATTTCCTCTATTACTATTGTTTCCAGACCAATTATTGTTAAAGTTATTCCTGTTATTACCATTAGGCCTAGAAACAAAAGCAGAAATTTGAGGCTTCTCAATTTTAACAGAACTAGGAGGAATCCCTCTATGGGACTCTTCCGTTAATACAATGACAAAAGCATCTTTAACCTCAGAAAGGACTTCACTGGTTAAGATAGAGCTTCTAATAGGTTGATAAATGTCATCAAGTCCCATTAGGAATTGCATCAATTTCAACAACTTAACATGATCAACTAACTCAGTTCTAGCTTCACAAATACAATCAAGTAATTTAGTTAAAGTATCAAATTCCCTCCATAATGAATTCAACTTATGAAAATATTCAGATAGTGGTAAACCACCTTGTTTGAATGAATTAATTTTTTGTAACAAATTAAACACCACAGAACCATCAATTCTATCATTAGTATCCTTTAAATCTTTCCAAACAGATGCAACAGTATCAGAAAACACATGAATAAGATACGCATTTTGAGATAAAGAACTTAACAACCAATTTTAAAACCACAACATTGCATCTATCCCATTGTGCTTCTAATAAAGGACTAGCAGCATAAGTAGTTCTAAGACAAGTACCATCAAGAAAACCCATTTTATTTTTAATTTGCATAGCCAATTTAATAGCACTAGATCAAACCCTATAATTTTTAACACTAGACAATTTCACAGTAACTATAGATGCACAATTAGAATCATTAGGATGAAGATGCAGAGGATTACTCTGATCCTAACTACTAACCATAATAGCCATACTGACAAGAAAAGAAACCACACAAAAACAAACAGATAAACAATCAAGAAAACCAGAAACAAAAACCAAGATAACCAATCACAACTTCCAACAATTCCAAAACCTATCCTCCTTCGACCTAGACACCAAACAACTAAACTACAACAATAACACACACCTAGATATTTCCTAAGTCAAGCTTGCAGACTGTGACTGGTCAAAGTAGGTATTCGTACCACTCTTGGTGGCATATCAAGATGTTAACCAGTCCGTTTACGCCCACTATACTCAACTCAGAAATATCTAAGGGAAGAGACATCACTTACAGTGCTTTACATAATAACAGCAACGGAAAAAACCAAGAACTTAGCCCAAGAACCATAAGATTCCCAGAAACTCAAAAACCCCCAAATTATCAATTAGAGTTTAACAATTGCACCAAAAAACTAAAAATTGATTCAAGAAATTAGCAAATGGCCACAAGAATAACAGAAATCCACCACCAATTGCTCAATTCAACCACGATAATCAAAAACCCCCAAAAATTAGGGTTTCAAGAAAAAACCCTAAAACTTCAATCGTATCTCAAGAACTCTAATTAAACCAACAACCAATCAGATCTCAATACTAAGGTATTGAATCGATCAATTCAAATCAAGATCCCCAAAGTAAACCTTAATCAGAACCTAAGGCTCTGATACCATGTAAGATGGTATCAAAACAACTAACACAAGGTGTAATCACCCAACCAACTACCCCTTGGTGATCTTTCACTTTTATTATAACAATATAAACAGATAACTTATCCCTAACACATGTTCAAGATTACAATACAAGAGAAAATGGCAGTCCCTCTAATAGGTGCTACCTTACAAAAACTCACACACTAAAACCAATCAGAAACTAATTAACAACTGAAACTAAACCAAACTATCAAGATCAAGTAGATCTTGAAGAGATCAATACAATAAACCCAATGAAACTATAAACCCATATCAAGATCAATCTGCAATCACCAGAGAGAATGAAACGAGATAACTTTTGTGTGTGTAAAACTTATGAAACCCTAAGAGAGATGAGACATTATATAGCTCAGAGATTTACACTTCAACCCCTGCACATATACAAACTAGAAAAACATAGACAAAAGATACAATTAGGAGAAACAAGTTAAAATATTTTACATATTAAGCCCTTCAACTTTCATAAGATTGTCATATTTCAACACGTTTTTATTAAAACAATTAAACAAGCAGCTAGCAAGAAGCTAGAGAAGAAAAAGTTACATTTTATACAAACATTTTTGTGTAATCTATCCAATCTAAATAAACCGAATCAGTTTCATATATCTGTGTAGAATCCATGAGTGATATAAGATCTTGATTTCTTTTACAAGTTGTTGTGTCACTCCAAGTTGTTATTTGTATAATTGCATCAAAACATGTCTTTGATGTAGAGCTTAGGTTTGTTGTGTCACTCTAAGTTAAAAGATCATGCAAATTGGTGGGGTAAATGGAGAAACCCCACCAAGTCGAGATGGCTTTCCAAAAAGATGCAGCAACCGAACACTCAACGAAGATGATGTGAAGTTTCCAACACATTATCACATACCGGACAATGAGTGGAATCCAAATCAATGGCACGATCATCAAGGTTACATATTTTTGGAAGATGATCCAACCCTAACCTTCATATATGTATATTTACTTTAATGGGAATGGCACGTTCCAAACGTATTTTGGAACATACTGTCATTGAAGAATCAATGTGTTTACGCATTGATAAAACGGTGAGAAGTTTCGATGGTTCAAGATTGCATAACCAAGAGTTAGGGGGAAGGAACACGGGCAAAATTTTGTAATAGATTTAGAAATCATCTAAGACTCCTCTAGGCCGATCTAAGCAAAGCCCAAGTGCGAGATACGGGCCGAGAGAGTTTTTACATATGTCCACAATTTTACATGCTTTGTTGGACTCAAGATAGTACGATCTTTGAAATAGATGATGAAGCCTTATGTCTTCACACTAAACATCTTCCCACACGTCAATGAGTACCTTATCTCCAACTTTTTTCACAAAAAATATATGAAGGTTTGAATTTAAATTTAAAATACAATTGTTTATGTTGGATATGGTGTTCCAAGTGCCATAAAACAACCTCTCTCTAGAGGTTGGAAGTTCATTGCCACCCTTGTGTGACACACGGTAAATTTTCACTAAAATTTAACTGATAATTAGTAATTTATTATTACTAAGCCTAATTCATTAAGCATGCATAAGCTTTGCCTGATCATTTGAGTAGCTAACTCGCATACAATAAAGATTTCACAACTCTTGCATTCATATCATTTTATGAATATTTCATTTTGTCTTATGATTTAAATTGTAAGACGAGAGGTTATCTCGTTTTCCCTCGTGACCGACACGACGCCGCATTTACTATGATAAGGTCTTGATAAAACAAATGACAAACTACCGTAATGAACAATATTACAAAAATAATAATATCTCCGATAATAACCATAAGATATTACATCTAAAAGTTGCCAACAAAGGATACTTTAGTCACAATATGACTTCGCAGAACACAAAATACTTAACACACTATCACTTAAACAATAACCCTTATAAAAACTCAAACCCAATTATTTCATAAGTACACACAATATACTACATATACCTAAGTAAAATATTACATATACAAACTCACTTAAATGTATTATTGCTAAAATAAAATCTTTACTTCAAAACTTGAAATATTGTCTTTGTCTTTCTCCTCCACTCACGACAAAAACAACACAAACCAAGAAATGAGAAAGATATCAATCTTCATCTCTTTCCCCTAGACACGCTCCCTCCTACCCTCACGCCTCATAGGCCTAATCTCCCAAGTAGTAAACCAACACACCTCTTCCAAATATTCCTCATCTACCTTTACCAAATCCATGAAAGTTAAGCTTTCCCAAATCTTCTCTTGATGCGCGGCTACACCACGATGGAATCCAAGAAGAATCAAGATGAATCACCAAAGAGAAACAAATCTTTACACCAATCCATCTTGAGCCTATGTCCAAGATTCGTTTGATTTTGGAAGTTATCTATATTTGGCTTCAAACCAAATTTCAAGATGAGAAAGTTTAGCCAAAAACTCCACTTGTGTTCCCTTTTTATTCGACCGAGACCCTCAAGAGTGTCGCACTCCATATCTCACCACAAAAAGATAAAGAAACTTCAAGGAGTGAAGAACATCAATTGGGTTTTGCTCTAGATCTATTGGGTTTTGTGGAGGTGATAAACTCTTGGTTGGTCTTCGATTCATAGTCATCACTCTTTTTGTAAGAAAATTATTCCAACTTTGTACTTGTTAAAATTCATGAATTTGGTAGATAGTGTATTTGATAATTCAATCAGAAGATAAGTGTTTTTGATAATTGATAATCCTTATGTTTTTCGGTAAATGATTTAGTCGCATCGGGATTTAAATTTTGTCATTTGTTTTGTTAATCTTGGTTCTGTGGAGAAGTAGAAATCCAAGGATTTGTGAAAGTTAAGTGTTTATAAAGTCTACTAGTAAACATTGGTATTGAATCTAGAAGTTTGATGTTGGTCCTAGCACTTGGTTTAGTTTTCAAAAACTTGCGTAAGTAATGATAAGTCGAGTATCTTGTAATAAATTTACCTTGTAACATTCGGTTATGGAGTTGTCGTTAACCTTAGTGCGAATTTGTTGACTCGACGGTGAACCCAGATTCGCTCTGCTCGAGGTGCCCATCAGTCGACACTCATGTTGTCCATAATAGTGTGATATAAATCTTATACTAAAGAAACCATTTCTATGTCACAACGAATCAATAACTTGGGAAGTAGATTTTGTAACCGCAACACCTTGTGTCTAGGGTTAGTATCACTCGTGAGAGTCGTGATTGGTCCTCATATTGTATCGACAACTTCATTTTGGTAGTACCATGATGTTGGGGTCACAATCCCGGGTCGAGGAGCCTCGACTTCACAAAGGAGGACATGCTTGGTCAAGTTGTATCTCGAGTTAGTCGTTTATGTTATTCTTGCGTCAAAGACAAATGCACTAGCATTATGGGATTGAAATGTAATATGTCCACTAAAAACTTGATAGGAATCGCCGTGAAACCATAGTAATACTTGGCTACCTTCCCTTTAGTCAAATTTGATGTCTAGTACCAAGTTTTGAGAGCATTATGTGTTACCAAGTTGTAGCCAAAAGAAAATGTTTCAGACCACCTTTGGGCCGTAGCCCATGGGCTACTCTTGAGGGTGCATTTGGTTAACAAAAGACCCAAGTCTTTTATGTTGTACAAACCTCACTCTTTCGGGCCTAGGCCCATTCGTGCATTGTTGCTAACCACACGGGCCTCAGCCCATAATAATTCACAAAAGGCCCGATAGTCTAAACAAAACAACAACCTAAAACTTATAACATAAACTGGAAAATTTTTATAAATATAAACTCGCTACTACATATTCGAAGCTTTCTAACTTAGACATACACTCATATGCAACGTTAATTAAACGAAAGGGAAATGTGATGATACAAAGAAACAAATGGTTTTCCAACATAGTTTACGTAATAAATTCTTACGTCAAAGTCTAACGTGACCAAATAAACATATATATGTCAAGTAGAACAAAGATGTATCTTAGGAGAAATTTTTGACAAACAAATAAGAACCACTATATCATTTGACCATATATTAAATTTGAAAGACTTGTAATTTAACTCAAGTATTTTCTAAATACAATTAGAAAATAAATCAATTATATGTAAATAATTTTGACAATACCATTTTGTGTCAACAAAAATAAGTGTATATACATTTATATACTTACTAGTGAACATCGTAATTAGTTGTTTTAAATCAAACTTTGGATTTTAAAACCATTATAATGTCAACATGAAAAGTATAAATATACTTTTAGATACTTACTATTAAAACCACATGATCATTTTCTTTTTTTGCAAATAAAAGTTTAGCTTTATCTCAATTATAAAACAATCTAACTATTTTAAGTAAAGAATACTTAAAACGAACTAAAACATTTCCCTCCTATCTAGATGCGTTGTCGGTGCCGCTCCACAACCAACACTAATCCCACATTTGGATTGCACATTTGCTAAGGTGAGTTTTCATAGCCCCGCTTTTACTTGATAAACTGTTTTATACATTTGGGGTGAGAAATATGCAAAACCTTTTATGGACCCAAACTATTACATGATTACTATTACGTGGTTTAGCCTAAGCCCTTATGTCCCTAGAAAATGCCCTTCTTCATGAACCGTCAATTCCCTTTGGGAAACGCAAATGTTATAAATAGATCTATTGAGGGTGACTCCTCCGTTCGGTTGGCCATGCTTAGGTCAAGGCAAACGTGAGCATTACCATGTCGGAACCCAGTGTTGAGGGACAAAACACTCGCTATGGGCCCCTATATTGTATGACATCTTTTAGCATACGTAAACTGTCCGTATACGGTTGCATGAACTTAGTGATAACGTAATAGACTTTCATCCATATATCATTATATTCGTTGTAATGATTATATGACTTTGCTTATGGTCCAAGCTTACTATTTTAACTTAAACCTATGAACTCACCAGCTTTTAGCTGACCTTTTTAGCATATTTTCTCGGTGCTTAAGTTATGATCATGAGGGCAAGGTAAGAAGCGGACAAATGGTTGTAGTAGTATTAAAGAAGTGTTTTTACACAAAAATGATGTTTTTACTTTGGGACCACTAAAACTAATGGGATGTGCCCATTTATCTAAACAATGTTGTAAGATAACGTTTTAAAATATTTTATGAAATTAAACGGAGTGTGTATTCCGTTCTTTATTACTTGTGTTATGATTCAGCGATCCCGTAACGCTCCCAAATAAGACGTATGCTTCCGCTAAACCAAATTTGGGGGTGTTACACTTGTGACCATGGATTGAACTGATCTCATTCATCCATAAGGCATTAGGTTTATGGTGAAAAGCCACAACCACTTTGTGAAAATAGCCAAATTAGAAGCTTGGAGACAACCAATCCCAAGACCACCACAAGTTAAGGAGAAGTATACATTTTTTCAAGAAATTCATACCAATTTGTTTGAGTCTAAAGAACCATGTTTCGAAACATGTTTCGAAAATAGTGTTCGATCCATTCATAATTCACAATATGTGTAGCGAAAGGGTACATGAACATTTGGAGGATTAGGAACCACCAATGGTTCCATAATTTCTAAATGCTCCATCACAACTAGAGTAGTAATTTCTTGTGCAGGATCCATGTTTGTTTAGATTAACACAATGAAAAACTAAAAGGTTTGTATACAAGGTTCGTACACATGAAGATAACTGTACTAAGTATAGGCAATCATCCCCTTCCTTGAGTCTATATCAATGAAATATAGATTAGTGTCATGAAAGAGTGATTATTAGCAAAATACTCACTTAAAAAAGCTACGGGTGAATACCTTATTTTTTTTTATTAATATATAGAATAGGAATAAGTGATTACGTGATACTTATCCTTTTATATTCATTCTGGTGGTAAACAAGTTTTAAACAACCAACTATATTTGAGCACATTTAACACCAATACTTTATAATTCATATTTTTCTTATCATTATATAAATATATATGAATTGATGGACTTGTTAGGATTACTTACATAATACTATAAAGAAAACATAATAAATAAGTTAATAATATATCACAGTGCATGCATGTATAGTGAGATACATTCCCTAACGCTTAGTTCTCGAGTTTTTAAGGAAGGGAAATGGAAAGGAATAGGAAAGGGAAAATAAAGGGAAAAGAAAAGTAACTCCTTATAGGGGTTACGATGAAACTCGAGCAACGGTTACGCCGTAGCTACACTCCTGTAGCGTCTGCCAGGTTTTGCACTAATTACAGCGTAACTCCTTATAGGGGTTACGACGTAACTATCCTTTGTAACACTTCTTTCTTTTTAAACACAATAACCTTGTATTAGTTTTTAAATGAACTTTGTGGGTATGTTCCATGTAAGCCCTCACGAGACTACACTCGTCCACTTGGGACACCAAGTGGTTTAAAAGGCTTGTTGCATATGTTAAATGCAACCGTGATTCCTACGAAAGTGAGTTAGGTTTCTTTTTCATTTTTCTTTTTCTTTTATAGAATTATGCTTGTCGGTAGTGTAATTTCAGGGATTGAAGTTTGCTCGTGTATGCTTATACAAAGGCACGATTCTTTTCGTGAGCCTTCTTTCTTTTTGGAGCAAATTTCAGGGAAGTTCTCGCTCTAATTCTACTTTTCTCTTCACCTTTATTTAATGCTTAGTACAAAAAGGACTTTGTACATTTCAAGTGGGGGGACGGGAGTATAATTATCTCTTGAACTTTATATTGCCCTCGTTTTTCTAGTTTATTTTGAAAAATTAGGCCATTTTTAAAATTTTGACATATTTTTCTTAACCTAACTAGATTAGACCTTAGCCGAGCACATTATAACCCTTGATATTATATGGTGAGATTAGCCTTATCTGTTTCCAAATTTTTACCCCAAATCCACCAAATTATGAGTGTACCGGTAGCTTGTAAACTTTAGAACTTGGCCTTTACAGCATTTCGAGACCATAGACGATGTATGTTGAGTTAGCTCGATGTATTTGGACTTTTCAGTTTAAGAAGGCAGTATTATAGGATTATCAACCAAATAGCCTATGATTGTGTGTCTATCGATTAGTCACCTTGATTTCTCGACCCCCATGTTAAACCCTTTGTTGCACTCACCTTTAGTGCAAGATACCCCTGGATACACCCATCTGAGCCATTCCTTTCATTTTGTTCACCCAACATATTGTTTCGTTATACCCTTACACCTTAGCCTACCATGTAGTCTTTATTTGTAATCGGGAAGTCATTGTTTGCCTAAGTTCAAGGTTCAAGTGGAAAGGTTCGGGAATCACGCTTTCGTCGACGACATATTCTTGAAGATCATTGAAGATCCTCCAATTTCTCATATTGTTCATCTCAAGTGGGGGAAGGTTAATGTAAGACCAATCTTAAAGTTTTAAAAGTAAGAGCCAATATGGACCGTTGGATCATTGTAATTGTGTTGGATGAGATTAGCATTAAATGAGTGACATTATAATAATTAAATATAGTTTCAAGGGTATTTTGGACAATTCAAATTCAAATTTGGTCATTTTTTTTAAACTTGCGTCTATTTTATTTATATTTATTTTTTACAAAAATCTGGTACATTAAACACATCTATATACCAGATTCCGATACACCGGATATACCCACGATGGTCAATCATCTATTGATCACAACCCTCGCCTTTACTTGCTTTCCTTATTTTCTTGTTTTAGTAGTTAATTAATCATTTCAATCCTAAAACCT
This sequence comes from Chrysanthemum makinoi, assembly GCA_910596185.1. Classification (NCBI taxonomy): domain Eukaryota; kingdom Viridiplantae; phylum Streptophyta; class Magnoliopsida; order Asterales; family Asteraceae; genus Chrysanthemum; species Chrysanthemum makinoi. The sequence goes on along the minus strand of OU343220.1, from coordinate 308,410,346 downwards.
ATTAAAGTCTGTGACACCTAGACTTAGTTAAAATCCGCACACATAGCTCTTGGGACGACCTTGGTTTTACCAAATACTACACTACACACGACCGGGTACACTGCCCGTTAGTGCATTAGGGTAGACCATAGGTATAACGAGACAATATAAATATTAAAACCTGGTCAGTAAACCTGCATCACTAATAAAGTAAAACTATGCGGTAATCTTTCACATAGTTAACAAATTTACAGCGCAATGCAATAAATTATGACTATTAACTTTTCATTTCTATATTAAACAGTGTATCTAAAGAAACCATGACTGAATTTAAGAACACTATTGTAAGTTAGTTGCCAAATAATATATTAGCTTAAGCTTCTTAATAGACACGTACAAGGTCGTTTTATATCTCATAGAGGCCTAAGCTGCAATTATGAAATGAGACACGTACGATTATACTTTTTTCGAGAATAATTAATATCGCATATTACTAAATTTACACAATAACAAGCACAATGAGTATAAAATGATTCAGGAATTTCAGATATCCGAAATTTCGGATATAGGTATTATATATTTGAATATCTGAAAATATTGTATGCAAATATGTGAATATTTGAAAAACTTATATTTTAATACCAAAAGTGACAAATTGTTGTCCAAATTTTTGAAGAAATCCCGATCAAAGTTTCAAAGACCCGAATACGGATATATATGAACATCCTAATTGGAGCTTTGTCCTTTTATAGTTTTAACATGAGATAAACTCCTACATTCTTCTACGTTAACAATGGAGAGGTATCTACTAAGTTTTACAATCTTCTTTGAGAAATTTTAAAATTCAAAAATCTATAAAATATGAAGCATGAAACTCGATATAAAGGGGTATAGTTATAAATTGGATGCCTAAAAACGGTAGTTTTAGCAATTTTACCCTTAAGATACCACCGAACGCGTAATACACGAAGTTCTAACTTACAGATACATTCTAATGTGTGTCTATTTCATTTTATTCACATTGTTACTTTTGTGATTTTTTTATTCACTAAACCATCTATTTGATGATCCAACATTCGAACTTTTAGAAACCGTTCAACTAACTCAGTGACGTGATTATTTTACTCTATGCAATGTCATCTCCATTACAAATTTTCAGCGGCCAAGTCGTGTCTCTTAAATTTCATTTTTTTTTCTTTTTTAATCTTCAATTTCTTATAGAAGATTGAAAAAATGAACTTGAGGATGTTTTGGTCCAATGGAGAGTTTGAAAACTAACTTGTGCTTGTAGTGTGTATTTGGTTTATGGGTACTAATATGGTTTTTATGTTTATTGTTTTTTTCAAGAATTAGGTCCTCTAATAATATTGTATCCCACCCTTGGGGCAGTTGTTGCTAATAATGAATTATGTGTTCTCATTGGGGAACTTAGGAGAAGGGAGGCTATGAATGATAGATGAGCTACAAAAGATGTTTTTATCTCGTGATAATGAATTATGTGTAAATTTTTCTTTAATTTATGTTTAATAAAATGTGCTTGTTTTTAAATAAAATAAAATGAAAAAAGTAGGACCAAATAACATGTTATTGGTGTGTTAGGATGGACACAGTAAGGGAGGGGATTGACCTCCATTTTATCCGTCATATCAGCTTTCTCTCTCCGGTGATCTACACGCGATTTTTTTGGCACACTAAAAAAACATACCCCACAAAAATATATTTTTATTTAATTTAAACACAAAAACACACACAACCAAAGGCGACTATAGGCCGTACCTGCGACCATCGATCTTGAATTCATGCCGCAGTAATGCCGATTGATAGGGACAACAAAGTTGATCGATCGTTTCATTACTACTGCAAGTAGCCTTATGAAATATGAGGTTTTGGTTATTGGTGTGTTATTGAAAGATGATGAAATGGCGCTGAGACGACATATCTTTGGCTAGCCACGATACCTAGCACTCTAATCTAAATGTGAGATAAAGGTTTCCATATTCCAAAAAAGAAAAAGTAGACATGAGCAGTGTTGCAAACTTAACACATAATCAAAACAGGGTCTATCATTATAGATTACAAGAATCACATTTATTAATAATCGTTATACTAATCATAAAGTGCATATAAAATATTTATGTAAAACAAGAAAAACAAGTAACAATTGTGGCTTTAAGTCATAAGTATCAATTTTAAAACACATATCCAAACAACTTAATAATCTGTAAAACTTGTGGTATGTTACTCACTCACTTGAAAACCAAAAGCATGAGTCACAATAGCCGCCGTCTCGGGGATTTTTGGTGCCCTGAGCCATAACTAAAAAAAGGCATTCATAATAAAAATATGCGAGTAAAACAACTGTTATCGATGCTAAAAATAAAGTTTCAATTATCCAAATATACTAATCGATTCTAAAAAAATTATAAATATCTAAAAGTACTATTACAAAGACCATTTTAATTTTATAAATAGTGCAATTCTTCTAGCATTCTTCGAAGCAAAGTTCTTCACCATCTCCTTATAATTAACATTTTTCACAAATCATTTTCAATGGCTATCAATGCTAATCCATTAAGTCTCTCTTGTGACATTAAAGAATACATATAATCCCCTAACAAATTAAAAATCTCAATTAAATATTCAAAGTAACAAAGTAGAAGTTTTATACCTTAGAGCAGTCGGTATGTTAACGCTCAAACGAGCGTTATTGTTTAACATGGGGGCGTTAATGCCCGTTACCCACACCATCTTGGGCGTTAAGCCTAGGTCAAAGAATACATGTTAGCACAATAACGGGGCGTTAAGCCTAGAAAAAAAAATCATTTCACCCCCTAAACCATTTCAAATAAATTTTCACTTACACCTCCTCAACCTATTCAAATTCAAATTTAAATTATACTGGTTAATTCTGAGCGGGATAAATGAAGTTCAAATTTGAAATTAAAAAATCAAATATGAGCGGGATTTGTTCAAATTCAAAATCAAAATTAAAATAAACTCTGCCTATATATACAACTCTACCAGAGTTGTTTAGAACACACAAGTTACACACACAACTCACACACACAAAAATGTCTCGCAAAGATTTTTCTCAACAATTGCCACGTCCACAACAACTGCCGGAAACTACCTTTCCATGTCCACCACAACTGCCGGAAACTACCTGTCCAACTCCACAAGAAGAAGTTGAAGTTTATTCAACACCACAAGAAGATGTTTTTCCGGTTTTCCAACCGGAAAATGTATTTGTAAACACTCCACCTCTCAACAATCCAATTGTTAACACTCCACCTGTTAACAATCCACCTGCTAACAGCCTACAGTGTACCTCGAAAACAATCCATTTGTTAAGTGAGGCTTCCTTCGTCAACTTGCAGGACGAGGAAAATTATAGAGAGATTATGGAACAGAGGCACGCTGAGGAAGCCGCTCGTCGTGAACAGGAAGCCAGGGACGCTCAATATCTTAGGGATAACTACTTTGACATCATGGAGAGAAAGTACTTTAATGGCGAGTTTTATTCCTTTTCGAGTGACGAGGGTTGGAACCCAGATTATTCGTATTATTAAGTTTTAGTAGTTTTATTTTCATCAATCTCGTTGTAGTTTTAATGTTTAATGTAATTCGTGTTTAATGTTTAATGTACTTTGTGTTTTAATGTTTAATGTAATATGTTTTTTTTTTAATAAATGAAGTGTTTGTTTTAGTTTAGGGGTTGAATTTGAAAATATGTGAGTTAAGGTTTAACCTTTGGAATGTTATGATAAGGGGTGTTTTTTTTGTGAGTTAAAGTGAAATGTTAAAGCTGATGTTGATGTGATGCTGACGTGGCAAGAGGTTAAAGCTTGACCTAGGTTAACATACCAACTGCTCTTATAATAGATAATAGATTAATAGCCAAAACCAATGCGTAATGGTATCACTGCTCCGAACTTCCGATCGGTATACAGACTCAAAACTACCATATGTTTTTTTCTTTTCTTTTTTGTGGGACACTGCGATCATAAATTTTTGTATATATAGAGATCTAAATACTAATCCAAATAAAACTCATGCGCAACTGATCGATAGCTTTGTGTATAACTTTTTTATTGGGCTTTAAATCAGGCCTATCATATGTATATAAAAGCTAAAAGCTGGGCTTTTTAAAATATTGGTGCCCCTCTAAATAATGGGGCCCTGTGCTATGGCCCATGTTGCTCATGCCATAATCCGGGCCTGCGGCGTACTCCTCACATAAACCCTAGAAATCAAATGGTTCAGTATTATATGTGTTTAGGCTGAAATAACAAACCACAATATGCAACCAGAAAATCACTATAATCAAACATTAAACCATAATTCAGATAAAAAAACTCCAAAGTTTACAATGTACATACAACAATTAAAAGCCCACATAATGAACATCAAAAAGAAGATAAAACTAAAATTATATAGTAAAACCAACAATAAAGATTGTAAGTGTGAAAAGACTAACCTGATGAGACGACGATATGTAAAAAAGTGTTTCTGTAAGGAGATAAGAGATAGTGAATTTGAATTATCTATCTAATATTTGCACGTGTAAAGTTAAAAAATAACATAAGACACCCAAATTTTGTATGCTATTTACACTTGTCCTCCACTTACACTTGTCCTCCACTTGTCAAGTTATAAACTTAATAAGTGTCATGTTTTAGCGAGTTTTAGGGGGTTACGAACTTTAGTTGCTTTATTATAGATAATAGGTAGATAAGAGTCACCAAATCACAGTTTAAAATAGAGATTAAACAAGACGGGACTTAGCCCATCTCTACAAGCTAGTCCGCAAGAATAAAGTAGCAAGGTGTCAGCACAAGTAAATTTTCTTTAGTTCTAGTTATACTCTGTTTTTATTGTTTAGATAGTACGCTTGCGAGACTGTATTTACACTTATACATTGCAATGTTGCATATATGTGATAATGTGAAGACAAATAAACTCATGTTTGAACTTACATATTAACCAATATAAGGAGAATGAACACAACCGTAACTAATCCAAAAATGATATCAAGATTACTACATCTGATGAACATTTAAAAGCCATGCGATTGATAACTCTAAAAAATGTTATCATAGCAATGACTAGAAGCAACACAAATTAATCATCTACAAGGCCGATTTTACCGGATAATAAAAAGAAATAACAAGGTCGACATCAAGGGATTCTTTTCAACAATGTGTATGGAATATCGATAAATCTACACACTACCAAGCATAACATTACTTATCTGCATTAAAACAGTGATGCAAAATACATGAATGTGCTTTCTCCACACCTTAACTACAAACTAGGGCCTGCCTCGTTAGAAATATCACTTTATAAATCTACACCTTGCAAGTATGCTTAGCCATAAACTTCCACAACTAATTTGGAAAAATTCAGCACAAACCAAGTTCCATAACATACCCAAAAACTCTCATTTCAGTGCAATACCCACAATAGGATGAACAAAAGTTAAAAGCAAACCTAGAAGGTGCATATAGGAGATTTCATCCACTAATTGCAAAATAACCCAAGAAAAATAACATACCCACAAAGGACCCGTTTTGACCCGTTACACAAATTACCCATCTTGTTCCATAAGTCCATAACGTACCCAAAAATTGTCATATCAGTACAACACCCACAATACGATGAACACAAGTTAAAAGCTAAGCTAGAAAGTTCATATAGGAAGATTTCATCCACTAATTGCAAAATAACCAAAGATAAATAACATACCCGCAAATGACCCTTTTTGACCCGTTACACAAATTTACCATCTTGTTCCATAAGTCCATAACGTACCCAAAAATTGTCATATCATTATAATACCCATAATAAGATGAACAAAAGTTAAAAGCTAAGCTTCAAGGTTTGACTTATTTTCTTTTAGGATCAGAACTTCCATGGGTCTGTGTTCTTTTTTTTCCTCGTAACATTTTGACTTGTTCTATGCCAAATACAATTAATAAATACATGGTTCTCACTCATCATGGACTATATAAAATAATGACAAAGGGAAACACATGATAAGAAAAACTTTAAGCATAGAAAGAAAGAGATGCAACTCCTCCAGTCTATTTCTTATCATTTACAATAACATCTAAAAATCTTATTCTAATTTAATTTCCTATCACACGATATCTTCATTGTAAGAGTCGTAAGGGTCATGGTTCGAATGGTTCTGTAACACACTGGTGGGATGTCTAGTGCAGGTGCAGTAAGAGTTTGATTGCAGTCCCACTAGTGATACTTAACTAAATGACTAATGCAGGGGCTTGTAATGGCCCTGGTTATGCTCTGTTTTTTTTTGGTTGATAGTTTGTTTTTTTGTCTAGCAACTTGCTAGGATTTCCTATTTAGCAGTTTCACACGTATATGCAACTAGTATCTATATACAACGTAATATCATGTAAGTAAGCCAGTAATGCTATCCAGATATCATCGATTACTCAAGCAACAAGACATGTATAAAGGACATCCTCCGTACCGAAAATGCTTCGCAGACAATGACCAGAAGCAACACCAAAAGCAATCATTCTTTTAGTAGCCATACTAAAGTAAACAATATAAAGAAAATAAATAAGATCTAAACACGGAAGTCTTTTCAGTAGCCATACTAACTTCAAATACATAAACCTTGAAAATCATAGATGTGTTTGGAATACTGATGAATCTAAACACTCAAAATGATACCAAGCATAACATTACTTGTCTAAAATTAACAACAATTATAAAAGATATATGAAGGTGATTTTTCCACACCATAAGTACAAAAGAGGCCCCTCCCTGATGCTGATGAAAAAGCATATCACTTTGTAAATCCATACCTTGCAATTAGCCATCATCTCTGTGATTAATTAATTTCCGGATATACGCAAGAATCCAAGTGATCAAGCAGAAGTAGTGTCTCCTTGTAAGAGCTAATGAAGAATGAACAATTTTGTCCAGAAAACCCAAGACTTTTGATGTGTTGTGAGCACGGATCATAAGTTTTAAGTGCAGATTCCATGGCCTCCCCCCAAAACCCCAACCGCCCACCCCTCTCTTGAGTTTCAACGACAAGTTCACCATTCTTCCTAAATCCCACTATATTGCTAATATATGAATCAGGTGTGTTAATAGTGAATAGCTGTGTAAAAGAACAATCAGGCTCTACGGGGTACACTCACAACAAGAGACCCCTTTAGCTTAGATATGATGAAACATACAGGTACGGGGATCGGCAATACTATCTTATCTGGTAAGTCTATGGCTCTGAATTCTTTAGCAATCAAATCAAACGACACAATCATATACTGAACGCGAAAAAAACCATCCGGAAGTCTAACATCCTCATAGGCAACACGATAAATACAGCTACCAATAACAACCTGAGAGTAGCGAAGTGCAATTGATTCACGAGGCTTGCGACACTGAATCTCAGTCCATTTCTTAGAGCTCAAAGTAAAATTTTCAGCTTTCCAAGGGTACGAAATCTTGACAATGGTAGGTTCATTAGTGACGGGACAAACCGCAAAACCAAAAAGACCAAAGAATGCATCCTCAACAATACCAACAGATCTTCTTATAGAAGGGTTCCAGATAACAAGCATCCCCCCTTTTTCAAAAGCATACAAACACCACAAACCGCGAGAGTAGCCAATTACTTTAAGATTATTAAATTGTTTCATGAGGTCAGAAACATTTGGGGCAAGGTCTTGTTGTACCTTATAAGTGTCACTACTAACAGATTGATACTTTACCTCATGAGGATTCTGCATAATTCTGTGCCTTAAAAGCAAAGTATGCGGCTGCGTTTTGCGGGAGCGGTAACCAGCGATAAACTCAGAGCTGTCTGATGAAAGACATCCATGGTTTGGAAACGGCCCTGAATCGAATCAATGACTTGACATCAGGAACTCTTTTGACAATTTCTGTTTGGATTTCAAAAGGGACGTTATCAGACATGTTTCTCTTTTAGGGTTTTAGTTTACCAGTGACAATGTTGAAAACAAAGGAAATGAAATTTGTTCTTGTTTCTAGGGTTTTACTTGATTCAGTGACAATGATATATTTGGCCCTTTAACTACTCATACTTGTACATCTCACCTTTTATCTATCAAAATGTTTATGAGGATGTTTCTTTTTCTATTATTGAATGAGTCCAAATCTTTGTTTCATTATAATGTGAAGACCCACAAAAACCTCTCTCTCTTTATTAAGAGTGTGATATTATAACTATATTACATTTATTGGCCTCTTAGGAATAGTAAGGTGGGTTTTTTTATTTTTAACGGGCCCCGTGGGTTATTTGCTTTACCCTACCCGAACCGCTGCTATTCATCTTCACTCACAACATACGCTTACCTTTTATATCCGATTGGGCGTGACTCCCGAAAATTATCCGGCGATTTGAGGCTCCGAAAGGCATGGTGCTTGCTACAGGCGATTGTGAGGGGGCAACTGTTCTTAGCAACAGGAATTATTTTTTATGTTGAATTTGTGGATGGCCTCTTGCCATTTGTTCCTTGCTACAGCTCATGTTATTTTTCCTCCACATCTTTTTTTTTACTCTGTATATTGTCTGATTGTTGTGGTTGAAGTTCGGTAGATCAATTATTTGTGTTGGAAAAAAAACTGACACCTCATTCTTTGCGCCATTTGATGCTAGGTTTGATGTTTTTTATTTTAATTTTTTGTTGTTTTGGTCGAGGTTTATGCTGTTATTTTTGGCGATTGAGTTGGTTGGTTGTTGTTGGGATAGGTGAACGGTGATTAGGCTGCTTTATGTTAGTTCCTTTTATTCTAGGTCTTGTTATGTTTAGTTGTTACAGTGCTTGAATGTTGATGCGCGGATTTGGGGTTGCATTTTAGTAATTTTTAACTATTTTGGTTGGGATTTATGCTAGGTTTTGTTAATTTTTGCGGTTGGGTTGGCTGGTTGTTGTTGGGTTACGTAAATGGTGATTAGGCTGCTTTATGTTAGGGCCTTTTATTCTAGGTTTGTTATGTTTAGTTGTTAGGGTGGTTGAATCTTGCTATGCAGATTTGTGGGTGCATTTTGGTTTAATGGGTCTTTGGAATTGAATGCTTTCTTCATTGAATGTTTTCTATCTTTTTGTTAGTTGCTTCTCTTAGCTTTTGTTTTAGGGGTTTTTTTTTTCCTTTTGTTTTTGTGTTGGATCATAGATCCTAGCTTTGTTCTATTTTTTTTGGCACCTTTTTGTTATCTTCAGTGTTTCCAAAATATTTCTTGTTGATTCTTTTGTTGCTCGCCATAACTATTTAAAAAATGTTGATAGTTCTGATTTGCTTTTTGGGTGTTGTCTTTCTTATTTGTTTATGTGCTGTTTTTTATAAATATGAATTCAAAAACTATACCTGGCTCTAAAAACATTTGCGTGCGGCCATGTGAGAACCTCCTACAAAACAATGTTTCAAATATACATGGGTTTACTGGATGTCGAATGCGTGAGGTCATTGCACCCGTTGTGTCCGCCTGTGAACTGTATGCGTCTAAGTCTTTCGTTGCACCAAACCATTGCTATGGCACGGTTAGGCTGACTATTTTGTTATTTTTTGCCTATAGAGTTACACTTGTTGTCATGTTTATTCTCATAATATTCATACAGTTATGTTGTTTTTTCGTATGCAGGTGTTGTTCAGGAGTGAGTCATGCGCAATACAGGCCAACAGATGCCTTTATATTATAGTGGTCATACAGGAGTGGGCTATGCACCAGTGGGTGTTTTTTTGGGGGTAAATGGCAATATCGCAGGCAATTTGGAGCCGCATTTGCCAAAGACTCCTTTATATTCTTATTCCTGATTCCTGATATGTTACATTTATTGGGCCTTCTTATGAGTAGTAACGTGGGTTTTTTTTCCCATGGGCCACGTGTTCATTTTGCTTTAGCCTACCCGAATCGTTTGCTATTCATCCTCACTCACAACATACGCTTACTTTTTATCGTGGCTGGTATAGCCAATTGTGAGGGGGCTGCAGTTGCCGTACCATCAATCCTTTTTTTATATGGATTTTGTGGATGCCATTGTGCCATTTGTTCTGTGCTAGAGGTTAGCCCTTTGTTTGCTCCAAATTTGTTTTTACTGGCTCCGTATATGGTGTAAGTTTCTTGATTGAAGTTAAGTGGATCAATTATTTCTGATCCGGATAAGGTTTTAACGGCTTTGCTCTTTAGAAGATTAGATACTAGGTTGCATGTTTTTTTTCGCTTTTGTTGTTTCCTAGCTTCGTTGTTCTTGATGTTTATGTTTAGTTTCTCAGGTTAAATGGTTTGTATTAATTAGGGTTTGGCTTTACTTTAGGTTTCTTTCTTTTGCAAAATTAGTTTGGGTCGTTTGCACTTTGTGGTGTTTATGTTTGATTGCTAAGGCTAAATGGTTTATACTAGCTAGGGTTTAGATTTGGTTTAAATACTTTTTGTTAATTAGATTTTGCTGAGATATTATAACATCTCCAAATGTTTGTAGGTTTCCTATGTTTTTAGGTGATGCTGTGGCGGGGTAGGCTTTCTGAGCTGGCAGCCATAGCAGTAACCTGTATCTTGGTGGCCTGTGATGGCCGTTTCTGGTGAATAATGTTGTTGCAGATAGTCGCACATTTATTTGTCTCTATCCTGGTGAAGCGCGATTGTCGGAAACATGCATTTCATTAATGTGGGTTGCAAATACAAAGAAGGGTCAATGAATGTTACTTTATCTTGATAGATGGTTGTTTTTTGTGTTCCTTTTTGGAGGTTGTGATGAATTTGGGATTTATTTGGTAAATATGAGATGTCCCGTATCTTGGTAGGGTAACAGCGGGTTGTTGCAGCCATGGCGAGTCTATCCTTTTTGCCTGAATATTTGCCCATCTGAGCCACCTGTTCAGCGACATCCCCACTTTTGTGGTCAAACCCATTGTCGCCTGTTGACCATTGAGCTTCATTAGCTGCACTTGCCAAGGATAAAATTGTTGTTGGCTAGGTTTGTTATTCTTGCTGTTTATGTTTACTTTGTGAGGTTAAATGGTTTATAGTAATCAGGGTTTGGGTTTGCTTTAGTTTTTTTTTGTTTTGCGAAATTACTTTTGGTGTTTTTCACTTTTTTTGGTCTTTGTGTTTAATTTGTGAGGTTAAGTGTTTTATACTGATCAGGGTTTGCATTTGGTTAAGGGTTTTAAATTTCTGAAATTATTTTTGCCGTTTTCCATTTTAAAGTTTCTCTATTAATTTAATGATTGTGATATTAACTCCTCTTTTAATAGTTATTGCCCATTTAGTCTATGTAAAAAAAGGGTGGGCCATCTGCTGATGTGGGTGGAATTAGTTCTTATACCTTAGGTTTAAACATTTTTTGTCAATCAGGTTTTACCGAAATGTTATAACATGTGCAAATGTTTGTTGGCTTCTCATGCTTTCAGGTGACACTGTGGCAGGATAGGCTTGCTGAGTTGGCATCCATACCAATGACCTGTATCTTGGTGGCCTGTTATGTCAGTTTTTGCTGAAAAATACCGTCGCAGCCAATCACCTGTTTTTTTTGCCATTCATCCTGGTGAGATGCGGTTGTCGGAAACATGCACTTCAACATTGTGGGCTGCAAATACAAAAGAGGCCCAGTAAATGTTATTTTATACTGATTGATGGTTGCCCTTTGTCTTTCTTTTTGGAGGCTGTGATGAATTGGGGTTTGTTCGGTAAATATGAGATGTCCCGTAGCTTGGCAGGGTAACATAGAGTTGTTGCAGCCATGGCGGGTCTATCCTTTTTCCCTGAATATTCACCCATCTGAACCACCATTCCAGTGACATCCCTGCTTTTGTGGTGAAGCCCAGCGTGGCCTCTTGACTGTTGTGCTTCATTAGTTGCACTTGCCAACAATAAAATATTTGGTTGAGGTGATGATGATGCCTGTATGAAATTGGATATTTGCCTCACGTAATCTGATAATGCTGGTATCTTGGCAAGGCAGCTTTTGGATTGCGACCATGGCCGTATTTTGTTTCAGATTTTACGTGTGCGTCCGAGCCTTAAGGTAAGATTATCCGCATGTCTTTGGCAGGCTAGCCCATAATCGTTGCGACCATGTTGGGTATATTGTTTTTGGCTGCAACTATTTTCGGATCAAAATATGGCCGGATAATTTTCTAGAGGCACACCTGATTGGATCTAAAAGGTAAACGTATGTTGCCAGTGAAGATGAATAGCCAGTGATTCGGCTAGGCTGAAGCAAACAACCCAAGGGGCCCGGGAAAAATTAAAAAAACCCACACTACTATTCATAAGAGGGCATGATAAATGGGATGGGTCTAGTATTCTAACCAAATGTGGATATCTGCTGGCATGAACAAATACGCTAAATATGGGTATTGTGTGAATCTTTCGTTTGCAGCATCTGTCAATACTAGTGTCTTGGCAGGGCAGTTTGGAGCTACAGCCATGGCAGGTATTTTGTTTCAGGTTTTGAATGTGAAAATCTGAGCATTACAGATATTTGGTGAAGCATACGCTCACATCAAATACATGTATCCATTGGCCCTTCTTATGAATAGTCTCGGTGTGTTTTATTTTTAAATATCGTTCGCTTTGGGTCAATCTTTTGTTTGCATCATCTGTTGGTGCTGGCATCTTGGCAGGGCAGTTTGGAATTGCAGCCATGGCCGGTATTTTGTTTCACGTTTTAAATGTGAAAATCCCACGGTCACAAATATTGGGTCAAACATATGGCATGTTTACATACCAGCATACTCCTATTTGGTCGTATGCAACACCATAAAAAACTGCTACTCTTATACCAGCCAGTGCATGTAAATCTAATGTATGTTTTAGAAGGTTTGCCAAGATTTTCATGCGGCAAATTCTTGCAACAGCCATCCTTGCAATCTTATGACTTTCGTTGCTGCTATCTTCGACAAAATATGTGACTTGCTAGCGTCAGTTAATGCAAGCAGGAACTATGTGTAGGACAAGTTGTATCTGTAAACTGCTTGCATCAGTTGGTGTGTAGATTCCTTGCATCATTTGCCATGTGAATGTAAAAACACCTTAACTATCTATGTACATTTATATCCATGCTTCATAGAACACACCACATTTGTATTCCTTTTTCTCAGGCTATGATGAATTGGGATTTCTTTGGCAAACATGAGATGCCCGTATCTTGGCAGGGCGGCATTCAACTGTTGCAGCCATGGCGGGTCTATCCTCTTTGCTTGAAGATTTGCCCATCTGAGCCACCTACCCAACAACATGTCCAATTTCGTCTTGAAACTGATTGTGGCCTCTTCAATGCTAAACTTAACTGCTTGCATGTTTAGAGAAAAAGAAGACAATGTATGCAATTGAGTGCTCCCCTTACAAAATCTGCTTATAGTGGTACTAGCGTCTTCTTTCCATCTGTTACCTTATTACATATGCTCTTTTTTTTTCTTGCTGCAGTCGCAGTTACTAAAATAAGAATACGTGTGTGATTACAAGGTTTTCATATTTTGTTGGTTGAAGACAATGGAAAAGATGTGCAGCGCATCCTTTTTGAAATGGTGTAACTTTTCTCTGTCTTTTACACCAAGTTTATAGCAGGTGCGAAGAGCGCTCCAAAAAGGTTTGAAATTTAAGATGCTTATACAACTATGTATTATACTTTCTTTTTTGTTTATCATCGGACACACCACGTTTGTATTCCTTTTTCTCAAGCAATGATGAATTGGGATTTCATTGGCAAACATGAGATGGCCCGTATCTTGGCAGGGTGGCATTAAACTGTTGCAGCCATGGCGGGTCTATCCTCTTTGCTTGAAGATTTTCCCATCTGAGCCACGTGCCCAGCGACATGTCCAATTTTGTCTTGAAACTCATCGTGGCCTCTTCAATGTTAAACTTAACTGCTTGCATGTGCGGAGAAAAAGAAGACACTGTATGCAATTTAGTACTCCCCTTATAGAATCTGCTTATAGTGGTACTAGCGTATTCTTTCCATCTGTTACCTCATTACATATGCTATTTTTTTTTTGTTTTTGAAGCATTTGCAGTTACTAAAATAAGAATACGTGTGTGATTACAGGGTTTTCATATTTTGTTGGCTGAAGACAATGGAAAAGATGTGCAGCGCATTCTTTTTGAAATGGTGTCACTTTTCTCTGTCTTTTATACTAAGTTTATAGCAGGTGTGAAGAGTGCTGAAAAAAGGTTTGGAATTTAAGCTGCTTATACAACTATGTATTATACTTTCTTTTTTGTTTATCATCGGTTACTGATGCAATGATTTCTATTTCACCATGTCTACTAATCAACAGGCTTATTGTAAAAGGTCACAAATTGCACCACCAGTAGAGCCAACTACTTATGGAACATGTCATAAACTTCCAAGATCAATCAAACACTGCATGGGTAGAACATCAACATGCCAGCACAACAACGTACAATAAATATCAAATGCAGGTATGTTTCACCAATATTAATATGCTGCCATATAACTTAGGGTCATTTGCATATATATCCCTCCAAAGATGCAAAATTGCATATATATCCTTTACATGCATAAAAATCATTGTACTATATGCATCAAAAACTTGTAAGAAGGATATATATGGAATTATTCACCTTTGGAGGGATATATATGCAATTCCCCCTATAACTTAAATTAATCAACCAGTAAAAACTATGAGAAAAAAAAAGGAGTGTTCAAAGATCCAAAAGCAGAAATATTAGCAAGTGTTGGTTAGCATGCCCAAACACCCACACCCATCTGGAATATTGTTTGCACCCAAAATAGATTTCAAAAACACTAAAAACAGACGCATTAATACACCATCCCCTTAAGTTTCTCAATGAATGACGAAAGCTCCTGTGCTCGGTTTTGCTTCTTCGTGACATTCACCAGAATACCTTCAGCTTCATTCAAATCCTCAGTTTGCAGCTTGGTAAGCTCCAAAATACTCTGCACACAAGAATCAAATGGATACAAAATCTCCAACTCTCCAATCACGTAGTCTCTCGTAGCCACACGAGCCCTAATTTCTTGAACTTTTTTCATCAGTTCTCCTTCATCTGCCATGCTCGCAGCTACCTCTCTTTGAAATTGAACAACCATCATATCCCTTACAAGGTTAGATCCAGCAACTGCAGCAAGCTCACACAAAAAGGCATTGGTGTATTCATCATTTCTTTTTTCTTGGTTTTTTCCCTTTTTTTATGCTCTCAAATAGATTCTCTTTGCTATGTGTGTGTTTTAAATGACAACTTTGCTTTAAACTATCATTGCTATAGTGTGAAGGTGCATCAATTATAAAGGTCTTTGATTTGATTGCATTAGACAGCCTTTCACATGATCATTACTGTTTTCAAATGACCTTCCATAAAACACAGATCTGCTTTTATTTTTTTTTAAAAAGAGGAAACCATCAAATAAGATTTAAAAAAAAATTATTCATATATCTGAAACCAATATATATATATATATATATATATATATATATAAATATTTGGGAAGGGGTAGGTGCTGGAAACTAGAAACATGATGCTTACAAAATTTAACCACTGTACATGTAGAATGAAAGCTAACATATCTTAAATGCGTGTCAACAGAACCATCGCAAATCATTTCTTTACTTACAATCCAACTTTGTTGATTGAATGGCATGTCAAACATAGGGTCATTTGTGCGATTTATAGATCATCCTAGATCTGACATGTCATTCAATCGACAAACCTGAATTGCAACTGAAGAAACAATATGAAACAAGCTGCTTGGACTTGCATGCATGGAAACCCTGAAAACAGGTATGTTCTGACAATGAATACAAACGTCGCCCTCATACATACCATTACCCTGTAATTTACAAAAGTAACGATGCTTACCTGTTCATGAGGGTGCAGATGTTTTCCCATCACATGTTAACTTTCTTTCATTATTGTTTTTACTGATTGTGTCCTCTTTTTTTTAGATTCATAAACACACTTTCCATCATGCTATGAATGTGAATGAATGTTCACCAACCAACGGCACTCGCATTGGTTCCGGCGAGGTCGCCGAGATTTTTAGTTGCCTGAGGATGCTCACGCCTGGAAGGCTATTGCACATAGGCTGCCTTATCACATAACAAGATCTTTTAATGTTGCGGTGAGTAATCTATCTTCAAAATTTGATCATACTACTGACCATGGTCGATAAGTGCATTGTCATGATTCTTTTAAGTGTCTACTTATGACCAACAGCCGCCAGATTTTGACATGCATTTTTTCCCACCCAACCTTTATTTAAAGGATTCACCAGTTTCTGAATTTTAAAAAATGTCTAGTACTTTAAGCAATAAACTACGATACACATCCACAGTTTCAGAATCTTTTGTTAATTGATAACGCATATTGATATTAAATTTGATTACCAAAACGGTCCTTGCTAATAATAGTTTATCCTCACCTTATTGTCACTAACCTTCTGCATACATAATTTATAGCACATATAAGTCTTGCAATGATAAAAATAAATAAAGAATTTATAGTAAAAAAATATTCGGTGTCCCATAAAAGGAACTTGCACTTGCCTCTACACATTATCCAAACAAAACACAATCGACTCAATCATATCATTGCTTTTCTCCACCACATAAGAAAACACACATCTACAAAATTGCTGGAGCACAAAGAAACGTAAATTTTATTCATATTCGACATAAGTTACAACCATACCAGCAAAGATTAACAACACCCTGTTAATCTAAGACATAACACCATACCATTAAACATAAAGACCATGAAACAAGTCATCATAGACACACAGAGGATACTACCCTAATCATGCAACTCCATTGTAAAGACATGGCGCCTTTTCTCGATACGCGCTTCCCTAGCCAAATCAAGGACTGAATCAAGGCGAAGAATCGATGGTCCCCTGCCTTGTGCCTCCTCCAAGCATTCAACACCGTCACTCGCAGCATCATCACTACCACTCAACCAGTGTCCCTCCTCCAACAATTCAGTCCTCCTCCCAAGTCGACGGCGAACATCATCACATTTCTCTCCAACCAGCATGATGAACCCCTCATTTTCACCTTGCTCCTGTATAAACAGGAACTTAAAGGCATTGTGGACTTCATTGGAGCCACATGCTTCTTTGAGTTGATTCAGGTTTGGGGTGTACGCCATTTTCTTAACAGATTTTAAAAAAAAAAAAAAACTCACAAGGTGCAAAGGTAGCTATGTGCAGCCACAAAAAAACACCTTATATAGGCAGAGAAAAAACTGTAGCAATAACTTAGTGTAACCTAACTGGTACATTATACCATTACTTATCATTCCAATGAAATATTCCCAAACAACCCAGCACAGAACTTAGGGTAAGGTAAAGGCATCTTTAAAAACGTCATGAACCAGCCACTAACCTAAGATTTCAGCACTCCAAACTAAACTGCAGCCTTTATGTTGTCTGCTTTAATCACTTTATCTCCAAAGATTCCCTTCATGAACCACCGAGTAATCTAAAATTTCATTTACAAAGGCATTTTCCACCAAACATTGGCTGACTAGACAATAATCTAAAAGAAATTACAGCATGAATTCTAGCAAGGAAAAAGGTTGCTCTCTTTCATTTCAATCTTTATATCTAAAGCGCACATCCTAACTTTTATTTTTTTCATTTTATGTGCAGAAATCATCTACATTTCGAGCAGCCATTCAAACTCAGAAGGCCCTGATCTTCCTATGCAATGGAAAGCCTACTTTCCGGTTAACAACTCTGGGTCAGATTCTAAAAAATAAGACGTGGGGAAGCTCAAAACTTCCCGCATTTCCAGTTGGCTACTACGGTGAGTGGCTTTTATCTATAACCTGGTCACACTCCTGCCATTAATCACTAGATGCATTTTTATACTTCCTTTTGCTATATGGCTATGACCAAAATTCATGGAATTTTGTGATACTCAATTATGGATTTCAATACATGTTTTGCTAATTACCCTTATAATCTTTTGCATGTCATGACGAACAACGTATGTTTTACTGCATCAAGAATAAAGTTTGTTCTTTGTTGCATGCTACTTGATGCTTCATTTTTATAGGCCAGTTAGATAAAACCAATTTCTAAGAATAGCGGTGTTTATGTGGCAGCACGAGAATGACTCTATCCCAGTTTCTAGCCATCGTTTGACGACTGAGTGGCATCAATTTAAAAGTTAAAATGAACAAAAGCAAGGAGGCCAGAGATATGTTAAAGTAGCCATTGTTGCAGTTTGCAGCACTAACAAATACACACGGTACTTACAAGTTTATACAACCATCTTAATATTGGTGTTACACTTATATTTTTGGCCTGTAAGTAAAACCATTATGGTTGTAAAATCTAATTTACACTTTTAAATTTGTCTTCAGGTTTTGGTTTCTTTTCGTCACAGCTTTATACAGCAAGTGGAAATCATCTAGGAAAGGCCAACATTGCTGACATTGCAATTCATGTAATCACTACCACCATTCACATGTGGCAGCGGTTTTTTTAGTGAAATAAAAATCTATAGTTCACTGTTTTTTTCTTTAGGCATAGACTGCACATAAGTGCATATTCCAGTGTCAAAATATGCTGATACAAAAAACTGAAATATAAAATATATGTTCTCTACTTTAGTGACATGAACAGGCTATATATTGGCTACTTTAATCAAGTATGCAGCTTTTGAAACTTACACATTATTGCCTGCACATATTTCACTTATAAACCACATTTTCAATTAAAATTCCAGCTATAAAAAACATCTCCACCAAAAATTGATTCACCAAACAATAATCTAAAAGAAACCACAGCATGGATTGTGGCAACAAAAAGGGTTTTTCTTTTTTATCAGAATCTTGATATCAAAAAGATACAGCATTACCAGATATGCTGACTTTTTCAATTTTTTTATGTGCAGGGACCATGCACAATTCAAGCACTGAATCAAGCTCAGAAGCCGATGACCTTCCTATGCCATGGACCAGCCTACTTTCCGCTGGTTATTGCGGCTCGGATCCAAAAAGAAGATGTTAGGGGTTAAACCGCAGCGAGTTCTTAAAATAACCGATCTTCGCCATGGACAAAATTGCAAAGCATATTGCAAAGGAAGCTTTTAAATCCAGGGTCAAGGTCCTTGGCCTTCCCAATGCTCATTTTTCTAAAGAGATGGGTATGAAGCCATTTGCCAAAGATGGGTCAAAAGGAAAAGGGCAAAAAAAATAGCCCTTACTCAAATATGATGTGTGTTGGTCGTTTCTCAATGGCTTAAATGCCTTTGAATAAAAGTATGTGTTTAGTGCAATAACTATTGTGATTCTAATTTGCTTATTGTGAACTCGATCAAGCATTGATAGTATTGCCTGTCGTGGGCAGTTTTTTGGACAATTGTTTTGCCTGCTGATTGTTGCAGGAGGTATTCTTCCAATGTTATGACTTTGCAGCTGCAGAAATGTCTGCAGGAACATTGTATTTTTTTGTGTGAAACTCAAACAAAAACTATAGCATGTTTGCATAGCAAGATACTCCTATTTTGTGGTATGCAATAGTATAAAAAACTGCTACTCTTATACCAAATGAGCGCGTATGAATCTGATGTATGGTTTACAAAGTTGGCCGAGATTATTATGCTACAGATTCTAGCAACAGCTATTCTTGCAATCTTATTACTTTCACCGTTGCCATGTTCGAGAAAATGTATGACTTGCTAGCATACATACACTGCTTGCATCAGGTAGTGTGTAAGCTGCTTGCATCATTTGGCATGTCAATGTAGAAACACCTTAACCACCTATGTACGTTTGTATCCATGTTTCGTAGAACATACCGCGGCAACGCGCGGGCACAAGTCCTCATAGATATCTCTCTATACCACTTAATTTAAGAAGTATAAATGGCAACGGGCGCGTTTGAGACACGACAACCACACGAAACCTGACGTGATCACATTGGAAATCTTAGCGAGGTGTCCCGTCATGACGTGATGCTTCTAAAAAGCAGCTTTGTTTGTTTTTTTTACTATTGGCAATTTCTCAAAGTCAACCTGATTCATTATATTAGCAATATTATCTAGGGTGAAGTCTAAATATACGTAACAAACTTTAAAAAAAAAACCTAACCAACTATATATCTATTACTATTATCGCTAAAATACTTTCAAATTTTGAACAATGTACGTTATATCGACCGGTATATGACCTGTTTGACCGATTATCACTTAGAAAAATTACAATAATGGTCCATGTGGTTTGCGTTGACTTTCACCTTTAGTCCTTTGACTTTTTTTCATTTTTCATTTTTTTTTTACTTTTTTTTTCATTTATTAATACTTACCCTTATTATATTTCTTTTTACCACTTATTCATACACTAATTTTTTTAACGCCTATTACACTTTTTTACACTTATTCACATACTATATTTTTACACTTATCTCACTTTTTTCACACTTATTCACACACTATTTTTACACTTATTATACTTCTTTTTACCATATATTCATACACTACTTTTTTTCACTTATTATATTTTTTTACACTTATTCACACACTATTTTTTTACACTTATCACACTTTTTTGACACTATTTTTTTTTTACTTTTTTCATCTATTCATACACTAATTCTTTTTTACCACTTAAAAAAATGACATTAATTTTTTTTGACACTTAATATACTTTTACTTTAAAGCAACTTCAGAATTTTTTTTTCTTCTAAAAGTTGCATTATTCTTATACTTATACTTTACACCACACATGTGACTTGTACTTCTTAAAAAGTATTTTTTTTTAAACGTTTCGTTAGAGTATAAGTATAATAAGTGTAAAAGTGAAAAAATAAAATTATCACTTTACAAAAAAACAATTTTTTTAAACGAATTTTTTGATAAAAAAGGTAAAAAGATTTTTTTTAAACGTTGCGTTAAAGTATAAGTACAAGAAGTGTCAAAAAATTAGTGTCATTTTTCTAAGGGGTAAAAAAATTATTTGATGAATAAATAAATAAATAAAAAGTTAGTGTTAAAAAAGTGTGATGAGTGTAAATAAATAGTGTGAATAAGTGTAAAAAAATTAGTATTAAAAAGTGTACTAAGTGTAAAAAAATTTAGTTTATGAATAATTGGTAAAAAGAAGTATAATAAGTGCAAAAATAAATTAGTGCATGAATGAATAAAAAAAGTTAAAAAAAAAAGTTAAAAAAAGTGTAACCGTTACCGTAACTTTTTTAAGTGGTAACCGGTCAAACATGTCACATAATGATCAATATTACATACATTGTTCAAAATTTGAAAGTATTTTAGCGATACTAATAATAGATATAGTTGATTACATATTTCATTTTTTTTAAGAATGTATATTACTTATCTTTAAACTTCACCCTATTATTTAATAAAATAACTTGAAAAACCAAGAACCAGTTACTATTTAGTAGCCTTAAAAGGTCTTCGACACTAGCAATAAATTATAAAGGTGCCCCAAATTATAAATAACAATTACTCAAATCAAAATGAGCTATTGTTAAACAAGTTTAAATATTTACAGTGCAATTTAATAAATTATGACTATTAACTTTTCAATGTTATGTTAAACAGTGTGTCTAGAGAACTATGACCGAATTTAAAAACACTATTGTAAGTTAACTGGCCAAATAAAATGTTAGCTTAAGCTTCTTAATAGACACGTACATGGTCGTTTTATATCTCTTAGAAACCTAAGGCGAAATTATGAAAAGAGGCACATACGATTATGCTTTTTTGAGAACAATTAATATCAGATATTACTAAATTTACACAATGACAAAAACAATGAGTATAAAATGTTCCAGGAATTTTAGATATCTGATTTTCGGATATAGGTTTTATATATTTGAATATCCAAAAATAATGCATCCAAGTGATATTTTGAAAAACTTATATTTTAATACTAAAAGTGACAAATCGTTATCCAAATTTTTGAAGAAATCCCGATCAAATTTTTTGAGACCCGAATACGGATATATATTAACATCCTAATTGGAGCTTTGTCCTTTTATAGTTTTATGTGAGAATATGTTATATCATCTACTTCAAGAAATTTTAAGATTCAAAAATATATAAATTAGGAAGACTAGAACTCGATATAAATGGGTAGAGTTATAAATTGGATGCCTAAAGACGATAGCTTTAGAGTTTTTACCTTCGAGACAGCACCGAACGTGTAATACACGAAGTTCTAACTTACGGGGACATTGTAACGTGTGTCTATTTCCTTTTAGTCACGTTGCTACTTTTGTGAATTTTTTAATCACTAAACCATCTATTTGATGATCCAACATCATCGAACTTTAAGAAACCGTTCAACTAACTCAATGCCAACAATATATATATATATATATATATATATATATATATATATATATATATATATATATATATATATATATATATATATATATATATATATATATATATATATTCACTCCCAAAAAAATATATACTTGCGTTTGAACAAGCCCATTTATCATTTCTCGAATTTGTCTACTGTCTTCTTTTCTATAACTTTTCTTTGCACGTAATCATTTTTTATACGTGTTTTCTGCATAATTAAAGCATTGAAAAGATGTACTGTAAACATAAACATAATCAAAGTTTATATAGATATTAAGCGAAGATGGACGGATTATAGCCCATCAAATTAATTACCTTGATAGTCATTAGCCAAACACACAATTACATCATAAATTTTGACAATAAATACATAAGCAATATATTCAACGACCATCGTATTTGATTACACATTTATAACGGGTTACAGTCTCCTTGAAGCAAGTCATGGTAAGGTAGGACGCATCCTAAACACGCACGTCCATTCATTTTCTTGAAACTCACTGGGTTCTTGTTTTTAAGATGCCACATGAATGATCCGATGACTTCTATCCACAACTTTTCTTCTCTCAACATTATTTTAAGCCTCAATGTTTCTTCTTCTTTTAAATGAATCTGAATTGGCTCACAAGTCACCATAACCAACTCCTCATTTCCGAATGTTTGAAACGTGCTCTTACATAAGATTTTTATGTTTCGATATTTATTGGCTTCAATGCCCATGGTGAAATCACCTAACATCTGGGTATTATGTCACCTGATCCTCTAAATGTACGGAGAAGGCTACTGTTGGCTCTTAACATTACTAAACTATTGGTTATATTTATGTCGGCATAAGCAGATCGTATGCCGGTATTTTCTACACGCATGCTACCCATGTCCAACACATAATTAGCTAGAAAAAGAAAAAAAAGCAAAAAATTAGCAGGGACGCCAATTATCGTGGTAATGATTGTGCATGACTTATTTATTGTTCGCCCTAGACAGTTATATGCGCCTGACATATCCTCCGTTCTCTGTATGTGTTGAAGCATTTTTCTATAACTTACGTGCCATCCATTCTGGTCCCGGACTTGAAAGCATGTTGTCATACATGAAAGAACCCGTTAGAAGGGGTCCCGAGGCCGAAGCCCCGGGAACCACCCTCCGACGATCAAGTCAGATCCTCCATTATAAAGGATTTAGTATGCATTGTGTTTTGTTTGTAGAGAGATGAAGTAAGATGTAGAGAGAGAGAGTGTAGAACCTGGTTTATGTGACAAATGGGGTTGGCTATTTATAGCCAAGCTTTGGCACAATACCTATACCTAGTCTATGCGCTAGGTGTCAGGTCACGTGGGGACACAATCCCGTAATATCCGGGTTAGGTGGCGTAGTCCGGTTCTTGCATCGGCCTGCTGGGTAAAAGGGTGTACCTGCATAAAAAGGAGTGTATACCTTTATGGTCCTTCGGCAAATGCCGATCGGACAAGAGTAGTATCCGCCTTCCGGTAATGACCTCCGGAGTAATGGAGATTCTTCGGTCCGGCACGTGTCGTCCGGACACATACGTCAACATGTCCCCACAGTATTGTAGTATCGGTTAAAGACCGATGGTGCAATACTTAGAGAGTGTCTTTACGCCTTTCGGCACATGTCCTGTATGCCCTATCAGCCTGTTCCCTTCAACATATGTGTATCATCTCCAACGCGTCCTTCAGACACATACATCAACATGTCCCCCCAGTATTGCATTATTAGTAAAAGACTAATGATGTAATACTTTAAAGAGTACCTTATGACCTTTCGGTCTTTATCATTCGAATATTCCTTCCATTCAGTGACCTTACTAAGTGGCATATAAGCCGTAGCTTCATAAAGCGAGTTTGGTCTATTAGACCACATATACCGTCATGTCCCCCCAGTATAGTATTTTTGACCTATGGTCAATGATGCTATACTTAAACATCGTTAGATCCGAAAGCGTGACATGTCTTTTCCATCATCCCTTTGTTTCCTGCACAAATAAACACATAGCTTTTCTACCATAATCATGATTTTGTGATGTGCCATTATATATCATTTGTTTATTAATCACAAACCTATACCAGACACTTGTGTTTTATTACAATTGTTACTCATATAGCTCCGGAGGTATAAGCTTGTATGTTTGATTTAAGTTTGGATCATAAATGTACATAAAACACTTGTTTTTTTATTACCGTTGCTACTTACATAGCTCTGGAGGTACAAGTTTACATGTTTGAGACGCTTACACCAAGGTCTTCCGGAGTAGACATCGACACACCGGCCGCTTTTAGTTTATTTACGAAGTAGACATCGACACACCGACCGCTTTTAGTTCATCTACGGAGTAGACATCGACACACCGGCCGCTTTTAGTTTATCTACGGAGTAGACATCGACACATCAGCCGCTTTTAGTTTATCTACGGAGTTCCCAAGATCATTTTGTACTCGGGCATCCAAAATGCTTTGCACTTGGGCATCCGAAAGGTGTTGTTCGGGCATCCGACTGATGTTCCTCGGGCATCTGAAATGTCGTCACATCCAGGCATCCGTAATGTCTTTGCATTCGGGCATCCAAAATGCCGTAACATCCAGGCATCCGTTGTGACTTTGCACTCAGGCATCCGAAATTTCATTTCATTCGGGCATCCGACTGATGTTGCTCGGGCATCCGCAGTGACGTGCACTCGGGCATCCGAAATTTCATCCGGGCATCCGAAAGATGTTTCTCGGGCATCCGACTGATGTTGCTCGGGAATTTAATTTCTATCTTTGGTTTTCTATCCTTGTACTTGTTACGAACGTGGAACTTCACACAATACTATATCTCATTAGTATTATTAAACTTAAATAGAACATGGTATTAGATAACTTGGTCAACTGATAATGACAATATTATCCATGGATGTTAAGTATCAAACCTGGTGTTTATTGCTTTCTTCGATCACACTTTGATACCCACAAAGTCATTATCTCATGCTTGCTAATTCTTCCAAATAAAACATGAAAGCTTTTGCTTTCTCCCGTTAATTATGACAAATACAATATTTCACATGTATTAATACAAAATAGGTCACAACGAAACCGTAACGCAACCGACGGAAGGTGCCATACCACTATACTCCCCCCAGTTCAGCGGTGCTATAACTCACTAGTACCGTTGAACTCAAGTAAAACATTATTGACAAATAACAACAATGCTTACCCACGGATGTGAATTATCAAACATGCGGTGTTTCTTCGGATTTGGCTATTATGTCACAATACTTTAAGACATTGATCAAACATTTTTGTCTTAATATTTTAAATCTGTACCACCGTATTACTTAAATATCCAGATAAGATCTTTTAATCTTCCTTTCATTTTTCAAGACCCTCGTGTGATTTATGGTGGCTGAAAGACAAGAACTTTCAGAGATGAAAAGCAATGTTTTTAGCAGAACTTTTAGGTGTATGTCCGTTTATCACGTAATAAAAGCATTGATATAGTCCTTTCAGTTTCATAAGATTGGGCCGTGCCAAAAAACACATTTGATCCTGAATATAGGATTATGTCGAGCAACTTGTTTTCCGGTAAAAAGCTTTTAAGAATGTTAACATTTGAAGCCTAATATGTAAGGGCAATAGAAGCTGTCATTTGTACCAACAATAGATGGAGGTTTATTAGCCGGACAATTAGTGGTCCGAATGTCATAGGCAGAAAATAACTGGCGATTTAATGCTATTTTCAAAGGTGCCCGGAGATTGACAAATCCAGTGATCAGACCTTGTCATCAACGATCTCTATCCTAATGTCCAAATATTATACAAGCAATTTAATATTTTGTGCTTGAGCCTGTACTTTTTTCTTCTATAAAGTGCTCCCACAATATTCTAATAGTGATGAAAAATGATGTGTGAAAAAATCATTCAAGTATGTAAGGGGCACAAGCGGTCAAATAACCTTTCTTTTATCAACACTTTGGGGTTTAGGTTGTGCTAGTTCTCCATGAACAAATATATTTTTCTTTGAAGTTTGAATTTTTGTAATAGCTTGTGAGAGTGATCGTGATGTTGAGTAGGCTTCTTACGTCTTTGTGTTGATGAAAATTGCAAATGCTTTTAAAATAGTCAATATTTCTACATATGAGTTGGCATAAAAGAGGCTCATCACTTACCTTAGTCTATTTTCAGTGACATCCCACTAGACTAGCATACAAGCGCAATATTTGACCAAGAAATATTATAAGCCCAGTTAAAACTCTCGTGATATATATAAAGCACGAAATGAATAGCGGCTTGCCCAAAAATTAATAGACCATTAGGCATTATCATTTTACCTATTGCCCAAGCATTTTATTGTATCATGGTACATAGTAAGCGTATTGGAGTATACGTACTAACTTGTATATATCTCAATAAATTCTTATAATACTATTGCAAAAGAAAACACTTGCTAATGCATGATCACGTCGTAAACCTCTATAACGCATGTATTTTATGGACAATAAGTAAATAATACTATCAAGCGTTTTCGCATATATATATTTTGTAACATGTGCTAACAGCTTTGACGGTTTTATTATCGTAGTCCAAAAGATAATGAAAGCAAAATGACAACAAGAACGTATATTTCTTATTCATCCAAAAATATCTTTTAGAGACATACACATCTTAAGATAAATAAATATTCAGTCGTATTTTTACGATTTTATCTCAAGATATGTAAAATGGAGCTAGTATTTTTAAGTCCTTTATTTCTTGCCTAGACCACACGCGTATGCCCATCTGTTTGTTTAAGGATTCATTTTTTTTAGTAGTAGTGGAAAATCGAAAGTATGCTTGAGCAGAAATATTACAAATTAAAATTTTAAGAAAGTCATAGTAGGACTAAACATTTTCCCCAAGGATATTCAATGTGATGTGAAGTCACAAGTCTATTTCAATATTTCAACTCTCAAAGAGTTGTCTAGCTATATGGGTAAGTCATCGGTATTGTATGTAAGGTTTGTACCTTTCAAAGAGGAATAGTGTTATGTCTCTTCAAAAGGAGACATATTAGATGTGCGTATCCATATTATTCATTTCTCACTTGTACCATATGTTGTTGTCAAATGTAAGTTGTACAACCAAACTCTTATAGTTTGTCTAGCACTTGAATTAAGCATGTAGTAGGATATACATACGAGCCTAACATGAGAGTTTATTACAATTTTATCTCTTGAAGTTCTAATTATCGAATAAGCTAGGAGAGTGCTTATCTACTTCAAGTATCATTTTTTTTATAACATGCATTCATTCTTTTATAACGAGCCTAACATGATTTGGTATTAGCTTGTGAGCGAGTATTCTATAAGTTGGTTTATACATGTTTAGAAAAGTGGAACTATTGTTTACTGGTTCCTTAGGATAGAATAGTTTTCTCTTACCTAGTTTCTAGGTAAAGTTAGCATGTTACACATTTTCTTGTAAGGCTATCAATAGTCTTAGCTTTATTCAATAGAGTGAATGAGATTGGAAAAACTTTTACTCACTGTACAAATAGTTTACAATTGTACGGTCACTATCAGCTAGGTAAAAGAATAAAGGAGTATCCTGACCAAGTTATATGTATATCCACTTTTTCAGCTACTAATAGTTAAAGGTAAGTTATTTAAATTAAATGTTCATTCCCCATGCTTACATTAATAGTCAAAGGTAACAAGTACACTGTGTATGCATTTGTACATAGGCATAACAAGTAGAGTATGGAGCTGTACAGGCAATTGTATACCTAAGGAAGCTTCCCAAAGAATTTGTTGTTACTGAATTCATTCAAAACTAAATTAACGATATGATGGAGTGATTAAACCTAATAACCTACCATGCATCTTTTCATTCTATAATCCCAAACCCTCAATATCTTACATGGTGGTGGGTTAACCGTAAATATGAGATCAACCCACGCTACAACATGCCATGCAATAATCAAATCTTGTGAAGACACAACTTTTCCTAGTTTCAAGTTTTACTTTAAGATATCCAAACATATAAAGATTCATTTCGGGTTAAACGCATATGGGCAATCAGGAGAGTGCATAAAGAAAGTTAGATACTCACCGAAATGAGGTTGATGCAAAACAAGAGTAACTGGAAATCGAATCAGACAAGCAAGCTTCCCCACCATTTAGAGTGTGACAACTCAATCGTAAACCCATCTTTTTCCCTAGAAACCAAACTCTGGACGTCACAACATCCGAACGAGACCATGTGACTGAATGAGACAGTGTATTCGAACAAGATAGTGTATTAGAACAACTTGACCGGAGGAAATTAAGGCGGACGATTCATACCGCCCGTCTATACTTGATATTCATGTCGGACGTTGACACCGAACGGCCACCGGACTGAAAATGTGACCCATCCATAGTAGGCTGCTGGAACAACCCCATACATGTCTTCCATACTAGTACTTTAATGATGGAAGAACTAGTACTTTAACGATGGAAGAACCGCCTACAGGTTACTCCGGCCTATCTTCTTCATCCCTCATCCCGAAGGGTAGATGGAGGGCAAAATACCGAAAGAGATAACACCAAACGACCCCGTACATGTCATCCATACCGGTCCTTATATGATGGAAGAACCACTTTATATTAAGAGCATCATACTATTCCGACGGGTTGCAGGAGATTATCAATATCCTCTTAAGGGATGATGGACGAACCACCTCCAGTTGGAGTCATACCGAAAGGAAGATGGAGGACGAACCACCTCCGAAGCAGTAAGTTTGACACGAGACCTATCATTCTTTGCTCCGGTAGAGTGAATGACGGGTCCCACGGATGGCGCCAATGTTGAAGCATTTTTCCGCCGGTTCAGTCCTCACGGCTCTTACGTGCCATCCATTCTGGTCCCGGACTTGAAAGCATGTTGTCATACATGAAAGAACCCGTTAGAAGGGGTCCCGAGGCCGAAGCCCCGGGAACCACCCTCCGACGGTCAAGTCAGATCCTCCATTATAAAGGATTTAGTATGCATTGTGTTTTGTTTGTAGAGAGATGAAGTAAGATGTAGAGAGAGAGAGTGTAGAACCTGGTTTATGTGACAAATGGGGTTGGCTATTTATAGCCAAGCTTTGGCACAATACCTATACCTAGTCTATGCGCTAGGTGTCAGGTCACGTGGGGACACAATCCCGT
Source organism: Chrysanthemum makinoi (assembly GCA_910596185.1). Classification (NCBI taxonomy): domain Eukaryota; kingdom Viridiplantae; phylum Streptophyta; class Magnoliopsida; order Asterales; family Asteraceae; genus Chrysanthemum; species Chrysanthemum makinoi. The sequence goes on along the minus strand of OU343220.1, from coordinate 308,380,873 downwards.
AATATCCGGGTTAGGTGGCGTAGTCCGGTTCTTGCATCGGCCTGCTGGGTAAAAGGGTGTACCTGCATAAAAAGGAGTGTATACCTTTATGGTCCTTTGGCAAATGCCGATCGGACAAGAGTAGTATCCGCCTTCCGGTAATGACCTCCGGAGTAATGGAGATTCTTCGGTCCGGCACGTGTCGTCCGGACACATACGTCAACAGTATGCAAAAACAAATGAACTTGGTAAATATTGTGTATTGTTATATATATGTTAAATATTTCTACAAGTACATTTTTCCGAAAGTATACAAGCCTCTAGTCTTGTAACAAAAAAACTTTTTTTTATTCATATATTGAAGCAACTTACTCGTAAGGTTAACTATACTATCCATTTATGTATAATATATAGTCACTCTACTTGTGGCTTTTTAACTAACTAAAGTACAATATCCTCTATCATTAGAAACTAGGTAGCCTCAGTTACCAACTTACCATTACAAAATAGGCCCAATATTGTAAATTTAGGATGTAATGATTTTTTAATGAAATTTGAGTGAACACTTGAATTCTTGAGTATTTTTAAATGAAAGTTAATTTAAAGTTTAAAACTCTAAAGATGAATATAAAAAACAGAAGATTAAAAAAACAGGTGGCCTCATTTACTTACAATAGCGTTCTCAAATTCAGCTTCGCACTTTTCACAAATTTCGCACTTTTCACAATAGCGTTCACAAATTTTACAATAGCGTTCTCAAATTCAGATTAAAAAAACAGGTGGCCTCATTTTACGAACGGGCCTCATTTACTTAGGGGGCTGGGTACATGAAAGATACAGACAACGATGTGAGATAAACTATAAGTAAAAATTCTGGGTATTTTAAAAACTTTTTTGAAAACAATTAATATTGAAAGTTTTGTATGTTACGCAATGAACTCAAAAGCAATTTAAAGTAGTATTTCAAGTAGGAAAAAGATATTGCGTGCAAATGAGAATATACAGACGCCCGACGAAGATCTCAAGTTCATACTCTACATGGGGCAACTTGTTTTGTAATCTAGTTTTATTATTGAATAAAAGTTTTGATGTTTCGAAAAATATAAAAAAATAAAAAAAAAATAAATAATGGGCCAATTTATGATAGTATTCTCCATCTCATCCTCGGCTCCAGAATAAACACTTGAAGGATTGCGTGGCATAGTTTGGAACAAACTAATACTACTAGTTCTTGCACAAAGAGTATAATAATACATTTACTTACTTTTAATAATACGAGGTTTAATCTAATAAAGTAAAACTATGCGGTAATCTTTCACATAGTTAACAAATTTACAGCGCAATGCAATAAATTATGACTATTAACTTTTCATTCCTATATTAAACAGTGTGTCTAAAGAAACTATGACCGAATTTAAGAACACTATTGTAAGTTAGTTGCAAAATAATATATTAGCTTAAGCTTCTTAATAGACACGTACAAGGTCGTTTTATATCTCATAGAGGCCTAAGCTGCAATTATGAAATGAGACACGTACGATTATACTTTTTTCGAGAATAATTAATATCACATATTACTAAATTTACACAATAACAAGAACAATGAGTATAAAATGATTCACGAATTTCAGATATCCGAAATTTCAGATATAGGTATTATATATTTGAATATCCGAAAATATTGTATGCAAATATGTGAATATTTGAAAAACTTATATTTTAATACCAAAAGTGACAAATTGTTGTCCAAATTTTTGAAGAAATCCCGATCAAAGTTTCAAAGACCCGAATACGGATATATATGAAAATCCTAATTGGAGCTTTGTCCTTTTATAGTTTTAACATGAGATAAACTCCTACATTCTTCTACATTAACAATGGAGAGGTATCTACTAAGTTTGGCATTCTTCTTTAAGAAATTTTAAATTTCAAAAATCTATAAAATATGAAGCATGAAACTCGATATAAATGGTTATAGTTATAAATTGGATGCCTAAAAACGGTAGTTTTAGCAGTTTTACCCTTGAGATACCACCGAACACGTAATACACGAAGTTCTAACTTACAGATACATTGTAATGTGTGTCTATTTCATTTTAGTCATGTTGTTACTTTTGTGATTTTTTTTATTCACTAAACCATCTATTTGATGATCCAACATTCGAACTTTTAGAAACCATTCAACTAACTCAATGACATGATTATTTTACTCTATGCAATGTCATTTCCATTACAAATTTTCAGCGTCCAAGTCGTCTCTCTTAAATTTCAATTTTTTTTTTCTTTTTTAATCTTCAATTTCTTAGAGAAGATTGAAAAAACGAACTTGAGGATGTTTTGGTCCAATGGAGAGTTTGAAAACTAACTTGTTCTTGTAGTGTGTATTTGGTTTATGGGTACTAATATGGTTTTTATGTTTATTGTTTTTTTCAAGAATTAGGTCCTCTAATAATATCGTATCCCACCCTTAGGGGCAGTTGTTGCTAATAATGAATTATGTGTTCTCATTGGGGAACTTAGGAAGAGGGAGGCTATGAATGGTAGCTATTTCCATGAGCTACAAAAGATGTGTGGAAAACTAGAAGGGGGGTTGAATAGTTTTACCAATTAAAACTTTGTTTTAAACTATTTAGATTGACTTATGTCAATCTATTTAGTCATGTGTGTTGGATGTTGATAGACAAGCATATAGAAATATAAATGTGTGATGAAAAGATAAAAAGTAAGAAGAACAAAACTACGACGCGAGTATTTATATTGGTTTGGCTACAAGGACACCTTCCTTGCCCTACTCCACTCCTCGAGTCACCTACTCGATAGTTCTAAATCACTACACAACACCAACTCCTTATGGCGGAGAAACCTTCACAACATCGCCTACTCTTTTTCCGGTACTAGGCTAATCACTGGGTTCTTCCACGAGGTAGAACCAAACCTAACACAACGTCGCCTACCCTTTATCCGGTACTAGGCTAGATACCGAGTTCCATTACAATGGAGGAACTACAACCAACACTACACAACACCTAACCCAAAGGAGACCAACTCCTTATGACATCATCAAGGATATCAATATCCTTGGATCCAATACTAATCTATCTTGTACATCGAAACACACCATATCAAATGTACACCTTAGGCACCTTTCACTAATGCCCTTGGTTAGACTACAAGGCATCTTTCACTAATGCCTTGTGACTTGACTTCTAGACACCATTCACTAATGCCTTTAGCCTTGACTTCTAAGCACTCTTTACTAGTGCTTTCAATACGGACGTTCGACACCTTTCACTAATGTCTTCGTCTTGACCCTTTAGACATCTTTCACTAATGTCTTCAACACTACACTTCTTATGAGAAAGAAGAGAACTATCAATAAGAGAACCTCAGCAATCTTGATGATAACGAAGTATGTCAACTCATGGACTTGAGCTTGCTCGTCTTCAAAAGATAGTGATCTCGCCTTTAAGAGGAACCTAGAGAATCACACAAAAACAAAACTACATACATAGATCACTTGGATCTGAGGTTAGTGAGTTTATAACTCAAAGAGAAAATATGTGAGGAAGGGGTGAGAAACAATGAAGAAATGGCTCACTATTTATAGAAGAAAAATAGTCACTGTTCCCCGGATCCCACGGATCCCTCCCTTTAGGGATCCGTCCAGTGTATTGTTGGGGATCCGTGGGACGCTCCCTTTTACCCATGGGTTTTGGGTCATGGGTCATGGGTTATGGGTCATAAGTAGATTCAATGTATCTTCAAGATGCAATGTATCTAGTCCAAGGTTCATGGGTTAAAACTATGGATCATGGATAAAAACCATGGGTCATGGATATTATCCATATATGACTTGTGCATGATATCATGCAATGGGTTATGGGTCATGCTCCATGGGTATGGGTCATGGATTTTTGGTTTTACCCAACTATATTCAATGTTTTTGGTCAATGGGTCAAATACTTAAGTTTCTACCCATACGTTACCCATTATAATACATACTAGTTATGTATATATTTACCCAATATGTAAACACTAGTTTTTGTACACATATATTACTAAATCATAAAATATCACTTATACTTGTTTTAGTGTTTTATGTGAAAACGTAAGTGTGTTAGAAAACTATTGGCCCAAATTATTTACGTATTTTATTTGTTTCGTTAAAATGATTTTACGCTTGTTATCGACAAAACATTAGAAGATCGTAAAATATAAATACACGTTTTTACGGCTTATTTGTATTAACAATCTCCCCTTTTTTGTTGATGACAAAACATAAAATTATTTTAAGGAAAAACTAAAATTCATAAAAGTTTGAATTGTAGTTTTTTTTTCTTCTCCCCCTTTTTGTCAAAAAAAAAAGAGCGTCGAAATGAAACTAATACAATGTTTTAAGAAAAACATGTAAAAAGAAAAGAAAAAAAATATAGAGAGCAAGCGACGGGAAGAGTTCTCGTCTTAACTCCCTCTTGACGAGTTCATCCCTTTGTGAAGGTGTCAAGTAAATAAAAACTACTAAGCAAGTTCATTTGCAACTATTTTTGCAAAAGATTTCGTCTATGTGACGAATATGCTCCCTTGATGATTGCAATTTTGCAAAGGGACGTCATGAAATGTAATCCTAATATTGCAAGTGATTTTTTAATGTATTGCTTTGACACAAAGCTCCCCCTAGCTTAGGGTGTCAAAGTCTTCACGTGTAAATTAAAAATCTATAAAACAAAGGTTAGAAAACAAGTATATAATGCATAAAATTCCTGAAAATAAGATTCAAGTTAGTAGAAAACTAGTCTTCTGTTGCACGGATCCCTCCTTGGAGGGATCCGTCTAGGCAAAACGTAAGGATCCTCTGTCTGTAACTGTAATACAGCAAATGTGATGTACCAAAAGATATTGGCATCAAAATGAGATATGTATTTAACCAATAATCATATACTCAGAACTATATAACAACTATCATGTAATTTCATTTAATAAAACTTGAGACAATCTACAAATCTCTAAAAACTAAGAAAATGAACAATACATGACTTTGAATTACTAGACTATTTAAGTCGCGATTGATACTAGGACACCACTAGTTCAGATTTATTTGGGTTTAATCTCGTCACAACGTTCGAGGAGATGATAAAACATGAAACGTTGATCTTCACGTACTTCATGTATCAAACTTTCAATATGTTGACAATGATAACAATCTTTGTCATGGCTCGGTAGTGGTGATGGAAGAAAGGGAATCGCTTGATGTGAAGGATCAAGTGAAGCGGGTTGAGGAGCCTCAAAAGAAGGAGGGATTGGTGGAGATGCATTCAAAGATGGCTCAACTAAGAATGATGATGGTAGAGAGGTGTCAACTTCCATGTGATCGGGTGGTTAACTTTAATGTCTCCTCATAATCCAAAATGGATTATTTGATGGTGACGGAGAAAAAGAAGCCAGAGCTAGTGTTGACTCAACACCTTGGTTTTGTTCCACTATTCCTCCTAATGAGGAGAGTGTTGCCGGTGGTGAAGGATGAGATGGCCTAGGAGGCAAATACTCTAGATTGTAGAGGTGTGGTGATGAGAGTGGAGTGGTGAATGATAGGGCTCTTGGCACCAAAGATGATGGTTTAGTGGAAATGGGATAGTTTGGTTTAGGAGGTATGGTGGCGTTTGGCATTGGTAGTTTTGTGGGAACTATCCTTTTAGGGATTGGTTGAGTTGGTGGAGGAGAGATCCTAGCATTTGTGGATTTAACCGGAGATGATTCGGTTGAGGAAATTTTGTGTACAACATGAGCAAGTTTCTTGGGTGGTCCTTTGGTGGATGAGTTACCACTAGGAGCTTTCCTCATGATGAGATGATTCAATAGGGGTTTGTAAAGGTTTCTAAGTACTGAAAATGAAGATGAAGATGATGAATTTAGGAGTCCTAACAATGTGGTTTATAAAGCAAAGGATTTGGCAAGTGCATTCAGACTTAAGCCACTAAGATTCCTTGGAATATGATGATTAGCATGCACAAGAGTCAACTTCAGAGTTGTACTGATCTAGGAGCTTAATTAAGATGAGATGGAGTGTTCAAATTAGCAAGATGAGCTTGAAATGATTGTTTTAGCTAGAGTTGACATGAATCTGTCACACGGATCCCACGGTTCCCTCCAATGAGGGATCCGTCTAGGCTAATCCTAGGGATCCGGCTCTCAGCAGCTAGAAAGGGTAAAAAAATGATGTTTCCAAGGTCTAAAGCCTATACCATCTTGAGTGTTTCAGTCCTCCTAAGTATCTTAAATGAAAGGGTACTTAAAAGTTTAAGGGCAATGAGTGATGTAGCTAATGATTGCCTTTTATGGAAGAAATTGGAACTTTTAAGAGTACCAATGAATGAACAAAGATGACACTAAAAATTTGAGAGTGTCAAATGGAGCTAAATGGTCCTAGAGACCAGATAGTAACTCAAGATACCATTTTGAAAGTATCTTAAAGGTTATGGAGAATGGAAAACTTAGAATTTGATCCATTTTGAGCTAAAGATGACAAAAATCAATTTGCTAAAATTGAAAGATTTCTAAAGCTAGATGTATAATCATGTGAGGAATGATGTGTGAGCCTAAGAGCGGAAGAGTAATGAGTTTTGATGAAATGATAGATCTACAATCACCTTGAGTGTGATCTAAGTTATGCGTGAGTATGAAACGTTTACTCAGCTTGATGAGGACTTAATTGGTCCTAGGACACAATGTTTATCTTAGTGTGAAGTGATCTAAAGACATGTTTTTGAAATACAATGATTGCAACTGCATTTTTGTTTGCCGGATCCCACGGTTCCCTAAGAGTAGGGATCCATCTAGCACAAACTTTGGGATCCGTCTCTCTGCTAAACAGAACCTTTACTAAAGGTATGCAAAGGTTGCATAAGTCATCATATTTCAAAGTTAGTGTTTTCTAAGAAGTTCTAACACTAATATAGTGGAGATATCAAATGTTAAATGTTTTATTTCATGAAGAAAATTTCATTACATTGATAAAGCATGAATACTAAAGATTGACCCCATTTTGAAAGAAAACTAAGTTTCTTGAGCGTTTTCGCTAGATGGATCATCAAGTGGTTGATGAGTATTTGCCGATGCATAGATGAAGAAAGTCTTCATGAGAGATGTGTTTAGAGGTTCCATCATCTTGTTCACAAGTACGTACAATGGACTTTGAAATTGAGGGTGGAAGTACATGATGTGATGGTAAAGGCGTGTCAAGAACATTCCATAAGGGATTAGTTTGTTCTTGGAGCCTTGAAGATTTACAATTCGCCTTGCGAAGAAGTAGGCGAGATTGTATGGTTGTTGTGTTAGCAAACAATACATTATGTGAGCACAACAAGCGGGAAGGACTTCTTGATTTCCCCTAAGACTCCAAACATTTTCACGCAGGATAAGTGCGAGAGGCTTGTACTCTTCTTGGATATCCCTTGTATAAATAATGTTTGGATCCGAGTAATATGGTTGAGGTTTGAATAGCATGCGAGTCAAGTCTTGAGGGGAAGGTATGTGTGAACAATATGGACTATTTTCTTCACGATGGTTGAAGAGAGAATCAAGAGTCCAATCTTCAGTGAATGCACATTGTCCATGATTTGGAATTCGTAGGATGTGAGCAAATTTCCCGAGGGTTAGAACAAACTTTTGGCTTTTGATCCAAAACCAAAGAGATAGAGAGCGATCCTCGTTACGAACGAGTTCAACTTGACGGAAGAATTCCAATACAAACCTTGGACATATTTTCTCTTTAATTTCGAGAAGACATTCTAGTCCTATGGTTCGAAAGGAGGTATTGATACCTTCTTCGTATTGTAGAGGAGTGTCGACAATATGTCCTTCATGGAAGTGACGGGTTTCGAGATTATTGAACCCACGGACATGATTGCTAGGTGTGTTTGGCTCAAGAGAGATGTTGGGAATGTAAACATGAGTGAGTGAAAAATCGAACTCATACTCATGAGTCATGACGAGACCTATGGGAGTGAAAAGAAAATGATGAGAGTCGTAAAGCACAAAGGATGATTGCCTAACATTTTTACTAGATATTTATTAACAATGACAATTAACTCACTTATTATTTAAACAATCTAGTGGAGTATTTCTTTTTTAAGATGAAAGCAGTTTTTATATTGCATGGAAACTGTCCTCCAGAATGATGATTCTCACGGTTCCCTTTCATGAGGGATCCAGAAAGTGTAACTACAGGGATCCGTGGATCTGTAGTAACAGAAAAAGGGTTTTGATAAAACCATAGGTTTTTGTATCTCATAGTTTTATAACAAGATATGTATATTACCCAACTTTTACTTCTAACGTGCATTATCGATTTCTAACGTATCTCAAGACCAAAAATACGAAAGATATAAAATAAAGGAAATGATAAACACATTATGAAAAATAAACTAGATAAACTAATACATTAATAATATTTCATTTCAATGCTAAGAATGATACAAAGGATTGGGTATATGACACCAATGTAGATTAACAACACAAAGTACACGTCTCCATAAGAAAACTTCATCATGGGGAACACGAGAGCAATGAGTGTTAAGGCGATGAGTACGAGGGTGATGTAAACCATGTTGATGAAGATCCTTCTTCGTTTTGGTTTGAGATGAGATGAGAAAGAGTATGAAGTTTGAATGAGAGGTAAATTTTTGAAAGTGGAAGATTTGAAAGAGTGAGGATTTGGTGGAGTGGACGTCGGAGGGAGTTTTATGGGGAAAGAGGAATTTTTGAGATTTGTGTTTTGTTTTATTATTAGAAATATATATTTTTAGGATTAAATGAAATAAAACACAAATTTTATAAACCTCGACTTTAGACGAAAGAGCAACACGTATGCGAGAAAGGTTTCCTAACGAAGCTACGTGTAATATATGAATATGCACAAAAGATAGTCATATAAATTCCTATGTAAGCATACTTATTTATCAAGCTAATGTCATTTACAGATAAGTGAAAAGTCATACCTTTAATGCACTTAGGAATGTCTTTACAAATGACACAACAAATGTCAGTAAACAATTCCGGTTCCTTCTGTTTAAGTTACCTTCTTAGGGAAGGTATTCTTGTTACCAAGCAATTCCAATGGCTTGGTAGGTATGAGTTTTAACTAAGCAATGTGACAAAAAGGGCTAGTGCAAATAAATAGAAAAAAATGTTGTCATCTGATCAACATCCAAACAAAGTGTTAAAACAAATGGTGTTTGATTTTGTAAAAGACCTTCTTTGTAGTTTTCAATTAAACACAGATCGCATCAAGTTTTTAAAGTACAATATACTTTAAGAAACTTGGTAACGAAGCTCTGATACCAATTGTGGAAAACTAGAAAGGGGGTTTGAATAGTTTTACCAATTAAAACTTTGTTTTAAACTATTTAGATCGACTTATGTCAATCTATTTAGTCATGTGTGTTGGATGTTGATAGACAAGCATATAGAAATATAAATGTGTGATGAAAAGATAAAGAGTAAGAAGCACAAAACCACAACGCCAGTATTTATAGTGGTTCGGCTACAAGGACACCTTCCTTGCCCTACTCCACTCCCCGAGTCACCTACTCGATAGTTCGTAATCACTATACAACACCAACTCCTTATGGCGGAGAAACCTTCACAACGTCGCCTACTCTTTTTCCGGTACTAGGCTAACCACCGGGTTCTTCCACGAGGTAGAACCAAACCTAACACAACGTCGCCTACCCTTTATCCGGTACTAGGCTAGATACTGAGTTCCATTACAATGGAGAAACTACAACCAACACTACACAACACCTAACCCAAAGGAGACCAACTCCTTATGACAGCATCAAGGATATCAATATCCTTGGATCCAATACTAATCTATCTTGTACATCGAAACACACCATATCGAATGTACACCTTAGGCACCTTTCACTAATGCCCTTGGTTAGACTACAAGGCACCTTTCACTAATGCCTTGTGACTTGACTTCTAGACACCCTTCACTAATGCCTTTAGCCTTGACTTCTAAGCACTCTTTACTAGTGCTTTCAATACGGACATTCGACAGCTTTCACTAATGTCTTCGTCTTGACCCTTTAGACATCTTTCACTAATGTCTTCAACACTACACTTCTTATGAGAAAGAAGAGAACCTCAACAATCTTGATGATAACAAAGTATGGCAACTCATGGACTTGAGCTTGCTCGTCTTCAAAAGATGGTGATCTCGCCTTTAAGAGGAACCTAGAGAATCACACAAAAACAAAACTACATACATAGATCACTTGGATATGAGGTTAGTGAGTTTATAACTCAAAGAGAAAATATGTGAGGAAGGGGTGAGAAACAATGAAGAAATGGCTCACTATTTATAGAAGAAAAATAGTCACTGTTCCCCGGATCCCACGGATCCCTCCCTTTAGGGATCCGTCCAGTGTATTGCTTGGGATCCGTGGGATGCTCCCTTTTGCTCATGGGTTTTGGGTCATGCGTCATGGGTTATGGGTCATAAGTAGATTCAATGTATCTTCAAGATGCAATGTATCTAGTCAAAGGTTCATGGGTTAAAACTATGGATCATGGATAAAAACCATAGGTCATCGATATTATCCATATATGACTTGTGCATGATGTCATGCAATGGGTTATGGGTCATGCTCCATGGGTATGGGTCATGGATTTTGGGTTTTGGGTTTTACCCAACTATATTCAATGTATTTGGTCAATGGGTCAAATACTTAAGTTTCTACATATATACGTTACCCATTATAATACATACTAGTTATGTATATATTTACCCAATATGTAAACACTAGTTGTTGTATATATATATTACTAAATCATAAAATCACTTATACTTGTTTTAGTGTTTTATGTTAAAACGTAAGTGTGTTAGAAAACTATTGGCTCAAATTATTTACTTATTTTATTTGTTTCGTTAAAATGATTTTACATTTGTTATCGACAAAACATTAGAAGATCGTAAAATATAAATAAACGTTTTTACGGCTTATTTGTATTAACAAGATGTTCTTATCTCGTGATAATGAAATTTCATCATGTATGAACGAGATCGATCACCTTCACTCTGAATAAAGGGCACTCATGAATGAAGTTTGCACGTTGGATGACAAGGTTGCACGAGTTCGTCGGGGCCACCATCGTCATTAGGCGTGTTATGTGCAAGAAGTAAAAAATAAGTATCGCGTGTTTGAATAAGTGAGAGAATTATAAGTTTTATGTTTAAGTTTTAAGTAAGTTACGCTTATTTTTGGCCTCATTAAGCCATTTTTCAACGTTCATGCTTATTTTACCTGGTTTGTGATGAGTAGGAAATCATTGAACACTTGTAAGTGTTAGCTATCATGTGAACAACTGGTTCCAATCCAGCTATCAAGGCTTCGTATTCAGCTTCGTTATTTTAGGTTTTGAAGTTGAATTGTAAAGTGTAAATTATCTTTAGTCCGTTTGGATCGATTAATATCAATCCTGCCCTGGATCCATCCTTCAGAACTTGACGTGCCACCGGTAAATAAACTTGACGCGCCACCGGTAAATAAGGTTCATCCAGGAAATTTAGGTTGATGTTGGTCATCGTTTGTGTTTTTGGTCTCTACTCACTCTTCGGTTCCTGACGACTCTGCAAGAAAATCCACACGACACTTATGTTTCTTAACGAGGCCAAGATAAACATAACTTACTTAAAACTTAAATATAAAACTTATTTTTCCGTCACTTATTCAACCACACCACACTTATTTTTACCCCTTGCACATAACACGCCTGATGACGACGGTGGTCCCGACGAACTCGTGCAACCTCCTAATCCAACGCGAAAACTTCATTCATGAGTGCCCTTTATTTCAAAACGAAGGTGATCGATCTTGTTCATATATGATGAAATTTCAATATCAAGAGATAAGACCATGTTTTGTAGCTCATGGCAATAGATGTCATTCATAGCCTTCCTACTCCTAATTTCCCGAATGAGAACACATAGTTCTTTACTTCTTTATTAGCAGCAGCAACCCCAAGGTAGCGACCTTCACACCAAGTGGAACGACACATAATATAAATGATGGTAATTTGCGTTAATCACATTTGAGGTAACAACATTGTGAGCTGGAATACCATCGTTTTCATCAACAATGATAGGGAATGAGCTAAGGCCATAGTTATCCGGTAGATTCATACTAACACCATTATTGTTAAAATTCATTTCAGCATCATTATCAAACTCGACCTCTGAGCGGACATAACGACTCACCTCCAGTATTGCATGACTACTAACAAAAGATTCAATGTTTTGGCTTTCGAGAACAACACCTGCGTCGAAATCGAATATTAGAATCAAACACATGGTGTAGTAATACAACATTCTTCCCAGCAAACTATCATACTTGCCATCGGAACATGTTTTGAAAATAGTGTTCGCTCCGTTCATAATTCACAATACCTGTAGCGAAGGGTACAGGAAAATTTGGAGGACCAGGAACCACCAACGGTTCCATAATTTCCAAATGCTCCATCACAACTAGAGTAGTTATTTATTGTGTGGGATACATGTTTTTTTGTATTAACACTATGAACAACTAAAAGGTTTGTATACAAGGTTCGTACACATGAAGATAACTGTACTACATATAGGCAATCATCCCCTACCTTGAGTCTATATCAATGACATATAGATTAGTGTCATGAAAGAGTTATTATTACGCCTACTGATGTTGATGCTACTGCTAATCCTAAGGATGTTACTGGTGTAGCGTCTTCTATTAAGAGTAAGCATGACTATATTGATGCTTTGTTTGTGTGTCGATGAAAACTCTAAAGGATATTAATGAATTCACTAAGGGTTGTGAAGCTGGTAACTTTCCGTTGTGGGCTGAATTGGAAACTGATGTTCGAACTAAGGTTATGGATGCTGCTTGTGATTTGTGGGAGTCTTTTGAGGCTAAAAGGAATGCTAAATTTACGACCCCTCAACCTACTCATGAATCTCCTATTGTAAAAGTTGTGGACATCAATGCTAATGCTACATCCTATGCTGGAGCTGCGGGTTTGAGGTGTAGTGAACATTCTAAATTGATACTAATTTTCGTCCCCTGGTTGTTGAACCCGTATTTGAAGGTGTTAACATCTCTATTCCCCGCAAAGTAGTTGAAAAGGTTAGTTCACGATTGGAACACACTTTATATGCCTATTTTATTGGAAAGAGGATGGCGTTTCCAGTTGTTGAATACTATGCTAGGAATAACTGGGCGAAACATGGGCTAAAAAGGATTGTGATGAACTCTAAAGGCTTCTTTTTCTTTAAATTTGATACACAGGCCAGTCTAGAAGCTGTTTTGGAAGGTAGTCCTTGGATGATACGCAAATCTCTAATAATTCTTAAAAAATGGTCCACGGATACTATTTTTTGTAAGGAAGAATTGACTCGCATTCTGGTATGGGTCAAATTGCATGATGTTCCAATTCAAGTTTTTGAAGAGGATGGTATTAGTTTGATTGCTACTTTCATTGGTAAACCTGTTATGCTTGACTCTTATACAAGCCGTATGGGTAAGGATTCGTGGTGTAGAAGTAGTTTTGCTAGGTGCCTAATTGAGGTTAAGTTTGACCATTGCCTAGGACCGCAACTCACAACAATGTTCTGATCGACATAGTAAAAACACAATGTTAGTTTGATAAATTCATAGTTAGTATTCCCATATCAAGTTAGAGCAATTACTACGTATGAGAAGCTTAATAATTAACCTCAAATAACATTAACACATTATTCTGAAATGTTATATAGGAAAATAGAGAGTACAAACTGTCCAAATGAATTGCCAAGAATTACGTGAATTAATTGTAACAAATTGATTGTCCTCGTGTGTTCACGTTTTTTTAGCATATTGTCACCCTAATTATCATCCTTTAATAGAATTAGCCTACTTAAATAATTAAATATGGGCTTTTATTGGGTTGAAAACTAAAAAAACACGTCTACATCCTACATGTATATAATGGACTTGCATGAGTTTGAGGCCCTCTAAAATTGGTGGCCCTGTGCGCTCGCACTTGTCGTATATGCCAATCACCGGCCCTGGTCGTACCTATAAAGACCGTGAGGTGGTCATCTGCGTTAGACATGTACGTTTTCAGGTTAGTAGGAACTTTCAATCCGCCTGGCATGTCATAATCCCGAATATAGCTAGTGAAGGGAGATGCTACAGTGTCGCTTGTGTCCCTATTGGGTTCTCTGAACACGAAAGTTTGGTGAAAAAACTTGTTAGGAATTATACATTTGAGTTGATAAGACAAAAAGAATGAAATAAGAGGGACTTAATACGACAAGAAGGAAACCTACAAAAAGATGGAAGAACTTGCTTGAAAAAGAAATTTTATTTATTAGTCCTTAGTAGAGATTTGTAAACCCTAATCCTCTAGTATATAAAGAGGACATGGGGTGTAGGTTTTATAATACATGTCTTCCAAGATGTAGTTGACTTAAAGGTGTGTGTGTGTCCTAGGCGTATTGTCTTGTAAACGTCTAGGTAAGTTAGTTTAGTTATTAGTTTAGTTATCTAGACGTGTTCCTATAAACGTCTAAGATTAGTTAGTGTTAGTAATTGAAAACCTTGTGTCAATAACAATTATGTTTTGATTTATCCGCTGCGTATTGTCATTGTTATTGTTAAACCCTATGGCTCAAAACGATCTAAAGGAGTTCTAACAAACTCCTCAATTGGTATCAGATCTTGGGGAGCTCGTTACCTAGGGATTCACAAGGTTTCTTGGCGAAAAAGAATGAAGAAAATCGATTTTTTGCAAAATTCGCAACTTTTCTGCAGCACAGTTTTCAAGAGGGTATAACTTTTTAATGAACCGTTGGATCGGGCTAAAACTCGAACTGGAGCTTCTTGGTATATCTATCTTTAATCTCACAGAAGGGATTGTTGATCTGAGCTCTCAATAAAAAGTTATAAGCTGTCGAAGTCTGCTGCTGAAACTGAAAAAAATTCGTAAGGTTACTACAGCACTGTTTTGAAACGATCATAACGTTTTCGTTAACCGTTGGATCGTGACGAAATTTTTGGTGGATGTTCTCTATATATCAATCTAACTTTCCACCGGAGGGATCTTCGATCTGAGCTTTTATGTGAAAGATATATGCTGTCGAAGTTGGCTGCTGACAAAGTACTACTGTTTACTCAAAGTGCTATTGTTTATATTCAAAGTACTGCTGTTGAAACCCTAAATTGATCAAAGTACTGCTCCACGATATGAAAGTACTGCTCATTAGACGCAAAGTACTGCTTGGAGTTTTCAAAGTCTTGCTTGTTTTAAAGTACTTCTTTGTTTGACAAAAGTACTGCTCTTGGATGAAAGTACTGCTCGATGAAAGTACTGCTTGGATGTTTGTACTGCTATGTTCCAAGATGATATATAATTTTTGATTCTCGTATGGTTTTGGACTTGAGGGGAAGTCGAGCATGATAAGTTTGAAGTCGAGAATGATACACACACAGGTTATTGTTCACACACACATGAGTTTGATTTTTGTTCTTAAAAGATTTTAAAAAAGCTCGAAGTTGATTTTATTGAAGAATTGATTACGAAGAGGATTATTTATCACTTATTTGAAGGTGAAGTGGAATTACTTGGATACGTGTTTTATCATACCTTTTAGCAGGAGGTAACTTGTTCGTGCTTCAATGATTATGACAAAGAATTGACATAACACTTAAAGGAGTGACGTTATTGTGCTCAGTGGTTATCGTCAAGAGATTGAGGTCTCCCTATACATAGGTATACGTTCAATGTCATCTATAGTGCAAGATATAAGATACAAGTTTGGGTTATTTTACTTCTTTATCAAATTTGTTATACTTGGTTTTTTTCACAAGTGATCATTACAAGGAGCTTACAGATTTGAAGAATCATTTGATGTTCATGCACCACTCAAGGGGAAGTGTTTGATTTTTACTACTGTTGATCATTATTACTACTGATAGTTGGAGTTTTCTACTATTTTGGATTCACTTTTAGTAAACATTTTGGTATTCTTCATGGAGGGCAATTCGAAAAATTGGACGGCTTAGATTGGAAGTATGATATTGGTTCGTGGTGGTCAAGATCATTATTTGCATACATTCCCTATTTGGATAATAACAAAAAGGGGAAGAGATGTTGAAGTGGCATGGCATGGATTAAGGGGAAGACAAAGGAAGACATACTTGTTTCATTTATGGCGAGATTTATTTATCTCAATTTCTCTACTTCGTCTAGGGAAGTTCGTTCAAGAATGGTTTTGTCATTATCAACTAGGGGAAGATTGTTGGGAATTATACGTTTGAGTTGATAAGACAAAAAGAATGAAACAAGAGGGACTTAATACGACAAGAAGGAAACCTACAAAAATATGGAAGGACTTGCTTGCAAAAGAAATTTTATTTATTAGTCCTTAGTAGAGATTTGTAAACCCTAATCCTCTAGTATATAAAGAGGACATGGGGTGTAGGTTTTATAATACATGTCTTCCAAGATGTAGTCGACTTAAAGGGGTGTGTGTGTCCTAGGCGTATTGCCTTGTAAATGCCTAGGTAAGTTAGTTTAGTTATTAGTTTAGTTATCTAGACGTGTTCCTATAAACATCTAAGATTAGTTAGTGTTAGTAATTGAAAACCTTGTGTCAATAACAATTATGTTTTGATTTATCTGATGCGTATTGTCATTGTTATTGTTAAACCCTAAGGCTCAAAACGATCTAAAGGAGTTCTAACAAACTTCTCAAAACTCTACCTTTTATGTAACTTTCCCTTTCGCGTAGTCCAATAGGGTTGCGGTTGTTGGTTCCACTCCATCAATTTCTACAAAGATTTTTCCTGAGGTTTTGCTCGGGTGTGCCTCTTATAATCAGAGTTTCATGGATTTACGGATGGATTCCCATTGACATGTTACGAGCGGTTCGATGCGTCTTTTCGCGTATGGGTGAATCATGGCGTCCACTAGATCAAAGTTCAATACTATAAACGGCAAGACTGAGTTGTTGGGATTCGGTTTAGAGGTTGTGTTTAGAGGTTCTTCATGGGTATGGTATTTGGTGTGGCGATAGGCGTGATCTTTGGATGGCTAGATATGTTGGCTCCTTTCTCGAAAGGTGTAGGGAATGGTTCATCTCCGGTTGTCATTGTCGTTTCACTTGTGGTGGTGCAATAGAAGTATTAGTTTTTGTCCTTTTATTAGTTTGTTCGACAGCAAACACTATAGACATAGGGGGTGCAGTACTATGTACTTATCAATTTGAATTTGTTTTGTCTAAATACTTAGAACTTATAAAAAGAACCATCCACTTCCTTCTTAGATCAGGCTGATATCTAAAGCATTTGGTATGTATCTTGACATTTTACCTCTGACTCATAAGAGCACACGGTATGATGATTTTTAACGTGCCAAATGCAACCAAGTATACCGATGGCGCGCCAAATGCAATACCGGTCAACACGGCAAAGTTGTGTTCTTGAGCCAATGAATTGGCTTACGCCAAAGGTAAAGTGTTGTCTTTTCTTCTTTTTTTTTATTTAAACGTTATGCAACGGGCATAAGAAAATAATACCCACTTTCAACTATATATATCCACTTTAACACACATAATTTTCAAACATTCCAACCAAATCACAATATGTGTACACTTTCATTTACATTTTAATCCATTCTCCCATATTTCATAAAGTTTTAACTTCCATGGATCGTTTTAACGATGAAACTCGAGCCAAAGAATTATTACGTTTATACGATATGTATGAAGATTTTCTAGACTTTGATGACGATGCATCAAGTAGTTCACATAGTCGGACTTACATACCTCGAGGCATACCCCGAGAATATGAAGCCGTCGAAGAACGTCTTCTTAACAATTATTTTGGGGATAATCCAAAATGTCCCGAAAGGAATTTTAGGCGCCGGTACCGGATGAGTCGACGACTATTTTTAAAAATAGTCCAAGGTATAATTAACTATAAAAATAGTCCAAGGTAGAAACGAAAGGAAATATGTGACAAGGACGTGCATACCGCCTTCGACATGATCTTCTGGATCATCTTTGACAACGACACCTAGAATGACAACAAGAAAAACATATGTAGTCTATTTATTAATGTATTTTTAATTCTGAAATCTAGTACTGTAATTTTATTTTATGTATTGTTTTTTTCATTAACAAAAAATTACAAGTTTGGTCCCTGTTATTTGCTCAGATTTCATATTTAGTCCCTAATTCGTTTTAATTACACCAGATATACCTATTTTTGATACCTTGCACTCATTTAGCCCCTATTGTGGATGGGCCGTTAGTTTATCCGTTAAGTGTTAAAATAATATGTGCCCGTTAGTCTCTCCGTTAAGTTTTTTGCACCGTTAGTACTCATTTTTTTAAAATGAATTAAAAACTCATTTTTATCCGTTTTCATCAATATTTTTTATGTTTTCGTCCGTTTTTTACGTGTTTGTCATTTTTTTTACGTTTTCGTCCTTTTTTTTACGTTTTCATCTGTTCTTTTTAAGTTTTCGTCCATATTTTTTACGTTTTTATCCGTTTTTTACGTTTTCATCCGTTTTTAAACGTTTTCATTTGTTTTTTTATGTTTTCGCTTTTCTTTATCCGTTTTTTTTACGTTTTTGTCTCTATTTTTACGTTTTGTCTTTTTTTTTTATGTTTTTGTCCGTTTTTAACATTTTTATCTGTTTTTTACGTTTTCTGTTAGGATCTTATATTTATTGTGTTGATGATTCGGGTGGTCTTGGATGATGGAAATACATGTTAGCCATTTGAGAGAGAAAGAGATGAGAGGGTGTTTCTTGGTAGAGACTTGGTTTGTAAAAAGTGAAAGATTAGATTGAGAAGCACCACCCCTTCCAAGGATGGAAGGGGTATTTATAGTTACAAATACTACGTCCTCCTAACGGACTGTGGATCAGGCATACAGTGGGTAAAGACCCGTCCTTCCTCCACGGTGTTGCACTAAACTAAACTATGCTAATAATTAACTAACTAACTACTAAACAACGTAAATAACTACAAGTCTACGAGCTAAAATATGCTAGACCATAATTGGGGTGACCGACACTTTAATATGGAATTTCCAATTCCTAACAATCTCCCCCTAAGGGAGGTCACCACATGAAATACATTTTGCATCCTAGCATTCTATCTTTGTCTTTAGTTCCAAGCTCGTAGACTTCAATTCTTCAAATTCCGCATTCTTTGTGCTTGTGTAGCGATTCTTCAAAGTCCGTATAATTTTGTACTTTTAGTGCAGGCCTTTAACTGATCCACATCTTTGATGATCTTCGAGATTTCTTTGAGATCATCAGCCACAGTAAATCTCTGGATCACCCTTTATTGTGTTGCCATCATGTGATGTTGTGACTTTCGGACCGACATGCTCACACTTTCGGATCATGACATCTTTTCATCAGTAGCGAAGATCTTTTCTGGTTCAAGATATTTGCAGCAGTAGCGAAGCATAATATAAAAATATCCGAGCGGTTATGTAGATATGCACTAATCATGATTTCTTCAATTAAGTGTGGATGTTGTGAGCATGCGGCTTTGGATTGACTCCTCAATTACGATCATTTGCAATCGTCGGGTGTACCTGCATCTGACGAGTTAGCAATAAAGCGTACGAAAGGGTCTTTGATCACTTTCGTTGAATTGAGGTACACGGCCCACGGTTCCCCGTTGATCAGTACAAGTACTGCCTGTGATTAAGTAGAATTCCGAAGAATCTCTTTGACAGGGTTTCGCAGCTGCTCTAACTATTCTCAAACCGGAACGTCTCAAAGAAGACAACACGGAGTGAGTGAACCAGCGAATTGAGATTCACTGATTGATGAAAAATTGATTTGAAAACAATCGCGTATTGCTTAGAAGAAAGAGTTTTGCAATACGACGAAGGTTTTATGAGAAAGATCAATTTTCAATCATAAATACTTTTTGTATTTGAAAATATGAATACACATTCGATGTGCTAGAGAAAAGAAGATTTGCACATCGAACGGTTTTTCCAAAAGTATTCGTCAATTCATTTTCTGGACCAAGGTTGATTCAAGAATGAATAGCCCCATTGTTTCTATCCAGTTGTCACAAGCTTGATCTTTATAAAAGATCTCACATGTCACCCACCAAGAGCTTGTTTGATGTTGGCTCTAGAAGGATTTACATCTTCATCGTGAATATTTTCATATCACTCGGATGTTCTGGCAATACCACAAGGATAATGTGTAGGACTCTAAATACTCATCATTTTTGGGTCAATCTGAACTGCAAAACGTTTAAAAATGCTGAAATGCATCAAAATCTTGAAATATCATAAAAGTGCATTTTATATGTTTTGGATGCAAAATGTTTTAAAATCGGATGAAACGAATCAAAGTTTGCATAATTGGCGTTTGATCCCGGACTTTCGAGAAAATGGCAAAATCGGTCCTAGGCATTTATTTTAAAAGAAAAGTCACCAAAGGTCCTTTTGGAATCATAAATTATCATATTTAGTCCTTTGGTGAAAAATCTAAAAGTTTTGAGAAATTACGAGTTTTGGTCCACTGGATTTTAGAAATGGTCATGTTTAGTCCTTGGAATGTTCAAAAGTGTCAAAACTAGACCTTGGTCTATTAAAGATTGGCAAAACTAGTCCTTGGATTACTCTTCATAATTTCATGATTTGGTCCCTCATCTTTCAAAGAATTGCAAATTGGTCCTTGTGTTATTACTTATCCAATCAGGATCAACGAAGCCCAAACCAAACCCCTTGGCTCAAATCCACCAACCGGTCAGTATATCAACCCGACCAAACCAAATACCCAGTTTAAAATAAAATAACCGCCCCCTAGTTCCTGTCTTCCCAGACAAAAATGTCGCAACTAGCCACCATCCCCTCTCCGGCCACCCTACTTCTTCACCTTTTGTCTCCCCCACCACACCTCAATCCAAATGCATTTTCACTTTCTCCCCAACACTCAACCCCAACAGGTCATGATCCATTTCCGCCAAATGCAATCTATGGCGGGATGACTCCAAGCTGATCCAAAGGTCTCAAAGGGAGGTGGGAAAAGCTCAGAACATGAGAGAGAAGGATATGGGAGTATAAAAGAAGCAAAAAGAGAGAGAGAGGAGCTAGTTTCATAATTTCTTTTAAATGTCGTTTTTTCTTTAAAATGTATTAGTTAAAATCAAATGTTGTAGTTTAAGTTTATTTGTATCCTATTCAAGTTTAAACATCTTTGTATTGTACTTTTGATTATCAATCTAAATTTCCATATAAGTTTCCAAAGTTTATGCCTAAATTACAGTTTTTGGTTTCAAAATCCTAGGTACAAGTGTTAGTAGTTCATTTTTAAGCTCATACAAGCTCACTTAAGCTCATTGAAGCTTTTGATAAGCTGGGAATTCAATTCCAAGAAAATTTGTATCTTGGTCAAACAAAGTCAAACTGGGTCAAATCTGATTGAGAAATGAACAATGGTGTTGCGGGATTTGGTTTGGGGTGGAAATGGTTTGATACATTGATATTGGGTGCAGTTTTAGCTTTGTGACACCGGTTGGATCGGTGTGAGTAACCTTCTCACTTTTCATTTTTTTAGTCAATCTTGCATTTCATGCTTGTAGTGAATCTGTGATCATTAATGGTTGGAACCTGTTGATTAAGTTGTAGTTATAGTTAGATTGATTAAATTATGCGCAGAGTTAATGTAACAGTTAGTCTAGTTTTAATCTCATATTCAATATTTTAAGCAGTGTTTGGATTTGCAACTTAATGAGTGATGTAGGTTAGGGTCTAGTCGTTGATACATGCTTGCTTAGCTCATTTAAGTCCACATACATCTCTATTTTCCATCATGTATAAGATCAAAGTCAAAATTTTCTTTAACCATCTCAACGAGTCCCTTTGTTGGAATTTTAGCTAATCAAATTCTTGTTTTGTGTTCCAAATACCTAGATTTAGCTTGTTCTAGTTCTATTTCATCATCATATATCATTATCAGTCCTTAAATCTAGATCAAATTTCATTTAAGTCAACTTTTCAATTTTTGTCAAAAAAAAGTCAAATGTTGAAATTCGATTTTGGCCAACAAGAAGGAATTTCACAAGCTAAGTTCTGGCCCAATTTTATGAAACTTGTGGTTTTGAAAAGCTCTCTTGGTCTAATTTCTTTTTATCATTTTTGCATAATTTTGTTAAATTTCTATAAGGGTCAAAAGAGCTTGTGATTATGGTGCTAAGTCCCGAAGGGCATTAGTACGGGTCTTTTCGCAGCTTGTCAACTTCTAGTCGGCTTTCAGTGCATGGTCTTACCCAGGTCCTTTTGAGGTTCCAATTTGTGGTTTTCCTTTTCAGCTTATTTTGGAGCTTATGCATAAGCTCAAAGTAGGCACCGGATCTGTTTTAGCAAAGCTCAACACATCAAATCTGTTCAACTTGAATAATCAGTGGTTGTAGCTTGTTGATCTTTGTTGCATTTTAGTTCTATTAGCAGCTTATAGCTTGTGTATCGGTTAGAGCCTTTGGATTCCATTTGCTTATTTAGTGCTTTTTCATAAGCACATTCCTATCAGTTTCAATTTCTTGCACATAACCCCATGTTTTTCTATTTTTCCTAGCTTCCTTATAATATTTTAGAGTTTTACTGAAAGTTTCAGATTTTTCTAAGTTGATTTGCTATTTTTCTTAATTTAAATTAGTTAAGCATTTTAATTAGCTTTTAATACAAAAATTGAGAAAAGGTTCAAAATAATTTTCATTTTTCTTAGGTTTAGATAAATATAAGAAGTGAAAAAAGTAATTTTCCAGATTTTTCATAGTTTATTTTGTAAATTTTAGTAATTTAATTAGTTTTAAATAGTTTAAAATTCATAAAAAATACAAAAATAATCGAAATACAAAAATAGTTTTGAAAATTCTATTTTTTTATTTTAGATTTTTCTAAATCTTAATTTTATTTTTCAAGCTTTATTTCATCTTTTCTTTCATTTTAGGTTATTATTAA
Organism: Chrysanthemum makinoi; assembly: GCA_910596185.1. NCBI lineage: Eukaryota > Viridiplantae > Streptophyta > Magnoliopsida > Asterales > Asteraceae > Chrysanthemum > Chrysanthemum makinoi. The sequence continues at coordinate 308,357,873 of OU343220.1, read as the reverse complement.
TTAGTTAAAAATAGTTTTTAATTAATAATAATTAGATAATTAGTTATAAAAATAGTTTTCTTTTTTCCAAAATTTTCTTTTATCATTAGGTTTGTAAAAATGCATTTTTCATATTTTTAGGGTTAATATAGTGTAAGTTTCACTTTTTAATTTTACTGTCAGCGTAGTTTTTAATTTCAGTTTATAAATTTAAAACAAAAACATCATTTTATAAAAATAGTGATAGCGTTTATTTAATATTTTTTATCTTTTTAATTTCCTTTAATTTGCATTTAAGCCGTTGTACTTTGTTGGCTTTTTCTGTAGTTATAATCCTATTCAAATCCTTTTTCGGTTCAAATTTCTGATCATACTACGTTTGATAATCCATTGCATAGCTCATTTGGGACATAACGACCGAAACACTATACTCCCAGGATCTTCATTGCATTGCGTGCTTGGAGTTTTAAGCTGGTTACGGTGCATGCCATTCACAAGTAAGGACTTGAGTGATTTGAAGCGGTTTTGTACGCATCAAATTTCAGCGCCCGGCTATTTGTGTGTCTTTGATTATCTTCGAGTGTGGATTGGATATTCACTCATTGTTCATACCATCTGTATATGTTTATATTTTCTTTTAAAATTCAAAAACCCAAAAAGATTTTCATTCTTTGTTTTACATCATGTTTTCAAAAATACCAAAATATTCCTCTTTACCCTCTTACCCTTTTTGATTCTTCAACTTTACCCTCTAAAACCTTTTGATTCTTTCTATGTCTTATCCTCACCCTCTTGGTTGTCAATGGTGTGGTGGTCCTTATAATGGTGGCAATTGCCCGAGTTGTAGCATGGTGGAATCGAGGAAGCGAATCATCACATAACCGGGATCCTATTCTTACCATAACACAAGCTGATTTATTCCATATTTCCACTTTGTGAACTCAGCGGTTTCTTGTTGTGAGTCTTGTGGTGGTTCACCTCCAGATTCGATTGTCAATCGGAAACACGCTTGTCTATGGCGGTTCACGATAACAATTATGACTACAACACATGACTCACGGCCTCGGTTTCTTGTTGTGAGTATTGTGGAGGTCCTCACTTGCTTTCTGATTGTCAAACAAGAAATCGTTTCAGTAACTCTGACTCTTCATTATCATGACCAACCTCTACAATACGGATGTCAGGCACCACCTGCTGAGCCACTTCCTCAAAATCTTCTCCTTGATCTTTTGGATTTAGTGAAAGGTTTGAAGGAAAGTAACCATTCCCAAGATAATCCAAATCCATGGAAGAATTGTTAGGTAAGAGCGAGCTGTAATTAAATTCCAAAATTGCGTTTGAAAAATCTATTAGGGAATCAATACATAAAGCGACGGATCTAGCTCGGTTTGTTTATTCGATGGCCAGTGATGAGGATACACGATATCCTTCAATTCTATAAAAATTCATCAAGTTCATCAAATGATATCCGGCGGTTGAGATTTCATCTCAAACAAGCGCTATCACACCCGCGGCTCCCACTCACTCTCTAAACATGGGGGACGAGCATCTTGACACTGTTCCTGAAAAGGAATCGGACGAATTCATAAAGTCTAGTGTTGAGAACCTTGTCAAAGGAGAGTCAGGAACTTCTGATCATATGTGTGATTCTCTTTTCCCTCTTGAGTGTTCAAATGATCATTTGGAAACTTTCTCCGATTTTAGCGAAGATTGTACTTCTTATGAAAACATCGAGTATGTTGAGGCATCACTTCCACAATCGATCTTGATCCCCTTCTTGAGGAGTTCTCCGTTGAACTCATCATATATCAACTCTTTGATTTGAAGCCAATGGGAGGCTGAAGTCTCATTGATTATGATCGTTCACTCACTTCTTATAACAGTCCAATGAGAATGTTGATCACTTTGTTCGAAATATTCAAAGCTACTTTCACCATCCTCTATTTGAATTCAACTCTGATTCACTTCAATTTCTGAGAATCCACTCTTTGATACTCGGATTGAGGATAGTGATGAGTCCACAATGGAACAAGAGTTCACAAATTCACATCATGTGAATGATTCTCTTGAGGAGATTCGCCGTGTGAACTCACTCATATCATGACTCCTTGGGAGTATGATTGCTTGGATGGCAAAAATCATGATGGAAAAAGTTCTCAATCATGAGTTTGTATTTCTATGAAATTTTTCAACCCTCCTCGAGATGCTTTCCAAACCAAAAGAGCCAACCGATAAAATCCAAGCGGTGCAGCGCACTTGATCACGAGGAAGAAGATCTTATCATGATCGTCATCATGATTTTCCTTCTTTTCTTCACCTACACGTGACTTCTTTCTTCTTCACTCCTTAGGAATGAAGACACTATCTTTGACCCGGCATTTCCATGTACCATTATATTGAGCGGGAAATATCTCATCGATCGTGTGGAACTTTCCGTGCTTCAAATGTTTGTCCATCTTGAATGAAAGTCCGATGATTGTCTATTCCACTTACTTCCCATGAACAAATTAATCTGAAGTCAAGCTAGCGACTCGGTAATCAAAAAGTTATACGCCATATGGGTTTCATATTTCGACTTCTTTCTATTTTCTACCACCTAGTGTGGGGATTTGCCCCACATGTTTGTGTATATATGCAAGTTTTTAAAAAAAATCTTCTTTCTAAATAATGGCGTAGTATTTCCCTTTTCGTTCTCGGTTTGCATAACCGCCCGGTACTTTGAATATTGAGGGCAATATTCATTTCTAAGTGTGGGGGAATTCTCTGAATTTTATCATGTATTATCCGCCTAATTCCCCGTTTTGGCCAAATTTTTTTGGAGTAAGTGTTTTACGGACTCATCATTGGTTATCATCCGCCTTGTCTAATAAATAAAGGATTGGCTAATATCAGAGAAACGGCTCTTGGTAAAGATTTCTCAAATCCGTTTTTGGCTTGCAATTTGCCCAAAATTGTATGGTATTGACTCACCATATCCTAAAGTGAAGAGTTGGCTAGCCCGAAGTTTATGGCTTGTGGTAAAGCGATGGAAAATCCATAATTCGTAATCGACTCACCAAAGATAATATTGATAATTTATCTAAGAGTTGGCTAGTCGAGCAAGCGGCCCGGTAAAGACAAATCAAATCCGTTGGAAGCTGGTGGTTTGCTCAAAATCACATGGTTATCGATGTACCATGGTTCTTACTTGAACTGAAACATTTGGCTACTCTTGATAATGGCTTTTGGTATAGAGATTCAAATCCATTAAGTTTTCTCAAAAGATTGCTAGGGACTAGCAATAGTTTAGTGTGGGGATTGATGAGTGTGTAAATACTCATCATTTTGGAATCAATCTAGCGTTTAAAATGCTTTCGAAAATGCATCAAAATCTGAAAATATCATAAAAGTGCATTTTATATGTTTTAGGATGCAAAATGTTTAAAATCGGATGAAAAAGCGAGCAAAGTTTGCATAATTGGCGGTTTAGGTCCCCGACTTTGGAAAATGGCAAAATCATCTAGGCATTTATTTTAAAAGAAAAGTCACCAAAGGTCCTTTTGTAATTATAAATTATCATATTTAGTCCTTTGGTGAAAAATCTATTTTGAGAAATTCAGTTTTGGTCCACGGATTTTAGAAATGGTCATGTTTAGTCCTTGGAATGTTCAAAAGTGTCAAAACTAGACCTTGGTCTATTAAAGATTGGCAAAACTAGTCCTTGGATTACTCTTCATAATTCTTGATTGGTCCTCATCTTAAAGAATTGCAAATTGGTCCTTGTGTTATTACTTATCCAATCCGGATCCAACCCAAGCCCAAACCAAACCCCTTGGCTCAAATCCACCAACGGTTCCATTATATCAACCCGCCAAACCAAATACCCAGTTTAAAATAAAATAACCCGCCCTAGTTCTGTCTTCCCACACAAAAATATGCGCAACTAGCCACCATCCCTCTCATTACCTACTTCACCCTTTGTATCCCCCCACCAACACCTCAATCCAAATGCATTTAATGCACTTTCTCCCCAACACTCCAACCCCAATGTGTCATGATCCATTTCCGCCAAAAATGCAATCTATGGCCGGGATGACTCAACCGATCCAAAGGTCTCAAAGGGAGGTGGGAAAAGCTCGTGAAACATGAGAGAAAGGATATGGGAGTATAAAAGAAGCAAAAAGAGAGAGAGAGTAGCTAGTTTTCATAATTTCTTTTAAATGTCGTTTTTCTTTTAAAATGTATTAGTTAAAATCAAATGTTGTAGTTTAAGTTTATTTGTATCCTATTCAAGTTTAAACATCTTTGTATTGTACTTTTGATTATCAATCTAAATTTCCATATAAGTTTCCAAAGTTTATGCTCTTCAAGTTCTGCTTTCAGGTTTCAAAATCCTAGGTACAAGTGTTAGTAGTTCATTTTTAAGCTCATACAAGCTCACTTAAGCTCATTGAAGCTTTTGATAAGAGAATTCAATTCCAAGAAAATTTGTATCTTGGTCAAACAAAGTCAAACTGGGTCAAATGATTCGAAATGAACAATGGTGTTGCAGGATTTGGTTTTGGGTTGGAAATGGTTTGATACATTGATATTGGGTGCGGTTTAGCCTTTGTGACACCAAATTGGATCGTGTGAGTAACCTTCTCACTTTTCATTTTTTTTTAGTCAATCTTGCATTTCATGCTTGTAGTGAATCTGTGATCATTAATGGTTGGAACCTGTTGATTAAGTTGTAGTTAGCATAGTTAGATTCAGTTAAGTGTAGCCGCAAGAGTTAATGTAACAGTTGGTCTAGTTTTAATCTCATATTCAATATTTTAAGCAGTGTTTGGATTTGCAACTTAATGAGTGATGTAGGTTAGTTCAAGGGTCTAGTCTTGTTGATACATGCTTGCTTAGCTCATTTAAGTCCACATCTGTCTCCATTTGCATCTGTATAAGATCAAAGTCAAAATTTTCTTTTAACCATCTCAACAGGTCCATTGTTGGAATTTTAGCTAATCAAATTCTTGTTTTGTGTTCCAAATACCTAGATTTAGCTTGTTCTAGTTCTATTTCATCATCATATATCATTATCAGTCCTTAAATCTAGATCAAATTTCATTTAAGTCAACTTTTCAATTTTTGTCAAAAAAGTCAAATGTTGAAATTCTCGATTTTGGCCAACAAGAAGGAATTTTCACAAGCTCAGTTCGGGCCAATTTTATGAAACTTGTGGTTTTGAAAAGCTCTATTTTGGTCTAATTTCTTTTTATCATTTTTGCATAATTTTGTTAAATTTCTATAAGGGTCAAAAGAGCTTGTGATTATGGTGCTAAGTCCCCTGTGAAGGGCATTAGGCTGCTGAGTCTTTTGGAGCTTGTACAAAGCTTAGTCTAGCTTCTCAAGGTCTGAGCTTTGGTGCATGGTCTTACCAGGTCCTTTTGAGGTTCCAATTTGTGGTTTTCCTTTTCAGCTTATTTTGGAGCTTATGCATAAGCTCAAAGTAGCACCCCAGGATTCGTTTTTAGCTTAAAGCTCAACACATCAAATCTGTTCAACTTGCATAATCAGTGGTTGTAGCTTGTTGATCTTTGTTGCATTTTAGTTCTATTAGCAGCTTATAGCTTGTGTATCAGTTGGGTAGCCTTTGGATTCCATTTGCTTATTTAAGTGCTTATTTCATAAGCACATTCCACATCAGTTTCAATTTCTTGCACATAACCCCATGTTTTTCTATTTTTCCTAGCTTCCTTATAATATTTTAGATTTTTACTGAAAGTTTCAGATTTTTCTAAGTTGATTTGCTATTTTTCTTAATTTAAATTAGTTTTAAGCATTTTTAATTAGCTTTTAATACAAAAAATTTAGAAAAGGTTCAAAAAAATAATTTTTCATTTTTCTTAGGTTTAGATAAATATAAAAAGTGAAAAAAGTAATTTTCCAGATTTTTCATAGTTTATTTTGTAATTTTTAGTAATTTAATTAGTTTTAATAGTTTAAAATTCATAAAAAAATACAAAATAATTAAAAATACAAAAATAGTTTTGAAAATTCTATTTTGTTATTTTAGATTTTTCTAAATCTTAATTTTATTTTTCAAGCTTTATTTCATCTTTTCTTTCATTTTAGGTTATTATTAATTAGTTAAAAATAGTTTTTAATTAATAATAATTAGATAATTAGTTATAAAAATAGTTTTCTTTTTTCCAAAAATTTTCTTTTATCATTAGGTTTGTAAAAATGCATTTTTCATATTTTTAGGGTTAATATAGTGTAAGTTTCACTTTTTAATTTGCGTCGCCCAGTAGTTTTTAATTTCAGGTTTATAAAATTTAAAAACAAAAACATCATTTTGCAAATAGTGATAGCGTTTATTTAATATTTTTATCTTTTTAATTTCCTTTAATTTGCATTTAAGCCGTTGTACTTTGTTGGCTTTTTCTGTAGTTATAATCCTATTCAAATCCCTTTTTCGTTCAAATTTCTCGATCACTTTACGTTTGATAATCCATTGCATAGCTCATTTGGGACATAACGCACCGGGAAACACTATACTCCCGGATCTTCATTGCATTGCGGTGCTTAGGCGCTTTTAAGGGTTCTTGCCTCGCCATTCACAAGTGGCGGACTTCAGTGATTTAAACTTCTTAAGTACGATCAATACCACAAGGATAATGTGTAGGACTCTAAATATATACTTACTTTCCACGTTGTGTGAAACAGTAAGTCATCAGGAATTTTGTGTCCTAATTAGATATAGTGGATGATCTCTTGGCTCTAGACTCAATTGTGCACTTTTGGTTCCTATGCCGGAGACTAGGGAGAGGGTCTCCTTCTTCAATATCAACAATCTCTAGAAGAAAGTCGATAGATTATGTCGGTTCCCCGAGAGAATGAAACAAGCCCTTTTAAGAGGAACTTGAGTAGCTTGGGAAGGTTAGTGCAGTGCGTCCTTTGGGTCCATGACGTCTTGTCTTCATTACCGGCTTTACCTTGGTAACTACCAGTAGCATATGTATTGAACCCGGTTTCTGCCCTAAGGTCAAATTAATGGAGGGCTATTTCTTTTCACCCTTTTCTCATTCATTTCTTTTTCATTCTTCAATCCCTTCAGTGCTTACCGAGATTTCATAACTAGAACCTTGTTGGGTTTATTCCAGTTCTAGCTCTATCTCAGTCCGCACTCTTCCCATATCTCACTTTTCTCCTTTTTTCATCATACCTAAGGACTTCTACACTAACTAGTGGATTGTCCTGGTAGATCCCTCGACCTGGCGGGATCGTGGGAAAAAATACCTAACCTAACCATCCTTATAACACCATGCATAAAGTAAATTGGTAGGTCTTTTGGTATTGTTCATTCTTCCTTGAAACCATTTGAAAAATCATTTGGAAAAATCAATCAAGGTACTTGTGATACGAGATCAAAGCATTTTATACCTTAATTGTTTTGATCATTTAGAAATGCTCCCCCTCAACATGTGCATATGATTTTATAAATTGTTTAGCATATGGAGGCAAGAGTTCTTTGAAATAATTTCTTGATCACAATTTCCATAGAAAAAGCCATTTGATTTTCTTGGTAAATTCTCCCCCTCAATATGTGCTTTGGATATTTGAAATCATTTTATCACATATAGGCAGGAGTTCTTTAAAGTACTTCCACGATCACGAATTCCATAGAGAAAACCTTTAAAACTCAATCAAGGGACTTGTGATAAAACATTGAAACCTTTGTACCTTGATAGTTTATTTTCATTAGAAATGCTCCCCCTCAATATGTGCTTCGAGATTCGAAAGCGTTTAGCACATATGGGAGAGCTGCATGCACAATTGAATCAAACGATCACACCTTTTATCAGATTTCATATTAAATCACAAATTCTCCCCCGATCAAAAATATCAAACCCTTTGAGATTTTGGATCCCAAGTGATTTAATAAGGTTTAGAAAACATGAGAGAATATGTGGCCTAGTTTAAATACTCATCTTGTTTTTGGATAAATACTCCTCCTCAATCATGTGCATCATATATTGAAATCGTTTGGCACATGGAGGCAGGAGTGCCTTTAAAGGACTAAAACAGATTTGAGATTTAAATCACTATCTCTCCCGTGATCAAAAATTTCAAACCATTTGAGATTTGTGATCCCAAAAGATTTAAATCATTTAGAAAATTTTGGGGAAAGACGTGGCAAGATTTGATTTTGAAAATGATGATAAGGACCATTTTAAGACATTAAAGATTGTTAGCGTCAGGTATGATTGTTTTAAGAGATCTTTAAGTAAAATAAAACAATTTCACAATCAAACAAGAACAGAAAAAATTTCATTTTGAAAGACCTTTATTTTTAAAGAAAATCATACCATGACATAACATTAAATCTTTAGATCACCACATTATAACGTACAAACAGACTTATTGATGAAATATCGTTTGAAAATATTTAATTTGAAATCACTGAAGATTCGACAAAATAAAGTTCGGTTGATTTCAAAACTTTGAATCCGATTTATTTTCAAAAACAATATTTTTCCATTTTCAAAACAATATTATCAAGTTTGTATTAAGAAAAATGGTATCATCCACTACTTTTTCCTGCACAAGATACGTTAGGTGGTTGAGAAGCTTATGTTATTCTTTGTAGGGGTTGGAAGAAAAACCGTCTGCTGATGCAGTGAGACTTCATACGTTGCATTTTAATGCCAACTGAGGTCAAATTAAGCTCCGTTTCTTCATTTCTTTGATGAAGAAAACCATCTGTCTGATGCAGATGAGACCTCTTACGTTGCATTTTTCCATGCCAACTCTTCATAGAAGTCCAATTAAGTTCTGTTTCTTCATTTGTCAACCCAAGATATAGTTACCCTTTCCTTGATCCAATAATCTTCAATTCTGCATATGTTAGTCAACATACATACAAATATATGGTGGTCGACATCACCCAAACAGCAATCGACTAATTAAAGTTAATCCAACATATCACTTAGATCATACATGGGCATGGGAATAATGTGTTCATCAAACTCTAATCAACTAAACCTAACAATCATATCCTAGGCACCTAGTCCTTCAACGTAGGTTAACATCATTTTTAATTAAGCATATAGGATAATTAAGAAAGCCCGTTAGAAGATATAGATTTGAAAACATTATCCCCCTCAATTAATGACTTAATTTTTTGAAAAGTTTGAAAGCGCTGAAGTCATTGATTGAGTTTGCAAATTTTATAAGGACTCTGAATCTGATTGTTTTGAAAGCAACTCATTTTCCACCAATTTTTGAATACAACAAATATTTTTCTGAAGAATTTTTAGACGGAAAAACATTTGTGTGGGAACAGCAGTCCTTCGACATACTTTTCTCATTTTGTTTTAGGATAAGTGCACGAAATATTTGAAAATTGGTTTAAGCGTAGTAATTTCCTTTCTTGAAGAACGGGTTGCTATCTGAAATAATAGCAAACCATAGTTTAAGCACGGGTTACAGTCTGAAGTAACCGCAAGCAATAGTTTAAGCACGGGTTACAGTCTGAAATAACTGTAAGCCATATTTTGAGACATGTTTAGAAAGAAATATTTACACCTCATGCTCGAACTTCATCTATGATCCCGTGCCATTATTGAATAACATTTCTAAGACCGTAGATGTTATCGATACCAGAAGACATGTCTTTGAAAAACAATATTTTTTGGAATTTTTCAAATTTTCTGATTTTTATGGATTTTTGTTGATTTTATAAATTTCTATTTTCTTTTGCTGGTTTTATATTTTTGTATTTTGTTTTTGATAAATTTTTACAAAGATAGTAAAGATGATATAGTTTAAAAAAGATGATGATATGAGTACCGAGATAAGGATATCGAACAGCCCCGTTGTAGAAGATAGAAATCGCCATCTCTTAAACTTTCACCACCAAAGCTTCCAAGGCTCCAGAATAGAAGATAGAACATGAGCCTATGAGAAAGAGAGACTTTGGCGCTTCCCCCGAACGAAGATCCATTAGATGAGCGGTCGAGCTCTATTTCAAACTTGCCTTAGCCAGCAAAAGTGCCGGAGAAGCACACCATTATCATAAATCCGCTGCTCCTTTAAGAACTATAGTGAGATACTTCGTTCGGGTTATATCATCAACAAGAAGAACGAAGCGTATTATCCCACATTTGAATACCTCATCTCAAATTCCTTTTCCACTGAAGTCTGAAGCAATCCATTCCGAAAGGTGTCAAGAGAACAATTCCCCCTAGTAGTTGAATTGATGCAGCCCGTCTCTTAGAATAGAGCTCAAGAACTATCCCGAATACACATCATGCCCGGAAGAAAACACCTCCCCAATGTTTGTGGTAAACAATGGCTTTCTTCCCTGATGATCGTGTATGATGCTCAAGAACCCGAAGTACACCAATATCCAAGAACTCTCCCGAATACACATCATGCCCGGAGAGGAAACACCTCCCCAATGTTTGTGGTAAACAATGGCTTTCTTCCCTGATGATCATTTATGAAGCTCAAGGACCCGAAGTACACACATTCCCCAAAGAGAGAACAACCGATAACATTGAAGAAGCGGGCCGAATCAGATTATATGCCCAGGATGACAATCTCTACGGATGTCAACTCGGAATAAGTGATTATATCTTTGAATTACCGATTAAGCCCTCAAGTGAGACAAAATTGAGCCCCAATGTACACAATTCTCTCTCCCTTGATGATTGCGATAACATCGAGATCATCACACACTTATGTACCTCTTATATCTTCAGAAACTTTCTCTAACATCTCTTCCCCCACATAGTTGGAATAAACACTAAACGCCATGAGTCAAACCTTGAGTTTCTCTGCGGTAATGACATTTGTCTTCCCAGGATATCTTCAATCACTTAGAAGTATTAAGTTCATCATGTTTACTCGCCATGAGTCAAACCTTGAGTTTCTCTGCGGTAATAACATTTGTCTTCCTGGGATATCTTCAATTACTTAGAAGTATTAAGTTCATCAAGTTTACTCGCGTTTAGATACGTGTCTCCTTCCCCTTGCTGGTTTTGACACTTGTGAATCAAGCAATCATTTATAAGCCCAAATACTTGAAATCTTTTGAGAAGAGCACTATTAGCACAAATATATTTGTGAGAATCAACTTACTGAAGTAAGTGAGCAAGTCTAATTGGGATTAAATCAAACATTTCACCCTCCCCCAATTAGTGCTCTCCCCTAAACCGATAATCTTTTTGATAAATGCCTTGAATAAGAAGAAATCATTAGATCGTTAAATGCAACTCGTCTTTAGTCTTCTAACATGTAGCAGAAAATGTAGAACCGATCAGACTCGACCTTCTTCAAGATTGTCCAGTTGGGGATTAGATAGTTAACATCTTCATCTCACCAAATGCATTCCAATTACCTTATATGAAGCAAATATCCTTAACTAAAATCCCTCCCAATCAAACAAGAACAGAAAGATATTCATCAAAAGAAATCAGCCCAGCAACTAGAAGCACTTTGTCATTTAATCATATTAGCCCATGTGAAGATGTCAACCAACGGCTCATAGAAGAAACACCATGTAAAGATGACCCGATAAGAAGAAGCTCGGTTCTTACATGAGTTAGGAGCCGTATGACCATATATTCTCATATGTCAATCAACCATGCAGTAAATTCACACTTCTTCTCCCCCTCAAGAATTGCATACGGAGTTGCCATTCTTGATTTAATAAGTGAAAATCTTTAACAAATGTAGTCTATTCACACTTCTCCCCTGCAAAATTAGCACATGATGTCGCCATCGTCATTATAGTTGAGCAAGTGGAATAAGAAAACAATCAACAGTTGCCCGGTTCACTTGATGTCTGAAAGAGCATAGAAAAACATGAAGCATGTTGATGAGAATGGTCATTAGTGAGAAGATTTCTCTTCTTCAGAAGATAAAGCGCACTGAAGCGTACACTTTTCTTTTCTTTAGAGTATGAGGCCTGAACTGATGTGAACAGACGTCATAATCTCTCTCTTTTCTACCTCTCTTGGCAAATATGTAATCAACCCCATTATCATTCAGTAGGCTCTTTGTTGTAACAACTGATGGAGAAAACCCAATATGATGAATTTGACCACAAGTAAACTATCGAACTCGTGACTTAAACTTGCACATATGTAACAAAGAGCGGTGCCGAGACTTCATCCTTCATTGAATCTCTAAGTACTCTATACTCTTCATCCAACCAACCATCAAGTATAAGACGTACTTCACCTCTTGAATATCCACAATTGAATGTGACTCTGAGCACTACAACGTAACTCCTTAAAGTGATAGTTATTTTGTAGTGGTACGAGCCTAATTCCCCCAAGTGGTAAAAGAAAAGGAAAAAGTCACCCAACAATAACTAGATTTCCAAGTCTTCGTTTTTGATAATAAGTTTGAACAAGGATCTTGAAGAATCTTCATCCAACCATCCCCGATACCTTCAGATACTAAGTACACTTGCCCGTGATATTTCACTTCAACCTCAAATAAATAATAGTGAATTAACCCGGTTGTCACATCTTGTTAAAAGCTCAAATCTAGCCTCCTTTGACCTTAAAAGTGAACTTTGATAATGGTTTCATCCCGACCATGGTTAAAAGCATGTAACCCCGTAAAACCATGTAATAGCCAAACTGTCATGACGAAAATCCAAACACACATCCAATTCATGAAGTACACCCTTTTATCTCTTCTTCGAAGTAGAAATCGTAGCACCAGCATCAGATACGACCTCGAAATACACTTTCCTTTCTCGGGATGGTTCCATCATCACGGGATTTTACAATTCTATGGTTTAAACCGAGAAATAGTTTCTTTCGCGGGATTTTACAAAACCAAGAATAAACCGTAAGATAGATTTGGAAATGCACTTTACAATTACCAGGATGTTTCCATTGTCACGGGATTTTACAAGTCTATGATTTAAACCGAGAAATAGATTCTTTCGCGGGATTTTACAAAATCAAGACAAAACCGTAAACAATGTCAGCTTGAATGTGTTATGACAACTTTGGTTTTGGTGAAAATCTGTTTTAGGGGAACATGCAGTGGTTCATCAACAGTTTATTATCCAACATCAACAACATCATCAACCATTCAATAAACACTTTGGTAAAAACATCATTCACGCATTCTGTCAGCAATTTCAGTGACCACTAGAAGAAGTAAATCCGATATACCAAGCTTGAACATGAAGAAGAATTCCCCAGATCTGTTACTTAAACTTGTACTAATCCTTGTGAAAGAGAAATGGTGTACCCAATGTACAAAACCTCTTGACATATCCTCAACTGCGTGAGACACCGAAGTGATAGTTACTTTGTGGGTTAAGCGGGAAAGAATCACAACCGTAACTAAATAGCCAAGTCTTTATCACACTCAATGAACTGCTCAAACAAGTCATCTTCGCGGAAGGGCAGAAAGAAAGAAGATGAAAATAAGTAAGCGCGTCCGGAAAACCTCACTTCAAATCCAAATAAGAAATATCATCCAAACAACCTCGTAGTCAACATTTTTCCAATCATCAAATCAAGTCGTAGAAAAAATAGTCTTCGTGAAAATGCATAAACCAGAGTGCCAAATCACATATCACAATGAATCTCATCATCACATCAAATCACATCTCACATCAATATAATATCATCCAGATCTCATATAACACTACACTCACAATCAACGTGCCTGACTTATTAGCAAATCGTATCAACAACTTGCGGCCCATATAAATCAACTTCCGGTCCATTAGAAAATCCAATTGATAAATCCAATCATTATACTCATACTAATATTATCAAAGGCCCGGTCCAAATTGATTTCACGTGATGCCTTTGTCTAATCCGTTTAGCAAGACACTTGAGTCCATGCAAGGACGTAACAACAACCCTGAGCCCATGACTTAAATAATAACTTCAAAGCCCAAATCATTCAACTTAAGTAGCGTTTAGTCAGGATCAAACGACAATATCCGGAAATCATTTATGTCATACCATTCATATTCCAAATTCAATAAAAAACGTTAAATATCCCACAAATTACATATCCGGATTCAATTGGCATTTGATGTCACGAGAGACCTAAAGATATCTAGTACCCATGCAGCCCAAAAATCATCTGAGTCCACACCAATACCCAAGTAAACTTGATAAAATGTTGGCCCATTCTTATCCATAAGCAGAAACAAGATTCGGTATATAGGCCCAAGTACCAGATCCAACAAACGAACCCTAACAAATCGGACTATAAAGCTCCACTAATAACTCAATCCACCCTAATTACTCTCATAAAAATCTGTCTGACTCTCTTATGCAGATATCTCACATCACATACCAAAAACACACATCTAACCCTAATCTTGCTCATGTATCCAGTCTGCCCCCACCATCATATGCATCTTCTCATCTTACCAACTCTCATCTGATCGAATAGGGCTCACCACAGGGATGGTTAGATTGTATTGAAACAGCCACAGGGATGGTAGAGGGTTTCATTGACACGACTTCAAACTCTAATGATTAAGGTAGGTATTGATTTTGTTCATGATCTTAAAAAAATGAATCAAGACAAAGGGTTAACAAAATTGTTAATATCTTTGTCTTATGAGTTCGTATAGTAAATGACACAAAGTAGATCAATGATGATATCATTCTAGTGTGGAGTGACCTTCGAGTCATGATATTTCTTTGAGACAAACACTAGAAGAGATTCTGAGATTAGTACTATTTCTTTATAATTTTGAGTCTTTGCGTATGATCTGTGATGTAAAATTATTTCGTGATAAAGACACTTGGTTGTCTAGATGTTACATTTGAGTACCACGAAATATAAAGGCTGAGATTGATATATGTTTGAGTCGGATTAGATTTCCCTTTTCATTTTAAAATTCGTTGACTGATGATGTAGATAAACTGAGGTTGTGAAAAAGTCGTTGGTATTTGGTGTTGGTCTTGTAGTCTTGAGTCATTTTGACAGTTATGCCTAGGTCTTTCTTCTTCTTCATTTTCTGGCAAGTCGCTAATCTTCAAACTAAACAAGTCGCTACCTTTTCTTGACATAAGTCGCTATTTTAATCAAATTGCTACTTTACTCAAGTCTCTATAAATATAGTGACAAGTCGCTAACATTTTCTTTACAAACCGCTACTTGGTAAGTCGCTACCATGAGTAAAGACTCATGGATAAGTCGCTACTTTATCTTTGCTAACAAGTCGCCTTAAAGAAAGCGAGTTAGGACAAGTCGCTAACTAGAGTATTTGACTTTATTTCGGCGTTGTTTGACCAAGTATTCCGACCAGCTTCTTATAAACCCAGAAAATATGAATAAAAAATTGCTTCTTTTTAACCCATTTAGACCAAAAAACAGCATACCAAAATACTTGTAACCCATTTGACTACCGTTTGGACCTTAAAGATCTGACCATATGACCACAAAAACCGTTCACGAGTTGGTACAAAAACGAGTCACAAAATTTATGTTACCAAGAAACTGATTCCTGGACTGCAAAGACACAAGAAACAGAGACTGAAAGTTTGAAACAGCATAAAAAATGATTGACCTTTTTGACCAAAATGATATGACATATGCATAAACTGTTAATAGCAAAAGCAGAAAAAAACAACAAAGTGATACCATCATCCAGCAAAGTGAGTAAACTGTTGTCAACAAAAACATTTTCCGACCAATAAAATAGTACAAAAACAGTTTAACACATAAAAAAAAACCCACCATAAATCGACACAACACAAGAACCATGGCTCTGGTACCAATTGTTAGGATCTTATATTTATTGTGTTGATGATTCGGATGGTCTTGGATGATGGAAATACATGTTAGCCATTTGAGAGAGAAAGAGATGAGAGGGTGTTTCTTGGTAGAGACTTGGTTTGTAAAAAGTGAAAGATTAGATTGAGAAGCACCACCCCTTCCAAGGATGGAAGGGGTATTTATAGTTACAAATACTATGTCCTCCTAACAGATTTGTCGATCGGCATCTGATGGGTAAAGACCCGTCCTTCCTCTACGGTGTTGCACTAAACTAAACTATGCTAATAATTAACTAACTAACTACTAAACAACGTAAATAACTACAAGTCTACGAGCTAAAATATGCTAGACCATAATTGGGGTGACCGACACTTTAATATGGAATTTCCAATTCCTAACATTTTCGATTGTGTTATACGTTTTTGTCTATTTTTAAGTTTTCGTCCGTTTTTTACATTTTCGTCCTTTTTTTACATTTTTGTTCGTTTTTTTACGATTTAGCCTGTTTTAAAAAAATTTCATATGTTTTTTTACGTAAAAATGGACGAAAACGTATAAAAACAGACGAAAACGTTAAAAAAAACAGATTAAAATGTTTAAAAACGGACGAAAACGTAAACAAACGGACAAAAACGTAAAAAATGGGACGAAAATGTAAAAAAATAGACAAAACGAAAAACGGATAAAAACAAACGAAAACGTAAAAAAAACATATGTAAACATTTAAAAACGAACGAAAATGTAAAAAATTTGACAAAAATGTTAAAAAACAGATGAAAACGTTAAAAAACGGACGAAAATGTTAAAATGGATGAAAATGTAAAAAAATTGACGAAAACGGATAAAAACAAGTATTTAATTCATTTTAATAAGTGAGGACTAACGGTGTAAAAGTTCTTCTTAACGGAGGGACTAACAGGCAAATATTATTTTAACGCTTAATGGATAAACTAACGGCCCATCCAAACTAGGGACTAAATGAGCGCAAGGTTTAAAAAATAGGTATCTTTGGTGTAATTAAAATGACTTAGAGACTAAACATGAAATCTGAGCAAACCACAGGGACCAAACGTGTAATTTTTTCTTTAATTTATGTTTAATAAAATGTGCTTGTTTTTTAAAAAAATAAAATGAAAAAAGTAGGACCAAATAACATGTTATTGGTGTGTTAGGATGAATACAGTAAGGGAAGGGATTTACCTCCATTTTATCAGTCATATCAGCTTTCTCTCTCCGGCGATCTACAAGCGATTTTTTGGCACACTAAAAAAAACATACCCCACAAAAATAGATTTTATTTAATTTAAACACAAAAACACACACAACCAAAGGCGACTATCGGTCGTACATGCGACCATCGATCATGAATTCATGTCGCAGTAATGCCGATTGATAGGGACCACAAAGTTGATCGATCGTTTCATTACTACTGCAAGTAGCCTTATGAAATATGAGGTTTTGGTTATTGGTGTGTTATTGAAAGATGATGGTCTACCAGACGACATATCTTTGGCTAGCCATGATGCCTAGCGCTCCAATCTAAATGTGAGATAAAGGTTTCCATATTCCAAAAAAGAAAAAGTAGACATGAGCATTGTTGCAAACTTAACACATAATCAAAACAGGGTCTATCATTATAGATTACAAGAATCACATTTATTAATAATCGTTATACTAATCATAAAGTGCATATAAAATATTTATGTAAAACAAGAAAAAGAAGTAACAATTGTGGCTTTAAGTCATAAGTATCAATTTTAAAACACATATCCAAACAACTTAAAAATCTGTAATACTTGTACTATGTTACTCACTTGAAAACCAAAAGCATGAGTCACTATAGCCGTCGTCTCGGGGATTTTTGGTGCCCTAGGCCCTAACTAAAAAAGGGCCCTCATAATAAAAATATGCGAGTAAAACAACCGTTATCGATGCTAAAAATAAAGTTTCAATTATCTAAATATACTAATCGATTCTAAAAAAATTATAAATATCTAAACGTACTATTACAAAGACCATTTTTATTTTATAAATAGTGCAATTTTTATAGCATTCTTCGAAGCAAAGTTCTTCACCATCTCCTTATAATTAACATTTTTCACAAATCATTTTCAATAGCTATCAATGCCAATCCATTAAGTCTCTCTTGTGACATTAAAGAATACATATAATCCCCTAACAAATTAAAAATCTCAATTAAATATTCAAAGTAACAAAGTAGAAGTTTTATACCTTAGAGCAGTCGGTATGTTAACGCTCAAACGAGCGTTATTGTTTAACATGGGGGCGTTAATGCCCGTTACCCACACCATCTTGGGCGTTAAGCCTAGGTCAAAGAATACATGTTAGCACAATAACGGGGCGTTAAGCCTAGAAAAAAAATCATTTCACCCCCTAAACCATTTCAAATAAATTTTCACTTACACCCCCTCAACCTATTTAAATTCAAATTTAAATTATACTAGTTAATTCTGAGCGGGATAAATGAAGTTCAAATTTGAAATTTAAAAATCAAATATGAGCGGGATTTATACAACTCTACCAGAGTTGTTTAGAACACACAACTTACACACACAACTCACACACACAAAAATGTCTCACAAAGATTTTTCTCAACAATTCCCAAGTCCACAACAACTGCCGGAAACTACCTTTCCAAGTCCACCACAACTGCCGGAAACTACCTTTCCAACTCCACCAGAAGAAGTTGACGTTTATTCAACACCACTGAAGATGTCTTTCCGTTTTCCAACCGAAAATGTATTTGTAAACACTCCACCTCTCAACAATCCAATTGTTAACGCTCCACCGTTAACAATCCACTCTGCATCAGCCCACAGTGGACCTCAAAAACAATCCATTTGGGTTAAGTGAGGCTTCCTTCGTCAACTTGCGCAGACGAGAAAATTATATAGAGATTATGGAAGGAGGCACGAGGAAGCTGTCGTGAAATGAAGCCGGGAAGCTCAATATCTTAGGGATAACTACTTTGACATCATGGAGAGAAAGTACTTTAAAGGCGAGTTTTATTCCTCTTCGGGTGACGAGGGTTGGAACCCAGATGATTCGTATTCTTAAGTTTTAATAGTTTTATTTTCATCAATCTCGTTGTAGTTTTAATGTTTAATGTAATTCGTGTTTAATGTTTAATGTACTTTGTGTTTTAATGTTTAATGTGATATGTTTTTTAATAAATGAATTGTTTGTTTTAGTTTAGGGGTTGAATTTGAAAATATGTGAGTTAAGGTTTAATCTTGGGAATGTTATGATAAGGGGTGTTTTTTTTTTGTGAGTTAAGGTGAAATGTTAAAGCTGATGTGGTGCTAACGTGGCAGGAGGTTAAAGCTTGACCTAGGTTAACATACTTGCTGCTCTTATAATAGATAATAGATTAATAGCCAAAACCAATGCGTAATGGTATCACTGCTCCGAACTTCCAATCGGTATACAGACTCAAAACTACCGTATGTTTTTTTCTTTTCTTTTTTGTGGGACACTGAGGTCATAAATTTTTGTATATATAGAGATCTAAATACTAATCCAAATAAAACTCAAGCGCAACTGATCGATAGCTTTGTGTATAACTTTTTTATTGGGCTTTAAATTAGGCCTATAATATGTATAAAAGCTAAAAGGTGGGCTTTCTAAAATATTGGTGCCCCTCTAAATAATGGGGCCGTGTGCCATGGCCATGTTGCCCATGCCATAATCCGGGCCTGCGGCGTACTCCTCACATAAACCCTAGAAATCAAATGGTTCGGTATTATATGTTTTTAGGCTGAAATAACAAGCAACAATATGCAACCAGAAAATCACTATAATCAAACCTTAAACGATAATTCAGATAAAAAACTCCAAATTTTACAATGTACATACAACAATTAAAAGCCCACATAATGAACATCAAAAAGAAGATAAAACTAAAATAGCTTGACGAGCATCAATTATATGGTAAAACCAACAATAAAGATTGTAAGTGTGAAAATACTAACCTGATGAGATGACGATATGTAAAAGAGTGTTTCTGTAAGAAGATAAGAGATGGTGAATTTGAATTATCTGTCTAATATTTGCACGTGTAAAGTTAAAAAATAACAAAAGACACCCAAATTTTGTATGCTAATTACACTTGTCCTCCACTTGTCAAGTTATAAACTTAATAAGTGTCATGTTTTAGCGAGTTTAAGGGGGTTACGAACTTTTGATAGTTGCTTTATTATTGATATAATAGGTTGATAAGACTCACCAAATCACAGTTTAAAATAGAGATTCAACAAGGCTGGACTTTGCCCATCTCTACAAGCTAGTCCGCAAGATTAAAGTAGCAAGTTGTCAGCACAAGTAAATTGTCTTTAGTTATTGTTCTACTCGATTTTTGTACGGAGTAGTTTAGATGGTCCAAGCAAAACAAGAGGAGAATGGAACATAGACGTAACTAAGCCAAAAATGATATCATGATTACTACATCTGATGAACATTTAAAAGGCATGCGATTGATAACTCTGAACATAGCAATGACTAGAAGCAACACCAATTATCTACAAGGCTGATTTACTAGATAAAGAAAGAAATAACAAGGTCTACATCAAGGGATTCTTTTCATCAATGTGTATGGAATATTGATAAATCTACACACTCAAATTACCAAGCATAACATTACTTATCTGCATTAAAACAGTAATGCAAAATACATGAATGTGCTTTCTCCACACCTTAACTACAAACTAGGGCCTGCCTCGTTAGAAATATCACTTTATAAATCAACACCTTGCAAGTATGCTTAGCCATAAACTTCCATAACTAATTTGGAAAAATTCATCAGAAACCAAGTTCCGTAACATACCCAAAAACTAGAGGTGGCAAGTGGGCAACGGTCTAAACGGTTACGGTCTGAATGGACTCAGGTGAAACGAGCAAATTAAAAATTCAGGCCAAACGGGCTCGGGTCCAACAGGCATGGGTCAATACGGGCAGTGGCGGAGCTAGAAAAATTTGCGTGGGAGAGCCGAAACAAAATTAATTCCGAAAAAACATTAGATGGGAGGGCCGAGATGAAAAATAATAATAATAATAACACATGAAATTGCGAATAAATACACTAATGGGCTTAGGTCTAAAGGGGCCGGAACCTTTCCCGGTCCTCAAGAAGCTCCGCCCGAATACGAGCCATTTTCCACAAAATTCCAAACAACTAAAAAAGTATATTCTTTCTAGTCGGTAACAACACATTCTATATTCTATTCTATATATATTATTGTATCTATATACTAAAAAGCGTACACGTTACTGTAGCAAACAACACATCAAATGCAAAGTTTCCCAAAAGGTTACTGTAGCAAGCAAAACATTAAATGCAAAGTTTCTCAAGTTGGCAAAAACAGTCCCTGAGGTTTAAGTGTCGTTACAAAGTAAGTCTAAACATTAAATGCAAAGTTTCACAACTTGGCAAAAACAGTCCCTGAGGTTTAAGTTACGATGCAAAGTAAGTCCTGTAGCATTAATTGCTATCTATAGAAACTTGGCAAAATTAGTCCCTAAGGTTTAAGTGTCGTTACAAAGTAAGTCCTTTAAAGCCAATCCCGCTGCATCGCGCGGGTTTCCACACTCGTATATACTAAGAGCATCTCCAATGCACAAGTTTTTAATAGCTTTTTACTATTTTACAAAGCTTTTTGAATAGGTTTTTAGCATTGTGGTGAAAGCTTTTTCAAAAGCTTTTTAAGAATGACTTGGTGATTGTCAAGCTTTTGACAAAAGCTTTTCATACTCACCCAACCTTATTTTATTATTTTTAGAGTAAATTACATTTTTGGTCCCTAAGGTTTAGCTAAATTGCAGGTTCAGTCCCTAAGGTTTCGAAAGTGCAACGGTGGTCCTCATTTTGAAACGTTTGCTGCATGTTTGGTCCCTGATCAACATAAAATGACGAAAATACCCCTGTCTTCTTTTGTTTCTATTTTCTTTTCATATTTCTTACATAAATGGTCCCTGTCTTGTGCTGGTTTAACAAAATTCGTCCCGAATTTTTTTAAAAAATTAACTATTACAATTAGTATTATTTTTTTAATTCAAAAATATTCAAAAAATGTTAAAGATATTCCAAAAAAAATTAATTTTTTTTTACATAATTTTTTTTTAAATTCGAAGAGAAAAGTCCAAAATATATTCGTCTCTTTACGTTTTTGTTCGGATTTTTACGTTTTCGTCCGTTTTTTTATGTTTTCGTACATTTTCTTATATTTTCAACCGTTTTATTACGTGCGGTACAAATTATACAACTAGATATACACATACGTTTTGAAAACCTAAAAATTTCTAGTGTTTAAACTAATAAGATGGTGTCGTATAATGTATAATCGGTTTTGATACAAATTGAGTCAAAATACTTGTTTTCGTCGCCTATCTCACGCCTCGTTCACAACTCATTTGTCCACTCGTTCTTAACGACGTACGCTAATCTAATAAATCTATTTTATAAATGAAACTTAGCTCATAACTAATAATCAAGCCTAATATTTTCATACCGCCAAAACTATAACATCAAGCCTAATAAAAAAAATCCCATCTTATATATCAATTTGTTAACGAGAAAGATCAATCAATTCCCAAAAAAAATTTATGGATCGACTAGTATTTTTTATCATAAGCGATTCATGAACAAACTCCAACCCAACAACTTCATCAAGAATCAACATAAAAAAAAAAGAAAAAAAAAGTTAATGAACCTTACAATTAGAAGCCGATCATAAGTGAAAACAAGAAACCAAAACAATTCAACCAAGCCGAATCCATAGGAACCACCAAGCACCCCAAATACCCTTTTTTAATTTTTTGGTTACAAGTGTGGTGTTACCCTATGAATCGGTGGGACTAAAAGAAACAAAATTGGATATCTTGACTCTCTCTTTTGATGAATCGATTGTGATGTCATCCTTGTTGAAGAAAGTTAACCATCATCTCCTTTCTTTTAAGTGAACCCGTGACCTTTGGTGGGGAGATGGGAAAAGCAGAAATTGAAGGATCGACCTTCTTGTTTCTTGTTTGACAAAAGATGGATGGTGGTTGATGACAGTGTAGTGCTTTTATCATCAAAGAGGGAGTTGTGGTTTTTTTAAGATTGGAGGAGACGTGGAGTATGGTTACCAGAAGAAGAAGAAACGAATGTGAGAAAGAAAAAGTGAGGGCGGCGTTTGTTAGGATTAGGGATAGGGTAGGTAATTTATTATTTGTAAAACGTAAAAAATATGAATAGAAAATAGAAACAAAAGAAGACGGGGGTATTTTCGTCATTTGATGTTGATCAGGGACCAAACATGCAGAAAACGTTTCAAAATGAGGACCACCGTTGCACTTTCGAAACCTTAGGGACTGAACCTGCAATTTGGCTAAACCTTGAGGACCAAAAATGCAATTTACTCTTATTTTTATTTATTTATGACAAAGCTTTAGAAAGACTTATTAGCATTGGAGTAATGACTTTTTGATAGATAAAATATAATGAGAACATGAGCTAATAAATGTAAAAAGTCTTTAAAAGCTTTGAGCATTGTAGATGCTCTAAAAGGCGTACATGTTTGTATGCAAAGCAAGCATTAATTGCTAAGTTTCACAACTTGGCAAAAATAGTCCCTGAGGTTTAAGTGTCGTTGCAAAGTAAGTCCTGTAGCATTAACTGCTATCTATAGCAATTTGGCAAAAATAGTCCCTAAAGTTTAAGTGACGTTGCAAAGTAAGTCCTGTAGAATTAATTGCTATCTATAGCAACTTGGCAAAATTAGTCCCTAAGGTTTAAGTATCGTTACAAAGTAAGTCCTTTGAAGCCAATCCCGCTGCAACGCGCGGGTTTCCACACTCATATATACTAAAAATCGTACACTTTTGTATGCAAAGCAAGCATTAATTGCAAACTTTCCCAACTTGGCAAAAATAGTCCCTGAGGTTCAAGTGGCGCTGCAAAATAAGTCCTGCATCATTAATTGCAATCTATAGCAATCTGGCAAAAATAGTCCCTAAGGTTTAAGCGACGTTGAAAGGTAAGTCCTGTAGAATTAATTGCTAACTATAGCAACCTGGCAAAATTAGTCCCTAAGGTTTAAGTGTCGCTACAAAGTAAGTCCTTTGAAGCCAATCCCGCTGCATCGTGCGGGTTTCCACACTCGTATATACTAAAAGGCGTACATGTTTGTATGCAAACCAAGCATTAATTGCAAAGTTTCACAACTTGGCAAAAACAGTCCCTGAGGTTTAAGTGTCGTTGCAAAGTAAGCCCTGTAGCATTAATTGCTATCTATAGCAATTTGGCAAAAATAGTCCCTAAGGTTTAAGTGAGGTTGCAAAGTAAGTCCTGTAGAATTATTTGTTATCTATAGCAACTTGGCAAAATTAGTCCCTAAGGTTTAAGTGTCGTTACAAAGTAAGTCATTTGAAGCCAATCCCGCTGCATCGCGCGGGTTTCTACACTCGTTAATAACCATTTATTATCTATATATACTAAATATCGTTGCTTCGTCTTCTCACAAATTGGTTTGTCACCGACGTGTCTTACCATGATTCGTTGTGCAATTAATGATAGCATATGTGGCTTCAATTCATTAGTTGTGCATTTAATGAGGTCCAAAAAACATACTATCTTACACTACATATGGTTACACGTATGGGAGCCAAGTTTTGCAAAACATAGCATTAATTGCTATGTATTTCCAAATGGCAAGAATAGTCCCTGAGGTTTAGTTATCGTTGCAAATTAAGTCCTTTGTAAGTTTCTAGCATTATCATATATACTAACCATCAAGCATTCCTAACACACTCACAACATACTAAATGCGCCACACACACGCATTAAATAACTTTCATAACTTGCAAAAGCCCCCGAGATTTGACCGCAGTAAAAGCAATAAAAATAGTCCTTAAAACTCACGTCTATTAAAAGCGCTCCCACGCACGCTCCACAGCATGGTTTCCACACACAATAATTATATGTGAAAAGAGATGGAATGATATGTGAATGAATGAATGAATATTTTTTTTAATTGAAAAGAGATGTTTATTAATAAGTGGAATATAAGGATTTGCCGGAAGTGGAATGATATGTGAATGAATGAATGAATATTTTTTTTAATTGAAAAGAGATGTTTATTAATAAGTGGAATATAAGGATTTGCCGGAGTCTTTTGAGGATAATGCGGATAAGTGGATGAATGAGTTTAAGAATTATTTGACTAATCCGTTGTTGAAGATGGTAGCCTTTGTTTTAGCATTACAAGGGCCAGCTGGGATTGGTTATCAGGGCCGCTAGTATGGAGAAAGAGGAGTTGTTTCAGAAGTATTTGAGTGGGTTTGCGGAGGTGGTTTGGAATTTGCTTGTTAATTACTATTTATAGCAATTTGACAAAAATAGTCCTTAAGGTTTAAGCAAACTAAGTCCTTTTGTAGAATTAATTAGTATGTATAGCCATTTAACTAAAATAGTCCCAGGTTTTAATCAAACTAGGTCCTTCGAGGACTAACGATGTAACATAATTAAACTTTAAAGGACCGCTACGTAGAAATATAACGGGACCACAACACTTCCGCAGCAACGCGCGGGATCACCCGCTCGTTTTTTATATAAGACATCCTTTTTCAAATGAGACAATGCTTTTAAACTGATGATAATTGAGTGTAATGAATCACCAAATTCAAAATATCAATAAATTAAGTGTAACGAAGTCTACAATATTTAAATGTAAGTGGAAAACAAAAGCTATAGATGGTTGCTTACATAATAATCAGTTACATAAAAATCTAGTTACATAAAAATCTACTGTAATTTCTTGAGGATCTTTTTCAAAATCTATTCCAACGCCTCTATAGGCTTCTCGTAAAGCATATATTTTTGCAGAATCTGGTTCCTCTTGAAGAGCCTCTTGCTCTTTTCCGAGAGCATCTAACCCAAGTAAGCGTGTTCTCTTGTTGTCCAAAATAGAACAAAAATCTTCTCAGATGCATTCACATAATTATATAATAAGCAAATGAGGTTGGGTCAAACAGTAACTAAAAGTTGGCATAAAATAGGCCAAATTGGGTCTAATCTCACCAAGATTTGAACTATGTCATGAAAATAATCTAAAGATCAAATACTATTACAAAAAAGTAACAAATTAAAGAATCAATAGTTTTCTAAGCTTTGAATGCACTGCTTTTCCAGCTTAAACTATCTCTTACATTTTACCCATTTGACACTTCAAAATATAACCCAAACCAACTCATATAGTCAATGATCGATTTAACGCTTAGTGAGCATTGTTGAGGGTGTCCTATGACGAAAATCCTAAAACAAAAGATATTATTTACTAATAATGAAATGCTAAATTATTAGCACATGTTAACCTCTTTATGGAGCATTCTTGAGAAATCCTTGAGAACATATGCGTTCAAGTCCTATAGCCTCAATCTAGCGAGAATATTGATTTGGAACCAAGTACAGCTACTATACTCAAAACATATACATCACGCCAATCTAACATTTATTTCACTTTACCACATAGTGTGAAGCGGGTAACGTTCAGCAGCTAACGCATACTTCGCTAAGCAAGTCACGCTACCAAATTTTGAAAGTTCTCATGCATTTTTCTTCGATCCTGGAATGTTAAAACATGACACTATATTAGGTAAGGTAAGCTTCAAATAGAGTTCAAACGCGGAAAGGAAATAATAGGATAAGAATGGCATATAACTTCGTTGAGTCTAATGGTATATCACTTCTATTTAGAGTTTACATGTACAATATGTTGCATACCTCAAGACATTGATACTCCAAAATGACGTATTTCAACCACGGGTTTATCCCGTAAACACATCCAAGGCAGCGCTGCTTCAAATTCATACCTCGGACACCTCAGTTGACACTCAGGTTTCCTTTTGCCCTTTCCCTAGCTGCACAAATATCAGACTATCCCGGTTCACAACGTACATCTTAGGAAGTAGGCTGGTCCACATTCTGTAATATACGCATAAATTTCATAATAATCAAATAGATTCAGTAAATATATGCGCCTGATTTAGCTTCCGAAGTTACCTGATTGAGAAGGAAAAACGGGGGCTGCATAATGGTGCTGGTGTTAATTTTTGAAGCCTAGCCTATGCTATACTCAATGCACCTATTTCATCTATTACAACCTTTTTTCTACTCCATTTCTGAATTTACAAATATAAAGTGTAACCTGATTCAACCCATATTAAGCCAATGTACTAACTATTATTTAAGTTACTAACATCATTTTAATAATCTCAAATACTAATTACACATATGAGAATGAAAAATAAATGAGCAGGAACTTAGTACCTTGGTGATTATAAGTTTCAGCAAGAACTTAAGACGTTAGTATCTGTAAGAAGTCAGGACGTTAGTATCGCTACTGCAGCGGAATCAACCTCGATTTCATCTTTTTCTGTCAGCCACAGCACTGAAATAATGGCAACATATTAGCGTTAAAATTATAGGTATTTAATATGTACGTCAACACATCGTTATGTAACTGATTGTAAGTAGATTATATGAAAATGTTTTGCCACCATGACTATAAGTCTTTAACACAAAGGAAGACATTAATATTAAAATCGTCTTTCCGATAGGTTCTTCAATATGACTGGAATTGTATGTGTACTTTTATTGGTGCACTTAAGCCTTAATGAGCTTGCGTATCTATCAAAAATCCTGTAACACTTCACGCCTAAAATAAGCTTGCAACTTTATTAAATATCAATAAGAATATGCACTGCATCTATATTACTATAGGGATATCAGATTGCGAAAGAATACTGGGAACAGCGACAGGTGTAAAGATATTATGCCGACATATAGAAACTTTTAACAAATGATCACATTTACTTGGTCGTTAGGTTTTGCTGTAATTGAGTAGGAGCAAACAGAAACATATAAATCCGTAAGTTGAGAAAGGGCAGCAAATGATGTTCGATGACTTAGCAATTCCGGCCATCCATACCAGGTTGTAGTACAAAAAAGAACGTCCAAAGCAATTAAGTATAGACCTTTAAAGATATCAAATATTGCATTACCAATATGTAAAAGAATATTCAGCATGCAATATTTTTAACAGTTATAAAAACAACACATTCAGGTGACCATTATAACATATATCGAAGCTTATTGTCAGCTATAGCAATTAAAACCAATGGTAGAATTATAGAGTACAAAAAGTCACTAATTACAATTACTTGAGCTGTTTTTTTTTCCGATATAATAAAGAGAGCCAAAGAACACTTATATATACAATAATAGAAATTAAGCTGGTACACTTATATATACTTAATCAATTACTTAACCAAAAGAACACTTAAGCTGGTACACTTATAGAAAGTAATTGCCCTTTGGGGATTTTAGAAAGTAAGCTGGTACACTTATATATACTTAAGCTAGTTTTTTTTGGGGATTTTAGAAAGTAAGCTGGTACACTTATATATACTTAAGCTAGTTTTTTTAAAAGTAATTGCCCCTTGGGGGTTTTAGAAAGTAAGTTGGTACAGCAACACATCATAACTTTTGAACCTGATCAAAAGTATCTGAAACATCTTACCTCCCGGTGGGCATGCTTCCTGCATCGATGATGTTGTTCGCCCATTGCTGCCATGATCAGTACTGGTTTAACTATAGTTGCCGGATCGTGTGCCACGCTGGACTTGCACATCACTTGGAAGAAGGCAGTATGTCCGCATGTCTGATTCGGTCACCAAAATCTAGCACGACTGGTCCATATCGCATTTCTGTACCTGTCACAGAAATCAAGTAGTTGTAACCACATGACCAGCAGCTCCTGATTATGATATATCTAAATACAGTAAAACCCTAACCTCCGAATAAGGCAACTGATATAAGCCCATTTCCAACAACGTTGTCAGTCACAGGAATACCAGCGATAGAATTAAGTGATTCATCCATCTGCTGTCAATCGACGAACAATTAAACGTAAATGAAACTAATGAAGCTTAAAGACGGACATGGCACTTTGAAATACCATACCTGATGCTGTTCCCCATCACACCGATGTTGTTCACAAACCTCGTGCCAGAAACATTCTGCCTGCAACATGAAGATCTCAATTTAATGATAACCAACGCCAATAAATAACAGTCACATCATATATGCAAATTAGGAGAAATAAACACAAAAGCAATTATACTTGAAGCTTCAAACTCGGAGCAGGAAAACCAAATGACAATCGTATGAAGCATGATGACAACCAAACCAGATTTCTCCAACGCCTTCCACCACTCGTCAGTCGTCGCATCGTTCTCCTGGAATTACAAAAGAATGTGTAAACCAAAAATATTATAAGTCATCTGGTTCCCTAGCTGATTTTATATAGTAAAGATAACAAAGAATACCTTTAACGGATGACATTTTTTTGTCGCCTTTTGATTCAAATTCACAAAGAAAAGCCCTTTGAGGTCCGCATCTCCCCTATTACAAAAGATCGTAACACAATAGTAACAAATTATTGAAATCCACAACTAAATGGTGTAGAAAATCTGAGTCTCACATGCCATTTTAGGACTAAACCTTGGGTTGTAACTCTTCGTCTCCGTATCTGTCATATGACACAACCTGAAAACGCGGAAGGCTTTTTTTAGAGGAAGAAGATAAATTTAAAAAATTAATCGCATTTATTATTCGTTACCACTTACCTGTCATGTTGTATAGTGAAGAAATGATAGAAACTGAAACCACTTTTACCCCACCTTTAATACGCACTACGCTCACCATAACTCCTCGTTGCCTCCTTAAACCGGAGTGAGTTCACCCGTTTGTCGCCATTCCTTTTTAGAAGGATTCTAAAACCCCCAAAGAAATCCCAAGGTTACTAAAACCTATAACAAAATTCAGAACCCCAAGCTTTTCAAACAAAAATAGAACAAAAATAAAACAATCTTTAAAAAAACTTACTAACAAAGAGTCCACCAAGTCAGTACTTATGTGGCTTCTTAGTAAATTCTGCTCTTTCTTGTTGAGGTCGTTTACCTTCTCTCAAGCCTTTACCATTTCTGTTGTTTGTACGATCATGCACTGTCCATGACAACACAGGAAAACCATTTTTTTAATTACATGGCTATAGAAATAGGCTCAATAACTATGAATACATCTCGATAGTTATAAATCTCATAGCTTAGAAGCGTGTAACTTACCTGTAAAAGCTCTTCGAAAACATCTTCAAAGGTGAAGA
Organism: Chrysanthemum makinoi; assembly: GCA_910596185.1. Classification (NCBI taxonomy): domain Eukaryota; kingdom Viridiplantae; phylum Streptophyta; class Magnoliopsida; order Asterales; family Asteraceae; genus Chrysanthemum; species Chrysanthemum makinoi. The sequence continues at coordinate 308,327,934 of OU343220.1, read as the reverse complement.
TGTCAATGCTTCACCATCTTCAACACTATCTTTTTGCTGTACATCTATCTTTGGAGTCTTGTCAATAGTAACTATATAATTTGATTCTTCTTCAAGCCTTGGCAATAACAGTTCATGTGCTTCTGAATATCCATTCGCCTTTTTGCAGCTACCTTTTATGAAACGCCGTTAGGAAGCTGGCACAATCTTGACGGATGGAATTTGTAGCTGGAATGGCTAAAATATGGCAGCAAGGTATACGTGCACCGTTAAATGACATGGTCAATCTCCCAACTGTTTGCCCTCTATCACATTATCGAGTTGGCCCCAGAACCGAAATCTGGTCCTGTTTAGAAAGTTTAGTAAGGAGCTTACCGAATTATCAATAAAAAAAGGGGCGCTAGTTATAGCTTACATTTCCGTCTTATAGGCTAGAAAGTATGAAAAACTAATAAGTTCAAATTTAAGGGTTGTGAGCTTATCAACCTGGCCTAATAGCGGGCTGAATACTCCCATGTTTCCAACAGGTTTAGACCCTGCACAAAAAAATCGATATAGAAACATGTAATAATCAATAAACCATCATCCATCCATTAGTTAACCATAGTATAGCAAGCGACAATTTTCAGAACCAACGTTATAATACACATGAAATACAATAATTCCACTTGATCTTTAGATTTGCTTAAAGATGATATACCAACATACTTGAACTTTGAAAATCAAGAAGCCGACTATTTTGCCTACCAACGTTAAGTACTTACTTCAGGTTTATTATAAAAAAAGAATGAAAAAAATCGGCTACAAATAGTTGGACCCAAACCCACGCTAAGCATCCTTCAGCAACTAATAAGTATAAAGCACACCGTTGACCGATCAGATTATTATAAAGTACTCTTTTTGTATAAAGTACTCTTTTTAGATTTTCATTAAAGTGAAAAGTAAACAACTTCCCACCAATAATTCGCTGTACCAGTATTACCAACTACATGAACCTTTGATGTAGAGTACTTTATACAGAAGTTGATCAGATTATTATAAATAATTCGCTGGGCCGAACGGTTTTATTTACTTTTCGCAACGAACTGCGACCAGCGTCACAAGTTGATACATAAGACAACTATAGGTAACCAACAAACGTAAAAATATAGCCAACAATCTTCAAATTATAGCGACAATGATTTGAGTCGGTCGGATTATTGGAAGTATTGATGCTTACCTCCTGTTGATCTTGAAAACATCAGCGCCGCAACCCTACCATCAGCGCCTCAAAATTGTTGTAAAAGGATAAATCTAAAAGAATCTTTAAAAAATATATATAAAAAAAAAAAAAAAAATTACTTACCTGAAGATCTGTTCCTCCTACTTCTAATAATCCTCCCGTTGATCTTTTGCGACTGGTATATGAGTGTAGAAATTAACGTTTTTTTTTTTTTTTTTTTTTTTGCATCTATCAGCTGAGTCGGTATATGTGTGTGTGGAACTTCTGGATGTGTGTAGTAGATATGGATAACAGCTTCATCGAAAGGAAAAATAAGGAGAAAAAAAAAAGGTAACGGGCCAGGTCCATTTTTTTGTGGACAATAAATTAGCCCAACAAAGTAAAACCGGTTGGCTTATAAACTTTTTTATTATATGGGCACATTTCCATAAGTCATTTTTTTTATTATATGGGCACATTTTCATAAGTCCTTCGCCAAATGAGTTATATATAAATGAATCACCAAATTCAAAATATCAATAAATTAAGTGTAACGAAGTCTACAATATTTAAATGTAAGTGGAAAACAAAAGCTATAGATGGTTGCTTACCAGTTACATAAAAAATCTAGTTACATAAAAAATCTACTGTAATTAACTATGAAAGCCACCAGCACCTCCTTCCCTTTCTTAAGTCATCGGAGATACTCACTGTCAGTCCAGTCCGTCCATTTTGTTTCTGCCCATATGGTCCACACTTATGATAGGTGATTTTAGTTATGCCCACTCCCCGCCATTAAGATTTACTATGTAACCTAGAGAGACCAAAGTTACACAGAAGATTTGCCCATATGACCAGTTTCATGCAAATGGGCAGAAATTGCCAGCTCTACCAAATACTCTCATACCAGTGCAATACCCACAATAGGATGAACAAAAGTTAAAAGCTAAGCTACAAGGTTCAAATAGGAAGATTTCATCCACTAACTGCAAAATAACCCAAGAAAAATAACATACCCACAAAGGACCCGTTTTGACCCGTTACACAAATTACCCATCTTGTTCCATAAGTCCATAACGTACCCAAAAATTGTCATATCAGTACAACACCCACAATACGATGAACACAAGTTAAAAGCTAAGCTTCAAGGTTTTGACTTTATCTATGCCAACAACAATATATACAAGGAGTTATGACCTTAATGAGGATACAAATACAATAAATAAATACATGGTTCTCACTCGTCATGGACTATGAAATAATGACAAAGGGAAACACATGATAGGAAAAACTTTATGCAGAGAAAGAAAGAGATGCAACTCCTCCCAATCTACTTCTTATCATTTACAACATCATCTTAATATCACAACAACAATAGCCCATTCCCGCTGGAGCAGGACGATAACATTTTATAATCTTACTCTAATTTCATTTCCTATCTCACGATATCCTCATAGTAAGAGTCCTAAGGGTCATGGTTTGAATGGCTCTGTAACACATTGGTGGGAAGTCTAGTGCAGGTGTAGTAAGAGTTGATTGCAGTCCCACTAGTGATACTTAACTAAATGACTAATGTAGGCGCTGGTAATTGCTCTGGTTATGCTCTGTTTTTTTGGTTGATAGTTTGTTTTTTGTCTAGCAACTTGCTAGGATTTCCTATTTAGCAGTTCACACATATATGCAACTAGTATCTGTATACAAATTTACAATGTAATATGCATGTAAGTAACCCAGAAACGCTATCCAGATATCATCGTTACTCAAGCAATAGGACATCCTCCGTACCGGAAATGCTTCACAGATCATGACCAGAAGCAACACTATAAGCAAGCATTCTTTTAGTAGCCATACTAAAATAGACAGTATAAAGAAATAAATAAGATCTAAACCACAAAAGTCTTTTCAGTAGCCATACTAACTTCAAATACATAAACCTTGATAATCATAGATGTGCTTGGAATCTAAACACTCAAATGATACCAAGCATAACATTACTTGTATAAAATTAACAACAATTATAAAAGATATATGAAGGTGATTTTTCCACACCATAACTACTATCGAGGCCCCTCCCTGATGAAAAAGCATATCACTTTGTAAATCCATACCTTGCAATGTGGCCATCATCTCCATAATCAGTTAAGGTCAGTATATACGCAACAATCCTAGTGATTCAGCAGAAGTAGTGTTTCCTTGTAAGAGTCCATAAAGAATGAACCTTTTTGTCCAGAAATCCCAAGACTTTTGATGCGTCGTGAGCACGGATCATAAACTTTAAGTGCAGATTCCTTGGCTTCCCCATAAAACCCCAACCGTCCACCCCTCTCTTGAGTTTCAACGACAAGTTCACCATTCTTCCTAAATCCCACTATATTGCTTATATATGAATCAGGTGTGTTAATAGTGAATAGCTTTGTAAAAGAACAATCAGGCTCCATCTTCCATACTTTGACCTCTCTATGTGGTACAATCACAACAAGAGAACCCTTTAGCTTAGATAAGATGAAACGTACAGGTGAGGTAAACGGAGTTGTTATCTTATCTGGTAAATCTATGGCTTTGAATTCTTTAGCAATCAAATCAAACGACACAATCATATATGAACGCGAAAAAAAACCATCCGGAAGTCTAACATCCTCATAAGCAACACGATAAATACAGTTACCAATAACAACCTGAGAGTAGCGAAGTGCAATTGATTCACGAGGCTCATGACAATGAATATCAGTCCATCTCTTAGAACTTAGAGTAAAAATTTCAACTTTCCAAGGGTACGAAATCTTGACAATGGTAGGTTCATTAGTGACGGGACAAACAGCAAAACCAAAAACACCAAAGTATCCCGACCGAAGATTAAGAATACCAACAGATCTTCTTATTGAAGGGTTCCACAGAACGAGTATCCCCCCTTTATTAGAAGCATACAAACACAGCAAACCGCGAGAGTAACCAATTACTTTAAGATCATTAAATTGTTTCATGAGGTCAGAAACATTTGGGGCAAGGTCTTGTTGTACCTTAAAAGTGTCACTACTAACAGATAGATACGTTACCTCACGATGGTTCTGGATATTTCTGTGCCTTGAAAGTAAACAATGCGGCTGCGTTTTGCGGGCGCAGTAACCAGCGATAAACTCAGAGCTGTCGATGAAAGACATCCATGGTTTCGAAACAGCCCTGAATCGAATCAATGACTTGACATCAGGAACTCTTTTGATGATTTCTGTTTGTATTTCAAAAGGGATGTTATCAGACATTATGTTTCTTAGGGTTTTAGTTTACCAGTGACAATGTTGAAAACAAAGAAAATGAAATTTTGGGGGATGTTTGTTCTTAGTTTCTAGGGTTTTACTTTTTCAGTGACAATGTTATGTTTGGCCCTTTAACTACTCATAATTGTACATCACTACATCTCACCTTTTATCTAGTATCAAAATGTCTTCATATGTTTTGCTATTTGGGACGGATCTAGGATTTTCGGAAGGGTTGTGTATAAATTTTTTGTCATAAATTATTAAATACGCATCATAAATTTTTTTTAGCTAGTTAAAGTTGCATTATAAAGAAAATAGACACAAGTATCGTGGGTTGTACAAACCAAAAAACGACACATTTTGAAAAAAAATTACACTGCGAGATCTAAAATTGGGTGTGGCCCGTGCAACACCGACATCCATATAGGTTCGTCCCTGCCTGGTATAAAGGGCAAGATGCGCATTTGAGAGATGGAAACCACACCAAACCTAACCTGATCACATTGGAAATCTTAAGCGAGGTGCCCCGTCGTGACGTGATGTTCTTAAAAACATGTTATATTTTTTGTTTAACATGGGCAATCTCTAAAAGTCAACATGATTCATTATATACATCATTAGCAATATTATTTAATGCAATAACTTGAAAAACCGAGAACCAATTTTAAAAGGTCTTCAAGACTAGTACTAAACTATAAGGTTCCCCGTCTGAAATTAAATATAACAACTACTAAAATAAAAACGAGCTTTTGTCATCTTAATTTATAATTATTTAAAGAAAACGAAAACGAATGAACCAAAATAAAATGAAATCATGTTTTCATTTGATAAATAGTTCTCCCTCCATCTCAAAATATTAATTTATTTTGACTTTTCAAAGTCCTTTTCCTCAAACTTTGACCTTAATTATTTTGTTTTCGTGTTATATAATACTTGATGAAAAGTATAGCAATGAAAATGCATTTAAAACTCAAATCCATTTGTTAATACAAATAAACCGTAAAAACGTTTATTAATATTTTGCGATCTCTTTGTGTTTTGTTGATAACAAATATAATGTTATCTTAAGTACAATTATAAGGATACATGTTATTTTTGTAAAGCATTTACATATAGCCATTTAATACAAATTGTTGTAATAAATCATTTGTTGTAATAGTTTATTAGGATGGGTAAAAATCATAACCCATGGATCATATCCATAACCCATGGTATTGACCCATACCCACTTGACTAGATACATTGTACTCATTAGATACATTGTGTCTAAAAGAATACCCATGTACCAACCCATAACCCATGACCCATGACCCATAACCAAAAAACCCATGGGCAAAGAGGAGCGTCCCACGGATCCCTAGGATTACACTAGACGGATCCCTTGTGGGAGGGATCCGTGGGATCCGGGGAACAGTGGCAAGTTTTGCCTATAAATAGAGAGCCATTTCTTCATTCTAACTCACCCCTCTTCTTACTAATTCTCTCATATACTCTCATTCTCTTCTAACAAAAGATCACTTGATCTAGAGAGTTCTTCTTACTTTCTTTCTTTAGTGATTCTCATATAGGTCCTTCTCTAAGGCGAGATCACGAGCATTCTACAAGTAATCCAAGCAAGGGGTCCTTGATTGATTTGTTCCTCCGCAAGATTTCTGTAGCAAAGATCTTGTATTTGATATTTCACATATTTGTTGTGTAATAGTCGTGTTGGTTTGGTCCACCGTGTTACGGACTCGATATTTAGCTTTGTACCGGAAAAAGGTGTAAGCAACTTAGTGAAGGCTTCTCCGCCAAGTTGAAGGAGTTTGTTGACATAGTGCTTGAACTATCGAGTAGGTGACTCGGGGAGTGGAGTAGGGCAAGGAAGGTGTCCTTGTAGCCGAACCACTATAAATCGGTTGTGTCATTTCTATCCCTTGCTTTACCTTATTTACTTGCTTTATCATTAGATCTATACTTTCTCTACATCCATACGATTTCACATAATATCGAATCTAAAGTTTTTGAAACTAACTTAAAATCGGCAAAACTATTCAACCCCCTTCTAGTTTTCCACAATTGGCATCAAGAGCTAAGTTTATAAAAGTTTTAAAGTAAACCGTATTTTAAAAACTTTTCGATCACTATGGGTTCTGAAAATTACAAGGAAGGGCAATCTATGCAACGACCACCACTACTTGAAACTAATGGTTTTATATATTGGGAAAATAGATTCGAAACATATGTGAAGTCTAAAGATATTGATCTTTGGTTCATTATTGTTGAAGGCGATTTTGAGGCTACCTCAAAAGATGATAAAGGAAATTTAGTTAACATACCTCATGATAAACTAAACAATGAAATGAAGAAAAAGCTTTCTAAAAATAGTGAAGCTAAAATGGTTTTGTATAATGCTTTACCCAAAAAGGAATTCGAAAGAATTTCTATGCTTAAAACCTCTAAAGAAATATGGAATTCTTTAGTTGTAACTCATCAAGGTAATCAACAAGTTAAAAATAATAAAATTGATTTATTTGTTCAACAATATGAACAATTTTCAATATCGGATGAGGAAATTATAGATCATTCATTTGCTAATTTTAATACTATTATTACATCTTTACAAGCACTTGATGAATCTTTTTCTAGCCGTAACCATGTTAGGAGATATCTAAGGGCACTTCCATCCAAGTGGAGATCCAAGGTGAGGGTGATCGAAGAGTCAAAAGATTTGACAATCCTCACCCTTGATGAACTTATAGGCAACTTAAAAGTCTATGAGCTTGTCCTCGCTAAAGATTCCGAAGCCTCAAAGGTGAAAGAGAAACACAAATCTCCTGCCCTTAAAGCCAAAAAAGCTTCAAGCAATGAAGAGAACTCCTCTTCTCTTCGGATAGTGACGACGAGGAGTATGCTATGGCGGTAAGGGACTTTAAAAAGTTCTTTAGAAGGAAAGGAAGATACGTCAAACAACCGTATGACGACAAGAAAGGATTTCGGAAAAGCAAAGAGGACGAGAAGCCAAGGGATGATCGTGCTTTCTTTAAATGTGGGGACCCAAACCACTTTATTAGTAAGTGTCCCAAACGGGATGATCAAAAGCGTTAAAGTGAGAGCACGTGGGGAATGAGCAACGAGGAGGACGAAGAAATTTGTCTCATGGCAAATGACGAGGTATGTCACGAATACTATAGTAGCTCATCACTAGATGATGACTCATTGCATAATGAATATGACAAACTTTGCAACATTAGCTTAAAACTAATTAACAAAAACAAGCTTTTAAAAAGTCAAAACCAACGTTTAGATAAAGAAGTCATAGAATTAAAAGCAAAATTGAAACGTCTAGAAAAGGGTAAAATAGCAAGTGGTGAATGTGAACTTTGCGTTCAACTTCAAACACTAGTTGATCAACTAGATTCTAAAATTGCTAGAATGAGTACGAATACTTTAGATATGATATTAGATAGTGTTAAAACCGAAAACAACCAAAAAGGTTTAGGTATTCAACAACTTGATCCATCAACTAGTGAAAACAAAGAAACACAATTTGTTAAGGCACTAGAAAAACAAGCCACTGTTGTGGTGGATCCCACGGATCCTATAAAAAGGGAACCGGCTAGTGTACAGCCAGGGATCCGTGGGTCTGCTGTAGCAAACAGTGGTAATAACATAGCTTCTTCATCTCGAACTGATTTTGTTATTGTTAATAAGAAGAAACCAACTCATTTTACCACTAGACAACCACCTCCAAAACATAATCCTATTTTTGCAAGAAACAAGGCTCCATCTTTTTTAAAACCTAATCCATCTAGGAGACCTAATAATGTTTACCCAAGAAGTAACCATCAAATGGGATGGAACCCAAATATGCAAAGTGGTTTTCCTTTTCAAAACTTTGCACCATGGAATGCATATTCACCTTATCCATACATGTCTAACATGAATGGAATGTTTAACACTAATGGACCCATGAACAAATGGGGACCAAACTTTTGAGTTAATTGTTTTCTTAGGTGTGCTTAAAGGTCGACCTAGATCCGGATGAATGGGTCAAGGATAGCGGGTGCACGAGGCACATGACCGGCAATAAAGATCTATTCTCCACATATGAATCCTTCAATGGAGGAAATGTGGTGTTTGGAAATAGTAAAAGTAAAATCATCGGTAAAGGTACGATTTCTAACAAATCTCTAACCATTAACGATGTGTGTCACGTAGAAAACCTAAACTTTAATCTCTTAAGTATAGGACAAATATGTGATAAAAAGTACAATGTACTTTTTACCGAAACCGGTAGTAAGATATTATAAAATGGCATAACCATAGGAAGAGGAATTAGGAAACATGGAGTCTATGTCATTAAAATCGGTAATGAACCTAAAGACAAACTTTGTCTTACCTCTATGGATGATACTTCGACCCTATGGCATCGAAGATTGGGTCATGCCAATATGCGACTTCCTCAATCGCTATCATCCAAAGATCTAGTAAGAGATCTACCTAAGTTAAAATATGAACATCACTTTTGTGATGCTTGTAATGTAGGAAAACAAGTTCATTCTAGTCATAAAGCTAAAAACATGGTGTCTACAACTAAGTGTCTAGAATTACTACACATGGATTTATTTGGTCCATCCGCTATCCAAAGTTATGGAGGCAGCTACTACACTTTGGTCATAGTGGATGATTACTCTAGGTACACATGGACAAAATTCTTAAAGAACAAAACGAAAACGTTTACTTATTTTGAAATATTAAGCAAGAAAATCCAAAGACAACTAGGAAGTCCTATAGTGTCTATTAGAATGGATCATGGTAGGGAATTCGATAATGAAGTGCAATTTGGAGCCTTTTGTGACGCTAATGGTATTACTCACAACTTCTCGGCTCCGCGCACTCTACAATCGAATGGGGTAGTTGAAAGAAAGAATAGAACCCTACAAGAAATGAGTCGCACCATGCTTAATGAGCAATCCATACCTCAAAAGTTTTGGTGCAATGTCGTTGATACTTCAACGTACATACTTAACCGAGTCTTAATTAGACCAATCTTAGGTAAAACTCCATACGAGTTACTTCGAGGCAAAAAGCCTACGTTAGATCATTTTAGTGTCTTTGGTAGCAAATGTTTTCTTCTTAACACTAAAGATTACCTTACAAAATTTGATCCTAAATCAACCGAATGTATCTTTCTAGGTTACTCACCTAATAGCAAAGCTTACGTCATACTAAATAAAGAAACAATGAAGGTAGAAGAGTCATTAAATATAAAATTTGATGAAAGTCCACCCAAACCCTCTCCACCTCTTGTCGATGACGAGATTGTAGAAAGTGAAGCTATTGTAATAAAGAAAAAGATAAATGAAGAAGAAGAAGAATCTTCAAATAATGAACTCATAAATATTAAAGAGTCAAAAGATCACCCCGTAGATAAGGTCATAGGAAAGCTAAACGAAAGAACCTTAAGGTCTCAAGTTCAAAACCAAAGTAGTCTATTTTGTTTTGTTTCAACCATAGAACCTAAGAATATACAAGAAGCCATAAAATATGAAAGTTGGGTAATGGATATGCAAGAAGAGTTAAATCAATTTGTTTCTAATGATGTTTGGACACTTGTCCCTCCACCTAGTAATCAAACCATAATAGGAACCAAATGGGTCTATAAAAACAAGTTAGATGCAAACGGAGTAGTATCTAGAAACAAGGCTAGACTCGTTGCCCAAGGTTATAACCAACAAGAAAGAATAGACTTTGATGAGACTTATGCCCCCGTGGCTAGATTAGAGTCTATAAGAATACTTCTTGCTTATGCTTGTGCTAATGATCTAAAGCTTTATCAAATGGATGTCAAAAGTGCTTTTCTAAATGGTTTTATTAATGCAGAAGTATATGTAGCTCAACCTCCGGGCTTCATCGATTTTGAAAAACCTAAACATGTGTATAAGTTAAAGAAAGCCCTTTACGGTCTTAAACAAGCTCCAAAAGCTTGGTATGATAGACTCAAGTCATTTTTAATCAAACACAACTATACCATTGGGTTAGTTGACAACACACTTTTTACTAAGAAAAGAGAGTCACATATAATCATAGTTCAAATATATGTAGATGATATTATATTCGGATCTACTTGTCAAGACATGTGTGATGATTTCTCTAAAATCATGCATGACGAGTTCGAGATGAGTATGATGGGAGAACTTAGTTTCTTTCTTGGTCTACAAATCAAACAAGTTGAAGATGGCATCTTCTTTAATCAATCTAAATATATAAAAGAGATGTTAAAGAAATTCGGTCTAGAAGAGTCGAAACCAATTAGGACACCATGTAACACCCCCAATTTCGTGATACGCAGCGGAATTCAAGCTGGGTGTTACTTCATGGCTCAACAGTTATAATAATAGAAAACAAACTCTAATTGTGTCGTTTTAAAATATTTATCATTCGATTTATATAAATATCAGAGTTTACAAAACGAGGTCCCAGTGGTTTTACAGTTTATTAAATAAGTTTTCGAATGATAATATAGCCTTCTTGAGTATTCGTGCCCTTCCGTGCCATCCTCGTAAATTATGAACCTGAGATTAACATGCTAAAAAGTGTCAACACAAAGGTTGGTGAGTTCATAGAGTTTATAGATAAAACAGTTGAGTACAATAGTTTCAAGTTTGAGTGATAATCGTAATAAATACAAATATCAATGAAATAAGTAGTGGGTTACGTTGTTATCCACCCATAATTCGTTTGTTTAGAAATTAGTTGAACACGCGTTTCAAGGTTGGGTCATGTTGTTGTACTGCAGCATTAGTATCATTGCAACACAGTATATATTGCCTTAAGTCTCATGAACACAAACCTTAACACGAACGCGTCATAATAATGGCGTAAGTTACAAACATCATAATAATGATGTGAGCAACAATGCCCTCTGGTAGGAGTTTGCCATTCTCCTAGTATTCTCAAATAAAGTGCATTTGGTTACCTATCAGGCTAACACAAATGGGGCGTCAACTGCCAATAGATCTATTCACTATATTCGCGTTCACTCGTAAGTGATTAATGGTTCATGATATGAGGGACTTTTAGTGGCAACAGTAAGTACTTAAGCAATAGCAATCAGGTGTAGGTATAGCATAGAAAAATACTTGTGTTCGATTTTGTAGCATGTATCTCTCCACGAGTTTGAAAAACAAGTAAAAAGTGGGGCTATGTATCTCCCCACGACTTTGAACTCACAGTAATATGCAAAAGTTTTTAGAGTACTTATAAAAGTAAAAACGAGTAGTTAAGCATGTATCTCCCCCAAAAATAGTATAAAACAATTGAAAATGGGGCTATGAAACTCACAGTAATATGTAAAAGTTTTGAAAACTTGTGCAAGTAAAAATAGGTAATTGAGCATGTATCTCCCCCAAAATAGTGTAAAACAATTGAAAATGGGGCTATGAACTCACGGTAGTCCTTAAAAGTTTAAAGTACTTATGAAAGCAAATGAAAATAGTTGAGCATGTATCTCCCCCAAAAGTAATTCAAAACGTATAAAAGTAGGGGCTACGAACTCATAGTAATATGTGAGAGTTTTGAGTACTTTTGAAAGAAAAATAGGTAATTGAGCATGTATCTTTCCCAAAAATAGTATAAAACAATTGAAAATGGGGCTATGAAACTCACAGTAATATGTAAAAGTTTTTAGAGTACTATTAAAAGTGAGAGCATGTAGTTGAGCATGTATCTCCCCCAAAGCATTAATAAACAAGTATAAAAACGGGGCTACGAACTCACAGTAATTCGTAAGAGTTTAAAATAAATGTAAAAATATCAAGCAATATTTGAGCATGTATCTCCCCCAAAACATTCAAAATAAGGAAAAGAGGGGCTATGACTCACCTCGATGTTACAGTAGTCAGGATGGAAAACAAATTAAGTAATGTGAATAAGCTGCTCCAACTCGTGACCTGAGTTAGTATGTCATGTTTTTAGTATTCGAGTTCAAGTTTATGTGATAACGATGCTTTATCGATAGTTAGGTAACATGAAGTCTCTTCAAAAATTAGCAATACTTATCGTTCTTATTTTTATGGCTCGGATGATGGATAATAAATTTTATCGAAACCCAAGTTGTTAAATATTTTATGTTTCCAAAATGTTATAATTTACAATTTTAAATATTTACAGTTTTTACCCTTGCACTTTCAAAAATGATACTTTAAACCCTCAACTATGGGTTATTGAAAAAATCAGCCCTTGTATAATTAACTTTGAAGAAATTACATTTTTAGTCCAAGAAAACTTTATCTTTCAAAAATTACAATTTTTATACTTGTAATTTTATAAGAAAAATTCACTTGTTTTAGGCTTAAATTGACAAAAGTGCGGGTTCTTGATCCCTTCAAGAGTTTGTCCGATAGTATTTCTAATGGTTCAAACTAGAGGTCTTAAGCTCTTACGGTTTGGTCGCAATGATTTTCAAAAGTAGGGGGGTTAAGTGCCTTTTGTTGGTTTTGGGCGATAACAGGGCCTAACGAGGACAGATTTTACACGAGGAAAGCTAGTGTTTTTACAACGCATTTGACCTTTTAAACACTTTACTGTAAGCTCTTCTAAATGGTATAGGTCTCATATCCTAGTCATCTTTGGTTAGGGAGAAACAAGTCCGTGAACATGGCCACTTGGCCACGACGCGTTTTAAGTAAATTTCATTTTTGACTCATTAACTTTTACGGTGTCGCCTAGGGACATCGTAATATGTTAATTAACTCTTTTTAAGTTATTATCTAACATTCTATAACTCCTACGACTCAAATTTTGTAAAATGCATGCAAGGTCTTTTTATGAAAAGTTCACGAGTCACCTACTTTTTGGTTGATTATAAAAGAGAGTATAAGTTCTTTTAAAGACATTATTGGGGCGTTAAAATCCTTGCAGCGAGCCCTTTAAAACGGTGTAAATCTCATACTTTGCAACCCTTTAATTAGCAAGATATTAATTATAGAAAAGGGCTACTTAGGCTAATCTTGCCAAATTGAAATTCTCGTTTTTAAACCATAAAACTTTATATCTTTTGTATGAAACCTTGTGAAATGTTGTTTAACTCATTTTTAATGTTTCTAAGATAGTTCATAATCAAATTTATCAAAAATCCCGAGTTTTCCCCATATACCTGTTGTAAGGGACTTTTGGTGTTTAGAACTTATGGACCTAATGAAGTGTTGTTTTTATGCATGACGACTAGGCTTTTCAACCGGGTTAGAGGGGCGTTTTAGAGTGTCCTAGGTGGTCTTCACAAAGGTACTTTGGTTGGCCCTAATACCTTTAACATGATGCAAATAAATGGGGCGCAAGTAGGGGGTGCTGGGCTGTTTTTGTAACATATATATAACAGCTGTTGTGATTTTTATTAAATTATGACTTCGTTATGCGTTTTCTGGACCCGTGCTCCTGAGTTTTTGAAGAAAAAGTTGTTCCGGACAACTTTCGTGTTTTAAATTTTTCATGAAACGGACCAGAAGTGCCTCGTTTTGCGTGCCCAAACATTCTGTCACAGAAAGTTTTTGACATCTTTTGTGGTGACTTCTTTTGGTCGTATCTTTTGACTCGATAACCCGTTTTAGGTGATTCAAAAGGCCACGTTTTCCTTGAAAAATCCTTTTTAACTTGTCTAATTTAGATAGCTTAGGTCTAGTCTCGTTTTACACAATATGGGGCGCTTGGTTTTCTGCTTGTTAACATAAGAAGGTAATGTAACTTATAACTTTACTCTTTCTTTATAACATGTTTATGTTCATGTGATAAGTAAAGGAGTTTAAGAAATTTAGAAAGGTTAAGAGACTTACAATATGCTAGTCCTCGAGGTGGAGTGTAATATAGGCAAGTGACTCCTAATGTGGCAAAGTTCTATCCCTTCTTCTATTAGTCTTTCCTTACTTCCTCATAAGCTTGCAATCAGAAATTTGTATAAGTGTGGATGATGTTGTGTGTGTCGATTGGTGATACGTAATGAGAAAGAATGTGTGTTGCTTTATATAGAGGAAGAAAGCTAGGTCCTTAGGATAGTTCATGTCACCACTTGGTAGGTGTAAGAAGTTGGATGGTTTGAGGGTAAGAAGGATGTTGTGTAACATGTCCTCACCTCACACTTGTTTCCTTCTTGACCAAGGCTGGAAAATGGTGAGGTGGTGTGAGGTGTTAGGGGCTCAACCAATCATAACATACAAGGGTTTACTAGGTGAGAACATGGTGATGTGGTGCAAAGGTGAGCCAAGAAGACCTTTGTGGCTCAAATCTTAACATGTAATAAGCTTGCTTATGTACACTTCATCCTAGTTAGGATTGAACTAAGGCAAATGAAAGTAATCAAATGAGCTTTATTAGATGGTACTTAGGCCTTTAGGTGTTGTACATTTAGGTAACTTAGTTAGGGTTTCTAGTTTGGTTTGGCAATTTGTAAGTTTGTCTACCTATTATACAAGTATGTCTTGAGTTATTTATGTATATTTTTAATCTTTGTGCATAACCCACTTGTACTTTAAGCATTAGAATGTTGTACTTATATTATAAAAAAAAGAAAATACATTTTTATGGCTTGTGCTTGAAAGGTTTGTGTAATATGTTTTAAAATAAATACACCAAGGTTTATAATGATTTTTATTTTAATAGCATGCTCCTATGACTTGTACATTGGCTGATAGACTTGTACATTTATATTTTATAAAAATCATGTATAAATTAATTAGGGTTTGTGATTTCGTTAACATACAGTCATAGTTTTGTAAATTAGGGCTTGTAACGGGAAATATCGTAAAGTTAGGTTTTCGTGCTTTAAGAACTTGTACATTAGCTTCAAGGTGTTATACTTTAGTGTTGATGGGTCAGTTACGTGAAATCATAGTTATAATAAATTATGGTTTCATGAAAACTCCAATAGATAGAAAACGTTTAGTTTGAATGTTTAATAATCGTACATTTATGAAATAACGTAAAGTGGTAAATAAAAGTTGAAAACTTTTATACTTGACGTATAAGGAATGAACTTAAGACATTCTGGTATTGGTTTGTACATTTATTAAGAATGTGAGTTACGTCATATTAGTTAGTTGTTGTGATTAGATAAACTGATAACGTTTAAAAAAAATTAGACGTGAAAAATGGATAAGTATTCTTTAGTTAGAATATCATACAAGTGGAAATTTACCGGTGGTTACACACCAATGTCATCCGACACCAAACTCACAAAAGATGAAGACGGCGAATCCGTCGATAATACTAAATATCGTGGCATGATTGGTAGTCTTCTCTACCTCACGGCTAGTAGGCCGGATATCATGTTTAGTGTTTGTCTATGTGCTAAGTTTCAAGAAGACCCTAAAACATCACACCTAGAAGCCGTAAAAAGAATATTTAGATACATTAAGGTTACAACACAATTAGGATTATGGTATCATAAAGGCACGAGAGTATAAACAATTGTATATGCAGATTCTGACCATGCAGGTGATTATGTTGACCGAAAAAGTACAAGTGGGGTATGTACTTTTATGGGATGTTGTTTAACATCTTGGTTTTCAAAGAAACAAACGGCATTAGCAATATCAACAACCGAAGCCGAATACGTCTCCGCCGGCAAAGCATGCCAACAAGCACTATCTATGAAACAAGCGTTAGTTGACTACGACATTCATCTAAGTGACATAGCCATTATATGTGACAACAAGGGTGTCATAGATCTAAGCAAGAATCCGGTATTACATTCTCGCACAAAGCATATAGAGATTCGTCATCACTTCTTAAGAGACAATGTTCAAAAGGGGAACATCTCTATTGAGAAGGTAGCGTCCGAAGACAACATAGCCGACGTCCTCACCAAACCGTTGAAGTGGGAACAATTCAACCTATTTCGTCTTGTTCTTGGTCTCATGGAACAAACGTCGTAATTTATTTCTTTTTACTCTACAAGGTATGTAAACACTAGCATTCTTCTTTCTGAGTCTAGGATCTCTATTTCACGCACAAATCACAAACAATACGGGAATTTTCAAAACCCAAGATAAGTTTTTCACTTATAACTCATCGTTTTTCTTATTTTCTTTCAAAAATAAGTACAAGTTGCAAACACATAATTACATACACATCTTCTTTTCAAAGGATAAAACGATTTTTATTCGCACATAGAAACCTCTTTTTGAAACGTTTTCTAAAAATGATACCTCTTCCCGTATCAAATTCACAAAAGCAATTTCTCACGTCTAGGACAAATCGCTTTTTCATTATTAATACAAAGTAAAAACCCGTTTTCATTGCATCTCATGTCTTTTGAATGCTAAAGAGAACACATAACTAATATGTGTTTTCGGGTACGTTCATTTAAGCAACAATGAATTAGGAGCACTCGGGTTATCTCACATAATAATATGCTTTTTCACTTCTAGTTTATCTTTCTTTTCTTATTTAGGAGTCGAGATAACCGCAACTCCAAATAGTTTGCATATAGGCACACACTAGGCAAAAATGTTTCCAAAAAGAAAATTTTGTTGCCTGAATCACCAGTCCCACGGATCCCAGCCTTAATCTTTGGACGGATCCCTCAAGGGAAGGATCCGTGGGATCCGTAAGCCAGAAGCTAGTTTTATCTTCTATTTTTCTCCCTTTGGATTAAAACTCCAATATCTTTTCATTTTTTTTGGAGTATGTTCTTTAATGCTTGTGTTCTCATGATCACATGCCTTAAATTCATATCTAATCATTAGATTTTAATCCACATTTTGGGTCAAGCATTCATTACAATGCATTGTTTTTCTATATATAGGATTCTCAAAATGCTTGCATATTCATCTCATCTTCACAAACAAACAACACCATGTCATCCAAAAGATCTTACAACTTAGATGAATCATCTAGTACAAACAATCCTCTTCATGAAATCCAAACCTTTGTACTTCCACCTTCCAAAATACCACAATCAAACTCTAGGATATCCGGACGGATTAGCATCCGGCCTTGTTGCTTAGCAAAACCATCATCAAATGGCTCATCACCATCAAATAACTCACCACAAGATGCTTCCATTATAGCACCTCCTTCATCACCAACAAGTACACCATATCACCTAAAGTCACTCTTTTGGAACTCCTTACGACTCCAACAGGATCTCAACAACCAAAACAAAAAGAAATAGCCTTTTTGACACCTCCCACTTCTCCAAACACAATATTCAATGACCTTGAAACATCACCACTTCCAAACATTCCGGACTTTGATCCGTATTTTCATATTTTCCACCACATCTTCCGCAACTCACAAATCAAAACAACCCGGAAAACTTCCGCACTCATTACCCACATCACTTACATTGTGAACATTGCCAATCCACTAGGGAAATTGCAATAGAAGTTAGGGAAGAAATACGATTCATACTCAACCCCATCCTTGATCGCATCAATACCATTACCCATCAAAACCTCCATCCATAACCTTATGCAAGCATGGACGGAATCATTATTACTATTTTCTATTTTTAGTACTTTTCTTTTGAGTCATTTTCAAGAACAAGTCTTGTTCTTATTTCTACATGCTTGTAGGTGGCATAAATACCACTACACTTTGTTGTTTTATTACAAAGCCTTGTTTACATACCTTGGCTCCCAATCTTGATTCTCGTCAATCACAAGATTATTTAAGCATGTTACTAACCTTTCTCTTTGTAGGATTTTTTAATTTTTCTTCACTTAACGCCCCAAACTAGGGGGAGCTACCGTCAAGGGGGAGTAAGCGATACGTGGACTCTTTTTCCACACTTTTATTTCTTTGATGGGTTAACTTTTTTTTTCTACAAAAAGGGGGAGAAGAAGTAAAACTTAGGGGCTTTCAAAACATACATCTATTCTTAAGTTTTACTCATCATAACATTATGTTTTGTCATCAACAAAAAGGGGAGATTGTTAATACAAATAAACCGTAAAAACGTTTATTAATATTTTGTGATCTCTTTGTGTTTTGTTGATAACAAATATAATGTTATCTTAAGTACAACTATAAGGATACATGTTATTTTTGTAAAGCATTTACATATAGCTATTTAATACAAATTGTTGTAATAAATCATTTGTTGTAATAGTTTATTAGGATGGGTAAAAATCACAACCCATGGATCATATCCATAACCCATGGTATTGACCCATACCCACTTGACTAGATACATTGTACTCATTAGATACATTGTATCTAAAAGAATACCCATGGACCAACCCATAACCCATGACCCATGACCCATAACCAAAAAACCCATGGGCAAAGAGGAGCGTCCCACGGATCCCTAGGATTACACTAGACGGATCCCTTGTGGGAGGGATCCGTGGGATCCGGGGAACAGTGGCAAGTTTTGCCTATAAATAGAGAGCCATTTCTTCATTCTAACTCACCCCTCTTCTTACTAATTCTCTCATATACTCTCATTCTATTCTAACAAAAGATCACTTGATCTAGAGAGTTCTTCTTTCTTTCTTTCTTTAGTGATTCTCATATAGGTCCTTCTCTAATGCGAGATCATGAGCATTCTACAAGTCATCCAAGCAAGGGGTCCTTGATTGATTTGTTCCTCCGCAAGATTTCTGTAGCAAAGATCTTGTATTTGATATTTCACATATTTGTTGTGTAATAGTCGTGTTGGTTTGGTCCACCGTGTTACGGACTCGATATTTAGCTTTGTACCGGAAAAAGGTGTAAGCAACATAGTGAAGGCTTCTCCGCCAAGTTGAAGGAGTTTGTTGACTTAGTGCTTGAACTATCGAGTAGGTGACTCGGGGAGTGGAGTAGGGCAAGGAATGTGTCCTTGTAGCCGAACCACTATAAATCGGTTGTGTCATTTCTATCCCTTGCTTTACCTTATTTACTTGCTTTATCATTAGATCTATACTTTCTCTACATCCATACGATTTCACATAATATCGAATCTAAAGTTTTTGAAACTAACTTAAAATCGGCAAAACTATTCAACCCCCCCTTCTAGTTTTCCACACCATTTACATATTTTGCATCAAGTATTATATAATACGAAAAAAAGTTAAGGTCAAAATTGATATAAAAAGACTTTGAAAAGTCAAAATGAACTTATATTTTGGGACAGAAGGAGTAGCAACGATAAGCTTTTTTCGACAGCTCAAAAAATCCGAGTTTCTGTAACACCCCCAATTTCGTGATACGCAGCGGAATTCAAACTGGGTGTTACTTCATGGCACAACAGTCATAACAATAGAAAACGATCTCTAAAGGAGTCGTTTTAAAATATTTATCATTTGATTTATATAAATATCAGAGTTTACAAAAATGAGGTCCCAGTTGGTTCCATTGTTTATAAAATACATTAAATAGGTTTTCGAACGATAATAAAATTTATAGCCTTCTTCAGTATCCTCGCTCTTCCGTGCCAGCTTCCGACATTATGGACTTGAAATACATGCTTAAAACTGTCAACACAAAGGTTGAGTGAAATTCATAGAGTTTAGAAAATCAGTTGAACACATAATGTTTGTAGTGTGAGTTATAAATTCACACCAAGGGTTTGAAAACCAAAACCGTTATTATTAGACTAAGCATCATGCAATCAAGGCGTTAACATGTTCCAAAATTAATTGGAGAAAATGTCGGTGCGTGCCCTATCAGGTAAAATTGCCGTTTTTACCAATGTTACTCAAATATAGTGCGTTTGTTTGCCTTTAACGGGGCCAACACAAACGGGATTCGTCAATCCCAATAGATCTATTCACAATATTCGCGCCCACTCTCACTAGTGATTAATGATACATGATTAAGGGACTTAAGTTTGGCAAATGCGGTAACTTAGTGCTAATAACAATCAGATAAGTATACATTTTGAAAGCAATGTGTTCGGTTTATAAATAAAGTATGTATCTCCCCCAAGGGTTTGTAAAACAATTAAGTAATAGAAAGTGGGGCTATGAACTCACCTTAATAAATGATATCTCATGTATAATGAGAATGATGGATATGCCGTGAGAACTTCTACGAGCAACCTAAAATAAAATGTTACGACTTAGGTTTGGAATAATGTTTAGGAAAACATAAACCATCCTATATATATTTCTATGTTGATCATGATGTAGTACATGGTATTTGTGTATGTCGTTTATAAAAATGGTCTAGTTGTGAAAATGTATTTAGTTTATAGATATCGTACTACCGTTCAGGCCATCACAATTCAGAGGTCATGTAGTAAACGTTCGAGGAGCTAGGACACTTTAAATCGTAAATCCAGCAACTCGTCGATACGCTTACCCAAATGAACCCCTCACATGAAGTTCCCTAGTGTTGTAGTGCTCAATACGTAAAACATGGATTTTGATTACTTGATTATTATATATTAAGAGTTTATAAATACAATAAATAAACTAACAAAGTTTATAAGTATTTAAATAAGTTTGAGTTTTATAAATACTTACCTTAATATAGAATGCTTGAGTATTATGGAAAAATAAAATATTAGCGGAGCTTCGACGTAGAATTTGCAATCTTCGAAAACCCAAGGCTATTAGAAGATTATAACAACGCCTTCTTGAGAACCCGAAGAAGAAATGAAGATTATAACAACGTCTTTTTGGAGACTTGAAGTTATTTGAAGATTATAACGACTCTTTCTTGAAAACTTCCAAGAACGAAGATCAAACGCTAGTTTTCTTCAAGAACACATGAATGTTCTTACAAGATCTATAAGAAATGCCTTAGGTTTAGGACTTTAGATGTTAAGAAGGGGTGGTTGTAGGATCGATATATTTATTGTGTTTGATGATTCGGGTGGTCTTGGATGATCAAAATACATGTTAGACATTTTAGAGAGAGAAAGTAGAGAGAGGGAGTTTCTTGGTAGAGACTTGGTTCAACAAATGTAAGGTTAGATTAAAGAAAAGCTCCACCCCTTCCATGGATGGAAGGGGTATTTATACTTACAAACTACACGACCTCCTGACGTCTTGTGGATCAGGTATACAGTGGGTAAAGACCCGTCCTTCTCCATGGTGTTACACTAAACTATTCTAAGCTACTAATTAACTAATAAACTGCTAAACAACGTAAATAACTACAAGTCTACAAGCTAATATATGCTAGACTATAATTGGGGTGACCGACACTTTCTCATGGAATTTTTAATTCCTAACAATCTCCCCCTAAGGGAGGTCACCCCATGAAATACATTTTGCTTCCTAGAATTCTATCTTTGACTTTGGTTCTGAGCTCGTAGACTTCAATTCTTCAAGTTCCGCAAACTTTGTGCTTTAGTAGCGATTCTTCAAAGTCCGCATATATTCGTACTTTTAGTGGAGGCCTTTAACTGATCCACATCTTTGATGATCTTTGAGCTTTCATTGAGATCATCAGCCACAGTAAATCTCTCTAGATCATCCATAGTTGTGTTGCCTTCATGTGATGTTGTGACTTTCGGACCGACATGCCCACACTCTCTGGATCATGACATCTTTCCATCAGAGTAGCGGAAGCTTTACTGGTTCAAGATATTTGCAGCGTAGCAGAAGCATAGTATAAAAATATCTGAGCCAGGTTCTGTAGATATGTACAAGTCATGATTTCTTCAAATAAGTGTGGATGCTGTGAGCATGCGGCTTTGGATTGACTCCTCAATTCTGATCAGCTGCAACCGTCCAGATGTACCTGCAAACAACAGTTAGTAATAAAACACACGAAAGTGCCTTTGATCACTTTTGTCGAATTGAGGTAGGATTCCTAAGAATCTCCTTGACAGGGTTTCACAGTTTCTCTAGCTGTTCTCAAACCGGAACGTCTCAAAGAAGACAACACGGAGTGAGTGAACCAGCGAATTAAGATTCACTGATTGATGAAAAATTGATTTGAAAACAATCGCGTATTGCTTAGAAGAAAGAGTTTTGCAATACGACGAAGGTTTTATGAGAAAGATCAATTTTCAATCAAAATATTTTTTGTATTTAAGAGAGTACACATTCGACGTGCTAGAGAAAAGAAGGTTTGCACATCGAACGGTTTTTCCAAAAGTATTTTTTCAATCAGAGATACTTTTTGTGTTTGAAAACATAAGTACACATTCGACGTGCTAGAGAAAAGAAGGTTTGCACATCGAATGGTTTTTCCAAAAATATTCGTCAATTCCAATCTTGGACCAAGGTTGATTCAAGATTGAATTGCCCCATCGTTTCTATCCAGTTGTCACAAGCTTGATCTTTTGCAAGATTTCACATGTCACCCACCAAGAGCTTGTTTGATGTTGGCTCTAGAAGGATTTCCATCTTCATCGTGAATATTTTCATATCACTCGGATGTTCTGGCAATACCACAAGGATAATGCTTAGGACTCTAAATATATACTTACTTTCCACATTGTGTGAAACAGCAAGTCTTCATTACTTTTGTGTCCTAATGAGATTTTGTGGATGATCTCTTGGCTCTAGACTCAATTGTGCACATTTGGTTCCTATGCCGGAGACTAGGGAGAGGGTCTCCTTCTTCAATATCAACAATCTCTAAAAGAAAGTCGATAGATTATGTAGGTTCCCCGTGAGAATGAAACAAGCCCTTTTAAGAGGAACTTGAGTAGCTTGGGAAGTTTAGTGCAGTGCATCACTAGGTCCATGATGTCTTGTCTTCAATACCGGCGTTACCTTGGTACCCACCAGTAGCATATGTATTGAACCCGGTTACTGCCCTAAGGTTGAATTATTGGAGGGCTATTTCTTTTCACCCCTTTTCACATTCATTTCTTTTTCATTCTTCAACCCCTTCAGTGCTTACCGAGACTTCATAACTAGAACCTTGTTGGGTTTATTCCAGTTCTAGCTCTATCTCAGTCCGCACTCTTCCCATATCTCACTTTTCTCCTTTTTTATCATACCTAAGGACTCTACACTATCTAGTGGATTGTCCCTGGGTAGATCCCTCCGGTTCTGGCAGATCGTGGGAACTAATACCTAACCTCACTATCCTTATAACTCCATGCATAAAGTAAAATGGTCGGTCTTTTGGTACAGTTCTTTCCTTCTTGAAACCAATTGAAAAATCATTCGGAAAAACAATCAAGGTACTTGTGATACGAGATCAAAGCATTTTGTACCTTAATAGTTTTGATCATTTAGAAAACCTCCCCTTCAACATGTGCATATGATTTAGAAATTGTTTAGCACATGGAGGCAAGAGGGCTTTGAAATACTTTCTTTGATCACAATTTTCATAGAAAAAGCCATTTGATTTTCTTGGTAAATTCTTCCCCTCAATATGTGCATAGGATATTTGAAATCATTTTATCACATAGAGGAAAGAGTTCCTTTTGAAGTACATTCACGATCACAAAAGCCATTAAGAAACCATTCGCTCCCCCTCAATATTTGCCTCAATATAAGAAAGAGTTTAGCACATATTAGAGAGAGCCAACACATTGAATCAAATGATCACCTTTTATCAAATTTCATATTAAATCACAAATTCTCCCCCGATCAAAAATATCAAACCCTTTGAGATTTTGGATCCCAAGTGATTTAATAAGGTTTAGAAAACATGGGAGAAAATGCGGCTAGGTTTAAATACTCATCTCTTTTTTGGATAAATCATCCTCCTCCTCAACATGTGCCTTGTGTATTTGAAATCGTTTGGCACATGGAGGCAGGAGTGCCTATAAAGGACTAAAACCGATTCCATTAAAACAGATTTGAGATTTAAATCACGATCTCTCCCCCGATCAAAAATATCAAATCATTTGAGATTTGTGATCCCAACTGATTTAAATCATTTAGAAGAGTTTGGGGAAAGACGTGGCAAGATTTAATTTTTGAAATAGACTGATAAGGATCAATTTAAAACATTAAAGATTGTTAGTGTCAGGTATGATAGTTTTTAAGAGATCTTTAAGTAAAACAAAACAATTTCACAATCAAACAAGAACAGAAAAAATTTCATTTTGAAAGACCTTGATTCTAAAGAAAAATCATACCATGACATAACATTAAATCTTTAGATCACCACTTATTTTGTACAATCCGGACTTTTTATGAAGAAATATCGTTTGAAAATATCTTGTTTTAAATCACTCTCCCCCTCAATCGATGACCGTAGTCGTTGATTGAGTGACTTAAGTTTTGAAAAATGAAGTCCGGTGATTTCTAAAAATAAGACCAATTTATCATCAAAAACAATATTTTTCCATTTTCAAAACACTATTTTCACTACTTTTCCTGCACAAGATACGTTAGGTGGAGAGAATCATAAGCTGCTTATGTTGATGTTGTTGTAGGGCTTGGAAGAAAAACCGTCTGCTGATGTAGTGAGACTTCTTACGTTGCATTTTAATGCCAACTTAGGTCAAATTTAAGCTCCGTTTCTTCAATCACTTAGAAGAAAAACCATCTGCTGATGCAGTGAGACCTCTTACGTAGCATTTATGCCAACTCTTCATAGAAGTCCAATTAAGCTCAGTTTCTTCATTTGCCAACCCAAGATATAGTTACCCTTTCTTTTCGGCATCCAATCATCTTCAATTGTGGGATCCGGATTGGGAACATTCTTATATACCAATATACCTGCATACGTTAGTGAACACACATACAGATATATGGTGGTCGACAACACCCAAACAACAATCGACTAATAACAGTCAATTCAACATATCATCCAGATCATATAAAGCATGGGATTATGTGTTCATCAAACTCTAATCATCTAAACCTAACAATCATATCCTAGGCACCTAGTCCTTCAACGTAGGTTAACATCATTTTTCAGTTAAGCATTTAGGATAATTAAGAAAGCCCGTTAGATGATATAGATTTGAAAACATTCTCCCCCTCAATCAATGACTCATTTTTTGAAAATTTTAAAAGCGCTGAAGTCATTGATTGAGTTTTCAATTTTTTTATAACAACTCTGAAACTGATTGATTTTCAAGCAACTCATTTACCACCACTTTTTGAAAACAACAAATATTTTTCTGAAGAATTTTAGACGGAAAAATATTTGAGTAGGAACAGCAGTCCTTCGACATACTTTCCTTAATTTTGTTTTAGGATAAGTGCACGAAATATTTGAAAATTGGTTTAGCGCAGCACTTTCCTTCCATGAAGAACGGGTTGCTATCTGAAATAATAGCAAGCCATAGTTTTAAGCACGGGTTACAGTCTGAAGTAACTGCAAGCCATAGTTAAGAGACATGTATAGAAAGAAATATTTACACCTCCTGCTCGAACTTCATCTATGGTCCCGTGCCATTATTGAATGACATTTCTAAGACCGCAGATGTTATCGATACCAGAAGACATGTCATGTGAAAACATATTTTTGGTATTTTTGAAATTTTCTGATTTTTATGGGTTTTTGAAGGTTTTATATTTTTCTATTTTGTTTTTCTGAAAAATATATACAAAGATAGAGTAGATGATATAGTTTAAGAAGATAATGATACGAGTACCGAGATAAGGATATCGAGCAGCCCCGTTGTAGAAGAAAGAAGTCATCATCCCTAAAACTTTCACCACCAAAGCTTCCGAGGCTTTTGCATTGAAGAAAGAAATTGAACCATCTGAAAGTGAGACTTTGGCGCTTCCCCAACCGAAAATCCTTTAGCTGAGCAGATTCAAAGCTTTCTTTCAAGCTTCTCTTAGCCAGGTGCACAAAGAAGCACACCATTATCATCGAACTTGCTGCTCCTTTTAAGAATAATTACCGTGATTCAGCATTCGAGGTTATATCATCCAATAGAAGAACAGCAACGTATCATCCCACACATAAATAACTCTTCTCAAATTTCATTCTACTGAAGTCTGACGCAATCCATTTCAAAAGGTGTCAAGAGACCACTTCCCCCGAGTAGTTGAATAGATGCAGCCCGTCTCTTAGAATAGAGCTCAAGAGCCCGAATACACAAATAGAGTTCCAAAGAATAATTAATACAACCACCCAATGAACATTTATCTTTCCTGATGATTGTGTACGAAGCTCAAGAACCCGAAGTACCCAATGCCCAAAGAGAGAATAACCGATAACATTGAAGAAGCAGGCCGAATCACTGATTATCTCTGCGGAGGACAATCTATGCGGATGTCAACTCTGGAATAAGTGATTATATCTGAATCACTGATTAAGCCCTCAAGTAAAACAGCTGAGCATCCCCAATGTACACAATCTCTCTCCCCTGATGATTGTGATAACATCAAAATCATCACACACTTGTGTACCTCTTTTATCTTCAAAAACTTTCTCTAACATCACTTCCCCCACGTAGTTGGAATAATAACACTAAAAGCCTTGATGAGTAAAACCTTGAGTTTCTCTGCGGTCATGACATTCGTCTTCCCGGGATATCTTCAATCACTTAGAAGAATTAAGTTCATCAAGTTTACTCTCTTTGTGTTTATATGTGAGTCCCCTTGCTGGTTTTGACACTTCAGAATCAGCAACTCTTTGTAAGCCCAAATACTATAAATCTGTTGAGAAGAACACTTGAACACTTTGTGGGAATCAACTTGCTGAAGAATATGAGCAAGTCTAATTGGGGATTATAACTGGCTTTTCACTCTCCCCCAATTAGTGCTCTCCCCTAAACCGACAATCTGTTAATAAATGCCCGAAAGAAGAAGTCTTTAGATCTTTAAATGCAACTCTTCTTTAGTCTTCTAACATGCATAGAAAATGTAGAACAGACTGTAGACTCGACCTTCTTCAAGATTGTCCAGTTGGGGAATAGAGTGTTAACATCTTCAACTCACACCAAAAAGCATCCCACCAAAAAGCATCCCATTTGACTTACATCTTGCAAATCCCCTTAACTAAAATCCCTCCCAATCAAACAAGAACAGAAAGATTTTCATCAAGGAAATCAGCAATCAGGCCGCAACGAACACACAAGATGGTAACACCAAACTACCAATCACATCAAACAAGAACAGAGAGATTGTTCGGAATCATCATGTTGATGTATACGTGAAGCATTAACCGGAAGCACTTTGTCGATAAACTCATCAATCTGAGTGAAGATGTCAACCAACGGATCTAAGAAGAAACTCCATGTAAAGATGACCCGATAAGAAGAAGCTCGGTTCTTACATGAGTTAGGAGCCGTATGACCATATATTCTCAAAAATCAATCAACCATGCAGTAAATTCACACTTCTTCTCCCCCTCAAGAATTACATACGGAGTTGTCATTCTTGATTTAATAAGTGAATATCATCCAAATGTATTCTATTCACACTTGATGTCGCCATCGTCATTATGGTTGAGCAAGTGGAATAAGAAAACAATCAACAGTAGTCCGGTTCACTTGATGACTGAAGCGCATGGAAAAAGCATAAAGCATGTTGATGAGAATGGTCATAATAAGAAGATTTCTCTTCTTCCGAAGATAATGCGCACTGAAGCGTACACATTTCTTTTCTTTGGAGAACGAGGCTTGAACTGATGTATTCAAACGTCATAAGAAGATTTCTCTTCTTTTGAAGATAATGCTCACTGAAACGTATACATTTCTTTTCTTTGGAGTACGAGGCCTGAACTGATGTGAACAGACGTCATAATCTCTCTCTTTTCAAACTCTATTGGCAAAACATGTAATCAACCCCATTATCATTCAGTAGGCTCTTTGTCGTGACAGTTGATGGAGAAAACCCAATATGATGAATTTGACCCTGAAGTAAACTATCCCGAACTCGTGACTTAAACTTGCACATATGTAACAAAGAGCGGTGTCGAGACTTCATCCACCATTGAATCTCTAAGTACTCTATACTCTTCAACCAACCAACCATCAAGTATAAGACGTACATCACCTCTTGAAAATCCACAATTGAATGTGACACTGAGC
Source organism: Chrysanthemum makinoi (assembly GCA_910596185.1). Taxonomy (NCBI): domain Eukaryota; kingdom Viridiplantae; phylum Streptophyta; class Magnoliopsida; order Asterales; family Asteraceae; genus Chrysanthemum; species Chrysanthemum makinoi. The sequence continues at coordinate 308,299,679 of OU343220.1, read as the reverse complement.
ACTACAACGTAACTCCTTAAAGTGATAGTTATTTTGAGATGATAAGAGCCCAATTCCCCCAAGTGGTAAAAAGAAAAAGTAAAAGACACCCAACAATAACTAGATTTCCAAGTCTTCGTTTTTGATAATAAGCTCGAACAAGGATCATGAAGAATCTTCATCCATCCATCCCCGATACCTTCAGATACTAAGTGCACTCGCCCGTGATAATTCACTTCAACCTCAAATAAATAATAGTGAATTAACTCCGTTGTTACATCTTTTTGAAAAGCTCAAATCTAGCCTCCATTTACGTTTTAAGTGAACTATGATAATGGTTTCATCCCGACCATGGTTAAAAGCACATAACCCCGTAAAACCTTGTAATAACCAAACTACCATGACGAATATCCAATCACACATCCAATTCATGAAATACACCCTTTTATCCCTTCTTCGAAGTAGAAACTGTAGCACCAGCATCAAGTAAGATCCAGAATTACACTTTCTCTTGTCCAAGATGGTTCCATCATTACGGGATTTTACAACTCTGTGGTTTAAACCGAGAAATAGTTTCTTTCGCGGGATTTTACAAAACCAAGAATAAACCGTAAGATAGATCCGAAGATGCACTTTACTATTACCCGGATGTATCCATTGTCACGGGATTTTACAAGTCTATGATTTAAACCGAGAAATAGTTTCTTTCGCGGGATTTTACAAAATCAAGACTAAACCGTAAACAATGTCAGGTTGAATGTGTAATGATAGCATTGGTTTCGGTGAATATCTGTTTTAGGGGAACATGTAGCGGTTCATCAACGGTTCGTTATCCAACATCATCAACCATCCAATAAACACTCTGGTAAACACATCATTTACACATTATGTCGGCTATAGCAGTGACAACATGGTGAAGTAAACCCGATATGCCAAACTTGATCATGAAGTAAACTTCCCCAGATTAGTTACCTAAACTTGTACTAATCCTCGTGAAAAAGAAGTGGTGTACCCAATGTACAAAACCTCTTGACATTCTCAACTGAGTGAGACACCGAAGTGATAGCTATGTTGTGTATTAAGCAAGAAAGAGTCACAACCGTAACTAAATAGCCAAATCTTTACCACACTCAATAAACGCCCAAACAAGTCATCTTCGCGGAAGGGTAGAAAGAAAGAAGACGAAATAAGCAAACGCGCCCGAACAAATCTCACTTCACATCCAAATAAGGAATATCGTACAAAAAAAAACCCCGTAGTCAACTTTGATCAATCATAAATTCAAGCCGTGACATAATATTATTCGTGAAAATGCATACACCAAAGTATCAATCACACTACGAATCTCACCATCAAATCTCATCGACAAATCTCATTAACAAATCTCATAGAAACAATCCCATATTGAGAAGCCCATATTATCGTCATCCAAAACCAATATCCAACATATCATGATTAATATTGAAGCCCATGCACCTCCAAAACGACTAATATCAAACAAATATTTGGCCATGACTTACTAACAAATTCCAATTAAGCACACATCCAATGAAAGGGCCCAGTCCAAAGTATTCTTGTACCATGTCCAAATTCAATCTAATCATACGGAAAACACACGCTCATAACAAGTTTAACAAAATCTGATCCAAGCTCTATAACACTTCAAAAAATTCGGCCCATGTTCCAATGAGTCCATTTACCTTTTAGCCCATGCAAAGCCCACGAACAGTTGAAATAACCCTAATTTTTCGGGTATAAAAAGCAATTAGTCATATGCCCTAATTTCACTCCTGTCAAACCCTAAACTCACACACAATAGATGCGCCCCCATGCTTAACTTGCCAAAATAAATGCTCCTACCACAGGCCTTTCAAGAGCATCGTAGATAAAAAATATCACTTTACATCGATCACCCATCTGCTCCTAAATCCCCTTAATTAGATGCATACTCCGAATCTAGAGGACAAAGTAATCCGAATCCATTTGTGTTTAGACACAACACAAATGGAATAAGCCACAGGGATGGCAATAGGTCGTGACATGGCAGCGAAATTAATCCAAGGACAAAGGTAAGATGGGTAATCAATTTCATCTTTTGAATACTCGAACAAATGAAAAAACAGTTTAACATTAGTTGTTAAAAATGTTTTCATATTCGAACAATTCGTAGGAGATTTATGTTGACCTTTATTTTGGGGGAATTGCATATATATCCCTCCAAAGGTGAATAATTCCATATATATCCTTTTTACAAGTTTTTGATGCACATAGTACAATGATTTTTATGCATGCAAAGGATATATATGCAATTTTGCATATTTGAAGGGATATATATGTAAATGACCCTTTTATTTTATATCAACCGAATCAAAAAAAGAGATTGAAACACATATGTTTTGAATTTTCTTTAAGGTTTTCGGATATTATCAGCATCTTTGATCAATGATGAAGTTTTTGATTCGTGATATAGACTTGATAGTCTTGATGTTTCATTTGAGAACCACGGATTAAGAAAAACTGAGATCTTTAAATAATTTTTCATTTTGAGTCTTAGATACGATTGGAGTTGAGTTAGGATAAATATGAGGTTGATGTTGGGTTGAGATGTAGTTTTGAAGTTTAATGTTGGGTTTGGATGTTGATGAGATGAGATAGATTTGTTTTACGGATCTGTGGACACTTCATTTCTGTTTCACGATTTCAGATTTGACATGGACCAATGATGTAGTATATACTGAGGTCGAGATGAATGACTTTAGGAAAATGGTATATGTGTTGAAGGTCGTGGGTCATTTGTTATCATTTCTTCTTCTACCTTTCATGTCAAGTCGCTACATCAAATGAGTCAAGTTGCTAACCATTTTCATTACAAGTCGCTAGCTTTTTCAGTTTGACTCAAAAGTCAAACCTTTACCAAGTCGCTTGGTCTGAACACAAGTCGCTACTTGTTATAAAACAAGTCGCTACAGCAGTTTTCAACTTCTTCTCATTCAAGTCGCTACGACTGTTGACTAAAAAGTCAAGTCGCTAAGAATAAGCAAGTCGCTAGGTCTGCCCACAAGTCGCTACTTGTTATACAATGTATTCGGACAGCATATACAGTCAAATCGCTAGCAAGAATATCAACCTATTTTTCGTACATACTCAAAGTTACCCAGAAAATATCAAAAAGATACACCTTTTAACCCATTTAGACCATAAAAACAGTGATTGGAACACAATAAGTCATAGAAAAATAGATGTGATAACTGACTTGACTTGGAGAGAAAAAAAATGAAACAAGACAGATAAAGACATAGATTGGACCAAGACACATTATGACCAAACAGATACATGTCAAAACAGTTTTGAAACAATTTACCAAAAGGCAAACTGGAAAAAATATTTTCCGACCACACAAGAGTACATAAAACAGTTTTAACATGAATAAAAAAACCACAATAAATCACCACAACACAATAACCTTGGCACTGGTACCAATTGTAGGATCGATATATTTATTGTGTTTAATGATTCGGGTGGTCTTGGATGATCAAAATACATGTTAGACATTTTAGAGAGAGAAAGTAGAGAGAGGGAGTTTCTTGGTAGAGACTTTGTTCAACAAATGTAAGGTTAGATTAAAGAAAAGCTCCACCCCTTCCATGGATGGAAGGGGTATTTATACTTACAAACTACATGACCTCCTGACGGCCTGTGGATCAGGTATACAGTGGGTAAAGACCCATCCTTCCTCCACGGTGTTACACTAAACTATTCTAAGCTACTAATTAACTAATAAACTGCTAAACAACGTAAATAACTACAAGTCTACGAGCTAACATATGCTAGACTATAATTAGGGTGACCGACACTTTCTCATGGAATTTCCAATTCCTAACAGTGGTGCAAGAATAAATGAAGTGATTGCTTGGTATTTATAGGCTAGAGATTTTAGTTAACTATATATTGGGTTAAAAACTAACCATGGTTAAATTTACACATGTAAATGATCTAAAGGAAGTATGCTTAGGATTTTGACACCAACATGATGACTCCCCCACCCATAAGAGGCGGTCACTTATGGTGACAAGGCATGGATGATAAGTTTTGATATTATCTTGGTTACGGAGTGAGTTTTGGTTCCGTTAAATACCAACCGAAGCCATAAAACATAAAACCGGGTTTCGTAAAAATACGAAATTTGTAGGAATGATGAAACTCATCATTATAATCCATATAAAAATATAAAATGGATGATAAGTCTCATTGGGTGCAAAAACGCTGCTTAAAAATGGAAATACGGGTCAAAAACGCGTAATTCGCAGTTTATCAGAAAAGAACGAAATTTCAGGGAAATGATCGTGAATTTATTTAGAGTAGACTAAAATTAGTCTAAAAGTGATATGAGATGTCAAACTTTGGTTTTCGTCATACGCGGGATAACTTTATAGTTATTCGTGAAGTTTAAAAGTTACGCGATTTAAGCAAAAATGTAGAACGTACAAGGTTATTTCCTTTATGGTCAAAGGAGGAGGAAAATATGTTTGACTTTTCTAAAAAATGTAAAAGTGTCAAAAACATATTAGAAACATAGTGCAGAAATCGTTAAGTCTGGATGTAAGTAGAATTGTTTAAAACGTAAGTTTAGTTTTGTACTACGCTGGGCTTATTTGGTAACATTAAAAAAAATGAAATCCTAAAAATTCTCTAATTAACTATGAGAGATCTAAAAATTTATCTGATGCGAGGAAAATTGTCAGTGTTGATTTTCGTTAAGCGCGTGATGACTAAATGGTGTTCCGACCAAAATGAAACTTTAAGACGATGTTTTCTTAATAACTTTTGCGAAAATGATCTAACGATGGTCGAACTCTCAGGTTATTACTAAAATAATTTATCTTACGAGAATGTGGATTAAAAATTTTACGGGATGAATAGTGAAAGTGAATAGTAACTTTTCAAAAATATGAAAAGTAACTCGAAAAATGCGGGTTGTTACAGTCTCACCACCTTAATGAGAATTCCGTCCCGGAATTCAATGTGTGTTATCCGATGTTGAAATGTCTAGGAAAATGAGGGTGTATACGCCAAGGTCTAATCTTTGTGTCCTCAAGTTTCTAGTCATAGAATGTATTATGTACCATGTGGCTTAAGTTGATAACCTAAAGGGTTTTGTTAAAATCTTATAGAGTCCAATAAACCTAAAGTTTAGCTTTTCCCCCATTCTCAAAACGAATCGTATCTTATTGTATCGAGGCTATCAATAAAACGTTAATTTCTAACATGGAGTTTTTTTTTTTTTTTTTTTTTTGGCGTTAGTGTGCGGCATGGAGCCTAATTTGTATTTGTATGGTTTCCTTAGTTGTTTCGTGGGTGATCTCTAAACACCTTAGTTCAGCAAATGGTTAACTAACACTTTTGTCGATATAGTGCCTCAAATGGAATAGTTTTTGTTATTGTTAGGGTAAATGTTTTCAATCAAAGGTGTAAGATATTGTTGATGTGAAATGGTTTGTAATGATGCGATAACTGTCGTTGTAGAGGAAGTCTTGTTAGTGGCAAGTGGTTATCCAAACCACCTCCAAAGTTGATCATGTCTTAGGTGGTTTCGGGATGAAGGCTATATCGTATAGAAACGTGGTACTGTGAAGTTTTACGTACTGACTTTCAATGGGGTTCAGAAAATGATGTGATATATTGACGATTAGAAGAGTGTAGCGTACGCTTACCATTATTCTTAGGTAGAGATGTCAAGTTTGTTTTAAAATCAAAAATGAATTTTAAAGGAATATGGTGGAATGATATCCTTGAAACCTAATCAGGCTAGCATCACGGACCTTTTAACAATGAAGGTTTCAGAAGAGAATTTTGATGAATGTAGAGAAAGTTGCTGAACTTCAGCTTTTGTAGATGATGAGTCAGTTTATCTTTTAGAAATCCCATTTCTTGTATTCCCATTAGGAAAGTCGATAGATTGTGACGGGCTTTATGTAAAAGAATATCATAAAAGGTTTATAAGATAATTCCTAGAGACTTTGTATAACTTACAATGTCTGAGAAGTAAATTAGACCATTGTGTAACTCACAATGTCTGGAGAAATGATGGAGAGATCATTGTGTACCCCACAATGTCTTGAGAAATGATAGAGAGATCATTGTGTACTCACAATGTCTTGAGAAATAAATTAGACCATTGTGTACCTCACAATGTCTAGGGAATAATAGAGACCATTGTGCAACTCACAATGTCTAGGAAATAATAGAGACCATTGTGTAACTCACAAGGTCTCAGAAATAGTTGAGACCACTGTTTCACTCACAGTGTCTGAGGATATAAGAGAGACCACTGTAGGATTTACAGTGTCTGAGAATGTAATAGAGACCACTGTAGGATTACAGTGTCTGAGAATGAAATAGAGACTACTGTTGATCCCAGTTGAGCAAACGATCTAATATAGAAACTGACTTAGAATAAAAGCTTATTAAGTATTACGCGGAATTTAACACTTAATCTTAAGAAGAACAATTAACATTCAACACCTCAATATTATTTATTAATACGAATACTCTTACAGTATTAGGGTTTTGCAACCTTGAAGTGTATCGACCTTAGATATAAAACTTACGTATATCTAATCTAACCTAGGACCTCCTTTTATAGACTAAGGAGTCCTTTACATAATACAATACGTAACCTACAAGATAAATATCTTTACCATATTTATCTAATACAATAAACTAAACCGACTATACAAAACACTAGCAGTGGTTACAATATATTGTCCGTGGTTACACACTACTACTAGCCGTGGTTGTCTTTATCAGCGGTTACATTCTTCTGTCCGTGGTTATATGAAACATGTCTGTGGTTCCAGTACTTAAAGTAATTCATGATTCAAGGAACCAAAAACCCAACAATCCTCCCCTAAACTTGATACATTCCAACAGAATTCTCAAGTTTACTTTAAGCTAAAAACATCTGAATTGGAGGATGTAGCCAAACACTTATGAGATTTAAGTATTGTCTCATATTTCTTCAACAAATCATAAGCTTGACCATCATAGGGTAACAACATCTTGATAATACCAGGCTTCAACATCTGAGCAATAATTCTGGACTCTTATTCAACTGATGATAATCACCTTCTACAAGCATGTGAATAACTTTTCCAGAAACAGTTAAAACATGAACTCCACAAGTTTGATATAAAACCATCTTGTTACAGTACCATTGTAGAGTCCTTTCCACTCGGGTTCATCATGAGTTGGTTCAAATAAAATCTTCAAATTATAATAGACCAGTCTCTCATGATAATCATTTGGATGTACTTCACCAAACTTATTCTTGTAAAGTATCCAAAGATTCATCAAATCATCTCTTTCAAAATATTGAAGCATTTGTGAAAATTTATTATACTCATAAACTTCATTGTTGAGTCTTTGAATTTTCCAAACTCCTTCACTTCTATCATTAAGGTAAAACTTATAAGAAACAATTTGTTTAACATCTGCAACTTCTTTCAATCTTTTAGAATCAGATGTCTCTTGAATCTTATATTTTCTCTTTCTTTTACTTTGCATCCACTCATCATGCTTCTTAATCCACTCTTCATCCTTCTCAGAATTCATTGGACAGTAATCATCATGATTAATCTTCATACATCTTTCATAAATCTCAAGAATTCTTTCAAATGAACATTTACTAAGATTTTCATAAATGTGAATGCCTGAATTCTTAATAATTTTCATTAGTACATTCCTCATATGTGCCATTGAAAGAGGCTTCTTTCTTATAACTTGCTTCCTTTCTTTACCAACCTTCCTTGCCCATTCACCCAAAAGCCTAGCTTTTTCCTCATCATCCAACAAATTCCATTCTTGTGCAGTATATTCATCATGTATTTGTTGAGAAGCTTCAAGAAAGTTTTGTGATTCATACCATATAGCTAACATTCTCTGACTAGCTTCTTCTTCTTTCTGCTTTCTTTTCTCTAAAGCTTCTTGTTCTTCAGCAACCATATTCTTTACATACTCTGCATCATAAGCTTCTTGTTCTGCTTTAGATTTAAACTTCAACTCTGGTACTGCAACCCCTTTACCTTTGCCAACATCAGATTGAACCACTTTCTTCTTTAGAGGTTCACCAATAACTAAACTTTTTCCTTTGGATTTGGGTTTAGTTGCAGTAGATTGAACAGATAAAACAGGTGCAATAATAGGTGTAGAAATAGATGAAGTCTTTCTTAGATTTATTAATGTACTTGCAGCTTCTTTCTCAACTTCTTTAGACTTAGGTGGTGATACAGAGAGAGTTGTGACAACAGTGGAAGTGGTTATGATAGCAGTGGGTATGATAGTAGTGGGTATAGTTGTAGTGGTTATAGTTGCCATGTCTGATACTGCAGCAGTGGTTAGAAGAGTACTAACCGTGGTTTCAGACATACCATCAGTGTTTGTGTTCTGTACTACATCTTCTACAACTTTCTTCACATTTTCAAGAACTGCCTCATTCCCATCTTTATCGATACCAAAAATCTTGATCTCCACTATTTTCTTCCATAGTTCCATCAGCAACCTCCCCTGAATTTATGCCTTCACTCCTCCCTGTTTGGATACATCATCCATATTGGTGGAGAAGAGTCCACCTTCTTTTTCTGTCTCGTAGCTTCCTTAAAGCGCAATCCAGGCCTTTTCATCTTCTCCAAAACCAAAACCCTGTGCTTCAAGCGCCTAATATCCTTTCCATGAAACACATCCAACTCCTTGAGATTCGAGATCGTCTCCTCCATCTTGGTACATTTAGCCGTCAATTCATTTAAACATTCAAGAATATCCTCCCCACTTCGACCTGTGTGAACTGGTCCGAGAGGTGGTTCATTGGAAAAGTCATCATGTACAAACTCGGAATCCGTCAATTCATGTGCATGTTCCAAACGATCCTCATCACTTCGAGCTGTGTTAACTGCTCCGAGAGGTGAATCCTTGGATATAGAAAACATAACATCGGACCGAGCACGAACAACTATGCACCATGTATTAGCCAAGTGGCTAGGGATTCCTCCACATGTGTTAAGTTCCAAGGAACTCTCCACATTAGGAGTTGCCAAAGGTTGGGTCTTATTGATGTTTCCACTATCCTGAGCAGCATCTAAGCATGAATCAGTAGTGGAAGCCCTTCCAATCATGTCACCTTCACCACCTGTGACAGCCTCATTAGCAACACCACTAGCACTAGCACGAGGTAGCTCGGTGCCCTTCATCTCTAGTGAACACAATAGGTGTATCAGTGGTTTGAGGTTGACGAGAAGTGGGTTGAGATACACTATCAGGCGGTTACAAGTGTACTATCGAGGTGTTGAGATGCAACGCAGTGGTTTCAGGTGGTCTGGGGATGTAGGTTGAGATACATAATCCTCATCAAACTCAAGATCAGAGAGGCAAAGTAAGCATATGAGGAAATAAAGGAACATCTATAATGTTTACATTTTGTGGTTGATTCCTCATATGTGCAAAAACCTTAGAAAGCATATGATGTACTTCATACTCCTGAGTATGCTCAACAGGCTCCTCTATTTGACTTTCCACAATCAGTTGAACAAACCTAGGATACAAATAGTATTTACCCTTCTTCCTAATGTTTTGAACTAGCCCCTCATAGATCATCTTAGACCAATTGAACTTTCTTCCATCAAACAAACAAATAATAGCAGTAGCAATTTTGGAAGGAAAGTCATTAAATCCTGTGGTCTTATTACTCATACACATCAATAAGGTGTGAATAAGAAACTTCCATTGTTTTGAAAACAAACTCTTAAAATACTGTACCTTATCACCTCTGTGGGTATAACCTAACCTTTCCAAACCAGCAACAATCTCAACATCTGAAAGATTATCAACACCATCAGCATCATCAAACTTTAAAACATCCCTAAGGATCTCCTCAGAAACAGAAATAGCATTCTCATCCACAATAGTGCTAAACACGTCAACTCCAGCAACCTTTTCAAGTTTAGCATTCCTCCAGAACTGATGTATGTAGGCTTTAAAAATGGTTGGTGTAACAGTTAAGGCATAGTGAATAGGACTGTGAACAAGGAATTTAATCATTTGATGAAACCCTTCAGATCGATCATTCTTTGTCAGAATAGCAACAAGGTTATGTGAAGTGGAATACTTATCAGCCATTGTGATGAATGAGGGTTATGTTGTGGGTTTAGTGAATTATACAAAGATAAGTGATTAGGGTTAGTGGGAGCGCCAATAGAAGTGTTTTGAAGATCAAATAAATGATCCATCCGTGATTTGGGGGAAATAATATACTTTTGCAAAAGTTACCAAGCAGCCCCTGTAGTATCCAACCCTAACGAAATGCTATCCGCGGTTGCAGAACAGCTATCCGCGTTTAGACACAAACCATCCGTGGATAGAAAGTAGCACTTCAACCAAACTTCCAAGAGTTATAGAAAGCAAATCTGTGTTATTAAAAGGGAGATCTCACAAAAATATGAAGGATTACACAATTTTTATTTTATTTTATTTATTTTATTTTTTTTTATTTTTTTTTAAACAAACACAAGCAGCTAACACATCAGCTCCTATGTACACAAATCCTTCACACCTGCAAGACAAAAACACAAAACAAACACAGAGAAGAAGGTTATGGTTATCAGTGGTTAGAAAAAGCCATCAGGGGATCCAAATGACCTATCCGCAGTTAGAACAGGTAAGTCAATATGGTCAACTTTTTGGATTAATATCAGTCCAATACCCAAGAATCTCATTAACTCCTCAACCACATTTAACATGCCCCTCATTTACTTCCAAAGCCCATTACTCTGCTTATATAAAGAACCCAAAACTCATATAAAGCACACACCAATTAAAATCAAAACCCTAATTACTCCAAAATCCACAATCAACTCCAATCACCATGTGGAACCCTAGTTGGAATAAACCAGAAGTTGTTGATCTAACATCCTCCTCATCCTCATCATCATCAAGTGAAGATACTAACCCATGGCAGTTTTACCTTCATCCACAAGAAACAAGACCAAGAAAATCCCCATTTCTTCCATCATCAGAAGATGATAGTGTGGTGGATCCAAGTGAGGCATCTGAGGACTCTGATGACTCCTCAAAGAAGAGAACTTCAAACCCCCAACCTTCATCATCCCAACCCCAACCAAGACCATTAGCAAGAAACCCACCACTCCCAAAGAACAGAGAGGTGGTTCTTGGTCTTCTAGCACCAGGTTGTGGTGCTTCTTCACATATCGTATGAGGGAAGGGAAAAAGGAAAATGGAATGATGCATTTTGGTGAAACCAGTAGATGCAAGTATGAGATAACTATGTCCTTTGTGCTTCATCTACCGTGGTCATCGTCATCATCTTCGTTTTCATCAATCCATCCTTCCCATTTTGATCCTTTGCTTCTTAAATCGTCTTGGTCATGCATATCACAAATGCATATCCAGCGTGAGGATAGTAGTAGGAAATCATGTATAGAACCAGTCTTTTAATTTGCACTTGAAGTTTCATTGTAAGGTAAGTCATGTAAATTGTTTTGTTGAATGAATGAACAATTAACGATACTTCTTTAGCTTCTATAATGATCTTTCTTGTATCTGCAAAAGTGTTAGTGGAAAAACAAGACAACTAGCAGTGGTTTGAACCAAACTATCAGTGGTTAGAAACAAACTATCAGTGGTTAGAAACAAACTATCAGTGGTTAGAAACAAAAATAGCAAAACTAAGATTACATAATAACAGTCCAATACTTATACAAACTAGTACAAAACAATTTGAGAATTTAGAGATTAATCATTCCAATACTAACAACAAGATCTGAAACCTCCCACATCAAAAGCTTTGGTGAGAAGATCGACAACATTGAAATCGGTATGAATTTTTACCATTTGAATCAACCTTTTCTCATTACAATCTCTAATAAAATGATGTCTTATCTCAATATGTTTAGTTCTAGAATGTAAAACAGGATTTTTAATGATGCATATTGTACTGTTATTATCAATGTAAATCTTAGTATGCATAAAATTGTACCCAAAATCCAGCAATTGATTCTGAATCCAAAAACTTGACCACGGCAACTAGCATGACCACATATTAAACGGTTGTAGAATTTGCCACAATAGTTTGCTTTTCACACTGCCATGAAATAAGTCTGCTTCCTAAAAACTGACATCCTCCAGTTGTAGACTTCCTATCCAAACTAGCACCAGCATAGTCATTATCTGTGTAGGCCACCAAATCAAAAGGAGAATCCTTTGAGTACCAAATGCCCAATTTAGGATGACCTTTAAGATACCTAAAGATCCTCTTTACAGCATTCATGTGTGAGGTATTGGGTGTGACTTGGAATCTTGCACACACACATACTGAGAACATAATATCTGCCTAGATGCATGAGATACATCAAAGATCCAATCATGGACTGTACAACCGATCAACTCGGTACTTCCATCATCGGTAGCAATGGTTTACGAGTCTCCATTGGTGTACTAGCACTCTTCACATCCACGAAACCCAAACTTTTTCAAAACATCTACTACATACTTGTCTTGACTAATGAAGATACCATCATCCTTTGTTGAACACTGTAGCCCCAAAAAGAAAGTGAGTTCTCCCATAGAACTCATCCGAAACTTATCATGCATAAGCTTCTCAAAATATTTGCATAGCTCTTTATTGGTTGAGCCAAAGATGATGTCATCTACATAAACTTGTACCAATAAAATATCATCTTTGTGCTTCCTTATGAACAAAGTTTTATCAATCATTCCTCTTTTAAACCCATTGTCCATCAAATAAGTGGGCACTCATACCATGCCCTAGGAGCTTGATGCAAACCATACATAGCCTTCCTCATCATGTATACCATGTCGGGATGATCGGGATCTTCAAAACCAGGAGGTTGACAAACATAAACCTCCTCATCAATTGTGCCATACAAAAATGCACTTTTAACATCCATTTGATACACAACAAAGTTTTTGAATGAAGCATAAGCTAAAAACAATCTAATAGCCTCAATTCTTGCAAGTGGAGCAAACACTTCATCATAATCCAAGCCTTCGGTTTGTGTGTATCCTTGAGCAACCAACCTTGACTTGTTCCTCACAACAATACCTCTTTCATCTCTTTTGTTTCGGAACACCCATTTTGTCCCAATTGCCCTCTTACCATTTGGAAGTTCTACCAATGTCCAAACCTCTTGAAGTTTGAACTGAAGAAGCTCCTCTTGCATTGATTCTACCCATCCTTCTACAGATAATGCTTCTTCAACTCTCTTAGGCTCCTTTTGAGACAGAAAACAAGCAAACAGGCAATTTTGCAGATCTTTATGATTGTTTCTTTTGTGAAGTGATCTTGCAAAGAACCCATGTTGAGGAAAGGGTTAGATGTTCTTAACCTTGCTTCTAGTTTGAACTGGAGTATTCAAGTTTCCAAGTATTTGTTCCTTGGGATGAATCTTGTGTATCCTTGTTGAGGTAACAGGACTTTCATGAATGACATGTTCCAAGTTAGTTAAATCAACATTGAAGAAATCATCCATGTCTTCATCATCAGTAGGAGTATCAATTTCAATCAGCGGGCATATCAGGATCATATGGATACTCCTCTTCACCATGTAATGGCTTTGCATGTGGTCCAAAGAAAGTACTACTATCGGTACTTACAGTAGGGATTTCACTTGTAATGACAGTGGTAGAAGTTGTTGGCTTAGCAGTGGTTGTATTAACTCTATTCGTGCTTATTTTTGGCTTATCCGTGCTTGCAGACTGCTTTTTCTTCTTTTCAATTTCTTCTACCAACATTGAATTATCTTTCAATAACTCATCCTTATCTTGATGATGATCACCATTGCCTCCAGTATTCAAGACATCATCATCAGTGGGACCTTGCTTATCAATGATGGGTGAGACTGAACTAGCTTTCCACTTTTCAAACAAATAGAACTCTTTAGGAGAATCAGCTTCCTTAGAAATTGCTTCGCACGAATTATTTTGAGTACCTGTATCAACATTAGTGGAAGTTCCTGCAATGATAGGCTCATAATTCATAGATTTGGTTAGCATATCAATGTTAAACAGCCAGTCTGGTCCTTTGGTCTCAACACTAGGAGTCTTTTCACTGAATTGAACATGTAGATTTTCTTCAACAATTCTAGTCCTCCTATTGTATACTCTAAAGGCTTTACTATTTGAAGAGTAGCCTAAAAAGTATCCATCATCTGCTTTTTCTTGAAACTTGCCTAGGTAGTCTATGGTATTTAAGATAGTAACAGGACACCCAAACGGTTTTAGGAATGCAATCATTGGCTTCCTATCATGTAACAGCTCATAGGGGGTCTTGTTATGAGGCTTCACTACCTTACTTCTATTCTGCACATAACATGCAGTGCCTACAGCTTCAGCCCAAAAGGTTGTTGGTAACTTAGACTCTGACAACATAGTCCTAGCAGCCTCAATTAGTGTTCTATTTTTCCGTTCAGCTACACCATTTTGTTGTGGTGTTCTAGCAACACTAAACTGTCTTTCTATACCTTTATCTACACAAAAGCTGATTCATCACGGCATTTTTAAACTCGGTTCCATTATCACATCTGATTATCTTTACCTTATGATTTACTAGATTTTCTATCTTTGTAATGAAACTCTTGAGAATCTCACTAGTTTCACTCTTAGCAACCAAAAAGTAAACCCAAGAAAATCTACTATAATCATCAGTGATAACTAGGCAATCCTGCTTATGGTTCAAACTCTTGACAAAAGTAGGTCCAAATAAGTCCATATGAAGCATAAACATTGGTTGTGTAATGGTGTTGACAGTTTTGGTCTTATAAGAAGCTCTATGTTGTTTTCCTTTTTGACAGGCCACACACAGTTCCTTACACTCAAAAACCTTAGAAGGTAACCCTCTCACTAAGTTGCCTTTTACCGGTTTATTGATTGTTTTGTAATTGAGGTGACCTAATCTTCTATGCCATAACTTAGACTCATCCACGGATGCTTTAGCAAACAAACAAGTTAAGGACCTATTAGGAATTACATCTTTAAGATCAAAACAATATATATTTTCCTTCCTAGGTACCCTAAGTTGTATAAACGTCTCATCGGGCATCTTAAACTCGGAGACAACACTACACACTCAGTTTCACCAAAAAGTATCCAGTTTTTCTTATCACACATTTGAGAAACACTGAATAAATTGTACTTAAGTCCCTGTACCAAATAGACTTTTTCAAAGTCTAAATTCCCTGTTTTGATTGTGGCTCTTCCAAGTATCTTTCCTCCCTTTGGATCATTTCCAAATGCCACATATCCTCCATCAAAAGCTTCAAAATCTTCTAGGTTGCTCCTATCCCAAGTCATGTACCCAGAGCAACCACTATCAAAAACTCCTTTGTCTTTTAGCTCATCTTGTAGATTGCCCTGCACATGAAATTAAACAAGTTAGTTCCTTTTGTGGACCCAAGCCAATACTGACTTGGGTCTGCCATGTGCATCAATATAATCAAATTTGTTTAGGTCCATTGATGCACAGTTGACATGATGTAAAACCTTGGTCTTAGGTTTCCATTGCCAACTAGCTGAGGCCTTAACAGCATAAAATGATTTCCAACCAACGTATCAGTTATCACCTTTGGAATTTTTAAAACTTCTTTGTTATCTGTGGTGATTTTTGGCTTATCGGTGGTTTGATTTTGCTTAGCCGTGTTTACACTTTGCTTAGCAATGGTTGGAACCCATTTGGGAGAAGCAGTGACAATTGATTTTGTATTCCCATTCCTCATTAACACTGCTCTAGGAATCATGATTCTGTTAGGATGAGGGTTTGTTTTCTTTGAAAAGTTTTGGTGATTTACCCTCCTCCAATGATTCCACACTTGTGGTCTGTTTTTATAACAATTTCTCTGTAAGTGCTCAAAACTACCACAGTTATAACAAGCTTTCTTGACACATTGAAACTCATTACCTAACCTATTAGATATTAGGCCATTAAAGTTTCTCTGATTGCCCCTAGGTATATTGATATGTGCTTAAACACATATAATTCCTTTATCAAATCAGACCCAAAATAACCAAGAAAGAGCCGTTTATTGCTAATATTGGTTGTTTTCTTGAGTTTATGCATGTGCAGGTACGGATATGATAAAACACGTAAAAGATAGCCAAATCAGACGAAAACCCGAGCACGAGAGATAAAGAGTGCTAAAGCTGAGCCGGAAGGTCAGAATTAAGCATCTGTGAATATTTTTATGCTCAGAGGATGATGTTTGAAAGATACAATCAAGTTTGCAGAATTGTCAGAAATAGTCCCTGAACTTTGAGCATTTGGCAGAATAGACCCTTAAAGATTCAAAAGTTGCAAATTCCGCCCTTGGATTATTTGAGAATGACAATAATGGCCCTTGGATTAATTTTCAGAAATTACAGCCTTGGTCCCTTGAAAATTAGAAGTTACATAATTGGTCCTTATGTTTACTCATGGATCCAATCTTAGTCTATAACCAATTCAAATTATTAACACCATTTGGCCCAATTTATTACACAAGCCCGTCTCTTTTACCTTACCCGGTCCAACAAATTGTCTATACCCGGTAACATAAATACCCGGTCAACCCACATTAATACCCAGTCAAACACAATAAAAAAATTATTACCATTTACCCGCCCAAATCCATCCCCAAAATTACCCAGGCTTAGAACCCTAGTTTACCCGCGCCTTAATTCACAAAAATTGACACGGTTAAAGGGTAAATTTGTACTTATTCCTGACACGTGACTGACACACGGATGCCATGCTGGCAATCCGTGTGTCATATAACATCATTCTCTCACCTGATTGGTCGAAGCTATGTGGACACATGATCCAAGGGTTGTGAGGAAAGGATGATTGATGGGAAATAATCCAAGGGACACAAACGACTCAAAAGAAGCACAAAAAGCTCCTTCCAGATCCTTCCAAGAGCTCCAGCTGCCTATAAATAGATGCTTCATTCACAAGTTGTATTAACTTTTCTTTCAGTAGCTAATTGTAATTTTAAATTTCTGTTTATTTGTTTTCAGTATTATTTAGCTTTGTAATCCTAATTTGTAAACTCAGTTTTATGTTTTAATGAAATTCAGTGTTCACTTTAAAATCCTTGTTTAAGTTTAATCGTTTCTCAATTCAGCTTATTGATAGTGTTTAATTCTTATTATTAGATTCAGAATTTATTTGCAGCTTGTTTTCATCTTAATCAAAAACATAAAAAAAAAATCAGAAAAATAGTTAAAAAAAATAAAAAAATACTCTCCATCTCTTTATGAGCTTGTACAAAGCTCAACTACTGTTTCTATAACCTTTTTAAGCTTCTTCATAGCTTATTGAAGGTTTATGTCTATTTAATCTCAATTCGTAACCAAAATATAAAAGTCAGTCAACAAAAGTCAAGGTTGCAGAGTTGATCCAGGAAGATGATATGGGTTGATTCTGAGTTGGATATGGGTTGAGATCAGAATTATTTTGGGGTTGAAATCAGTAGGTTAGTGGTTATTGGTGTTGTTTAGCAAGCCATAGTGGCTAGAACCACTTGTAAGTCCTAATTTCTATCTCTGATCTTATTGCAGTAGTTGATATTCAGTTTGATTAATTGAGTTTACATTAGATATTAGCAATAGATTTTAGTTGTAGTTCATCTCTGCATAAGTAGATTGTCTGTTTAATTCTCAAATCAGTATCTAGAACTAGTGTTTGGTTCAACTTTCAAAACTGTGTTAGAGGTTAGACAAGTCTAAGGTTTTAGTGGCATTAGGCTATTGCATGTTAATAGAGGTCTTGTAGTTGATAAATTTGCATCTCTAATCTCCAATAGTCAAAATCAAGTAAAATCAGTCCTAGTATTCATATCAGTTATGATCTTGTAGAGCATAAGCTTGAATTGTGTTTAGAATTCATAGGAGTAGCTTAATTTAGCTTTATTATAGCTTGTTACATCATTTTTCAGCTCATAAATTTGTTTCAAATCTCAAAATAGTCAAATATCTCTTCTGTCTTCATAAGTCAAAACTCTACAAAACCAGTTTCCATAAAACTTTATGGATTTTTCATGGATTCACTTCTGATCCAAAACTGTTGAAACTCTGGGATTTACAAATTCAGTTGGTCAAGTTTTGCTAATATGATTTTTTTATAATTTTGGGAATTTTGTTAAGTCACCAAATTAGCTGTTCATTTGGGTCCAAAATCCCCTGTTCACACAGTCAAGTGTGTGACAGGTTTGTGCAGAGCTCTCAACAAGCTCATGAGAGCTTGTCTTGGGCTAAGATTTGGTTTATAAGCTCCTTGCTAGGTCCACTTGAGATTTTGATATATGGTATTGAGTTCCAACTAGGGTAGATAGCTTATTTTTAAGCTTGTATTAAGCACCTCAGGACTAAATTAACTAGTTTGATTTTTTTTTACTCATAAGCTTGTAGCTGGTTATTTAGATGTGTAGAATAGTTGACTTAGGTGGTTTTCACTAAATTCTAGCTTAATCTAAGTAGTGGTAGCTTCTGGTGCATTCTAGAGCTTATTAGCTTTATAATTAGAGCTTATTCATAAGCTTTTACATTACAGCTTCATTATCTCTCACACTAGCATAGGTTTTAGTAATTTTCATAGATTTAGAATAATATTTTAGACTTTTCCTGAATTTTTCATAATTTTTCATCATTTTGCTATTTTTCTTAATTTTAATCAGTTTTTAAGACTTTTTAAATAGCTTTTATTACAAATAAATCAGAAAAGTTTCAAAAAAATAATTTTTCAATTTTCCTAGATTAAGAAAATTATAAAAAGCAAAAAAATAATTTTTCCATATTTTTCCTAGTTTAATTATAATTTTTAGCAATTTAATTAGTTTTAATTAGTTTTTAATTCAAATAAATTCCAGAAAAATCATAAAAACTAGTTTTAATTCTTAGATAATTTTATAATATCATTTTTAGTTAGAAAGTAATTTTAGATTATTTTTAGGACTTAGGTTAGACTTAGTTGCATTTTATTTACGTTTCATTTTAGTTTAAATTGCGTACTTAGGATTTCCCGTAGTATAATTTCCCTTAATTGTTTTCCCATTCCACGTAGTTTTAATAAAATCAAAAATCCAAAACATCGAGCATTTTAATAACGAACCGATAACGACGTTGCCCATTCACACCTCGTTGGGAAACGACTCGGATTTCCTAATCCATATCACTATCACTCACGGGTTTTGATTCATTATCCTTTTTCCTAAAGGGATTTTAAATCATTCCTTGTGGTTATTTTTGATGTCGATATTGTGGTTTTATCCATACACACATACCCCTAAACCTCAACGAATCAAATTTTGGCGCCGCTGCCGGGGAGGTGTGTTAGCGATTTTTCGTTTCGGTGTTTGAAGTTTGGTGTTTGAAGACCCTCCTCCGTGGAGTTCCCTCGCTTTTGTAAATACTTTTCATAAATTATAAAAATACAAAAATAAAATAATCATAAACACTTTTCTTAAAGTGTTTAAAAAAAAAAAAAAAAAACCCAAAAAGATTTTCCTTTTCATAATTTGTTTTCCTTTTATGTTTGCTTTTATTAAAAACCCAAAAATATTATTCTTTACCCTCTGAACCGTCAATTCTTTATTTCTTTACCCTCTTATTCGTATAATTCTTCTCGATGTCTTCATCTTACCATTATGGTTGTCAATGGTGTGGGGGACCTCAAAATGGTGGAAATTGTCCCGGTTGTAGCATTGTGAATACGGGAAACGAGTTTGTCTACGACCAACATCCCTACAATGAAACAACCGATTTCCTTAACCAATCCCCATACCATGAGACGGAGTCATACTCGTGTGAGTACTGTGGAGGTCCTCACCAAGGTTTTCAATGTCAAGCCCAATTTAACAATACAACATTTGGTTATGAACCTTATCCATATACTTCACCAAACCCGTCACAACAATCATACTGTTGTGAGTATTGTGGAGGTCCGCACTTTAATTCCGATTGTCAAATGCAGAATCCAATTGTTTACGAGCAAGTTCCTTATGACTATTCTTATGACCCACATCCACAATACCAAGAGATTCAACCACAACATCCGCAAATTCCTCAAGATAGTTTCCAAAGATGTATTAATATACTCGAAGAATTTATGGATAAACATGGTATCGAAAAAGATCCTCATCAGAAAACGTATGGTGAATTACTTGCCGAAGATCGAGCATCTCGCAACGAAAGATCTATGTTAGAATTACTCGAAGAAGAAAAACGAGCAGCTCAGATTGAAAAGTGTCTTGAAGAAATACGAATTGAGGAGCAAGCACTTGAAAGACGTGCCCGATGGCTCGAGACTTACATTGACGATGATGATGAGGATTCCATCCAAATGAAAGAATATTATGCGAGTTTGTCGGCTGAAACCCCTCCCGTTTCTGAGCCTTTCATTTCCGACCCTTCCCCTTCACTCACGCCGGTTGAGAGAAGTGACGTCTTTTTGGAAGAGGTCGATGATTCTATGTCTTTAATAGTTGTTGATCCCGTTGACTCTCTCATAATGGGGGACGAGCCTCTTAGCACTATTCCGAAAACGAAATCGTCTAGTGTTGAGAGCCTTGACCCAATCCCAAGTGAGTCCGAGGATATATCTGACAGTGATTGTGATTCGCTTTTGTGTGATTCTCTTGACATTTCCGAGGTTACTTCCGAGATTTTCTCAAATCCACTTTTCGAATTCAATGATGACTATACCTTTTGCGAAGTTAATCCTCTTTTCGACAAAGATTTTGAGTCCGATTCAGAGATCACAACGGAAGTGGTGGATATTGCTAGCTCTCAGAGCACACCACTTGTCCCATCTCTGTGTTCCGACCTTTCTCTCTCGTTATGTGATGTTATGCAAGATGAAGAAAGTAATGAATCCGACACTGAGGATATTATGGAGATTGATTTCGAAATGAAGCCCGAGATGGATGAATCAATTAAAGTGGTTAAAGACGATATTCTTGATAATCCGCCTTATAATTCTGATATGGAAGAAATCGACTTATTTCTTGATGATCCAATACCGCCGGGTATTGAGAGTGACGGGTGAGACTTTGATCAAGATGTCCTTTTTCTTGAAAGCTTGCTTAATGATGATTCTCCTTCCTTTGTTGAGTCGACCCTCACTTATCCCGATGAGCCCACATGTGAAGACAAAATCTTTAAACCCGGGATATGCATTGATAAGTTCTTTGTTGTAAACAATTTCCGAGATAAGGATCCTCCGATGGATGCCTTCGTTTGTGAGCCTACACATCTTATCCTTTACCATGAGCTCCCATCTTCTATGGAGTTTCCTCATTTTGATCCTTCATCCTTTCGTCCGCCCGCAAAACCACCGGATGATGGATCATTCTTTCTTGATACACCTTATGTGAGTTTGGGAGGAATTAACCTTTATGTGCTGGAGCCCGACATTTTCTTTCCCTCCCAACCCACCCATTCTCTTTCCCTCCGGAGTGAGGATACCATCTTTGATCCGGGTATCCCTTCCGCTTGTTTCCCCAAGGACAAATGAATTCGGGGAC
Source organism: Chrysanthemum makinoi (assembly GCA_910596185.1). NCBI lineage: Eukaryota > Viridiplantae > Streptophyta > Magnoliopsida > Asterales > Asteraceae > Chrysanthemum > Chrysanthemum makinoi. Next base: position 308,278,122 of record OU343220.1, on the reverse strand, counting down.
GAGTCAGGCTAGCGACTCGGTGAAAAAAAACAGTAGCGCTTCGTGGGAGGCACCCCATGCTTATCCTTTTATCTTATTTATGTTTTCTAATAAGTGACGTGAGGAGGTTCGCCTCTTCCATTTCTCGTGTTTCGTGTTGTTGTTGTTTATGTCCAGGATTTTCTTTGAAAATGAAGACTCTCGTGCTCGAAGTTTTGTCTTTTCTCCACTCGAGTTTCATGTTTCGACGCTCTTATGGAAATCCGATATCCAAAATCTTTATCGATTATCGTTTATCTATTAGCATAACTAACCAATGGCTTTAGATTTGCATTGAGAACCCTTACCTTTAAACATTGAGGACAATGTTTGATTTTAGTCTGGGGTGGGTAATCTTTCGATTAGATTTTTGCCTAGCACTTCGCCGTGTACTTATGCAACTCCGTTTTTCCTTAAAAAAAAAGTAAAAAATTGTGCAAAAATTGTGAAAAATTTAAAAATTTTGAAGCTTTTGTTAAGTCTTTTTGATTGAAAAGTTTGCTAGTCTCTTAGACAAGAAGCTATAAAATGCGAATTCTAGCTCACAAGGCCAAGAATTTGCAAGTTTCCCTGAGTGACTTTAAATATGCATGACTTAATTTCATTAGACGAAGCATTTGCTAAATTAATATATGTTTTGACACCTTGTTGACTTTCCGCTGGTGAGAGTAGGAATAGAATTCTGACTTGACCGGGCGTGTTGAGCCCTAGCTTGTTCCCTTAACCATAGATAATCTAAAAATGATCGGCTAAGCATCCGCGGATCTCATTATTTGGGATTTTAAATTTGCGGAGATCGAGGAATGATAGAGTTACTTATGAGTTTAGATGCTAAGCGTGGAGTAGATGGTTCTCTTTAGAGCCCATCGAAGGTACTTGTGGCTTTTTGCTCCCACAAAATTGTTTCACCCCATATTTGTCTAACAATAATTAAAGATGTTGAGTTTTTGACGATAGTTAGTTCTTTATCTTCTTTAGAGAATTCTTGTTTATGAGATTTGGGTATACATCAAGGTACTGTCAGTGTCGCGGTGTAATAGACAACTGATTCCTGATAGTTTGCTGCTATTGTTTCTATTGTTATAAAAACCGTAGGGTTTGGAGTTTGGCACAAAAATTAACATGAAATAAAGCCCAAATGTATTAAAGTTGAAAAAATCCAAAGCCATAAAAGTTGTCATAGACTTCCAAAAAGGCAGAGGAAAATCCAAAGTCATAATAAGACTTCTGATAAAACGGTAATCCCGTTGAGTTAGTGGTTGAAAAGACCAAGGGCCTAAATTGCAAAAATGCAAATGTCTTTGAAATAAGTGTTAAGCCAAAATTTGAATCCGGGAGATATCTCCCTAAATCGTGCGAAATTAGGACCTTGATGTGGACCTCATTCTTGTGGGCAACGGTTTCGAGGGAAGGTAGACAACTAATTAGCGACTTAGCTTTATATCTTTATCGGATTAAAAATTATCGAAACGAGAAATTTGAAGAAATTCATTTCTCACAAAAATAAAATAATTAGAGGAAATAGGAAAATGGGAGCAAAAGGTAATTACACAAGTAACTTCCATGGGTAGTGTTAGCATCTAGAATCATATTTAACAATGATTTCGATTTTACGCTTAGTTTGGGGACTTGTGAAAAATCAGGGACGATGTATTCTATCCGTATGGTCACTTCACGCTGTGTTGTGTTTCCTACTCCGTGATCCTAACTTGTCGTTTGAAAAATGTTGGAGTTATTGATCGACATGAAAGTTCAACAAACCGTCACTCATAATTGGAATGTGCTTAATCGTAATATCTATATGTGAAATAAAAGGTAAACGGGGCGTTTTTAGAATTAAGGCTTTCTTTATCTCTTTTGAGGAATCTTTGCTACTTGTTCATAGGTTTAGTAGAAAGAGATTGAAATCCTTGGTTTTAGAAGCGTGAGTTGATTGCATTGCGTGGGGACACGACAATGGTCTCGTCTGGGGTATTTTGATATGTGCTTAAACACATATAATTTCTTTATCAAATCAGACCCAAAATAACCAAGAAAGAGCCGTTTATTGCTAATATTTGTTGTTTTCTTGAGTTTATGCATGTGCAGGTACGGATATGATAAAACACGTAAAAGATAGCCAAATCAGACGAAAACCCGAGCACGAGAGATAAAGAGTGCTAAAGCTGAGCCGGAAGGTCAGAATTAAGCATCTGTGAAGATTTTTATGCTCAGAGGATGATGTTTGAAAGATACAATCAAGTTTGCAGAATTGTCAGAAATAGTCCCTGAACTTTGAGCATTTGGCAGAATAGACCCTTGAAGATTCAAAAGTTGCAAATTCCGCCCTTGGATTATTTGAGAATGACAATAATGGCCCTTGGATTACTTTTCAGAAATTACAGCCTTGGTCCCTTGAAAATCAGAAGTTACATAATTGGTCCTTATGTTTACTCATGGATCCAATCTTAGTCCATAACCAACCCAAATTATTAACACCATTTGGCCCAATTTATTACACAAGCCCGTCTCTTTTACCTTACCCGGTCCAACAAATTGTCTATACCCGGTAAAATAAATACCCGGTAAACCCACATTAATACCCAGTCAAACACAATAAAAAAATTATTACCATTTACCCGCCCAAATCCATCCCCAAAATTACCCAGGCTTAGAACCCTAGTTTACCCGCGCCTTAATTCACAAAAATTGACACGATTGAAGGGTAAATTTGTACTTATTCCTGACACGTGACTGACACACGGATGCCACGCTGGCAATCCGTGTGTCATATAACATCATTCTCTCACCTGATTGGTCGAAGCTATGTGGACACATGATCCAAGGGTTGTGAGGAAAGGATGATTGATGGGAAATAATCCAAGGGACACAAACGACTCAAAAGAAGCACAAGAAGCTCCTTCCAGATCCTTCCAAGAGCTCCAGCTGCCTATAAATAGATGCTTCATTCACAAGTTGTATTAACTTTTCTTTCAGTAGCTAATTGTAATTTTAAATTTCTGTTTATTTGTTTTCAGTATTATTCAGCTTTGTAATCCTTATTTGTAAACTCAGTTTTATGTTTTAATGAAATTCAGTGTTCACTTTAAAATCCTTGTTTAAGTTTAATCGTTTCTCAATTCAGCTTATTGATAGTGTTTAATTCTTATTATTAGATTCAGAATTTATTTGCAGCTTTTTTTCATCTTAATCAAAAACATAAAAAAAAATCAGAAAAATAGTTGAAAAAAAAAAAAAAAAAAAACTCTCCATCTCTTTATGAGCTTGTACAAAGCTCATCTACTGTTTCTATAACCTTTTTAAGCTTCTTCATAGCTTATTGAAGGTTTATGTTTGTTTAATCTCAATTCGCAACCAAAATATAAAAGTCAGTCAACAAAAGTCAAGGTTGCAGAGTTGATCCAGGAAGATGATATGGGTTGATTCTGAGTTGGATATGGGTTGAGATCAGAATTATTTTGGGGTTGAAATCAGTAGGTTAGTGGTTATTGGTGTTGTTTAGCAAGCCATAGTGGCTAGGACCACTTGTAAGTCCTAATTTCTATCTCTGATCTTATTGCATTAGTTGATATTCAGTTTGATTAATTGAATTTACATTAGATATTAGCAATAAATTTTAGTTGTAGTTCATCTCTGCATAAGTAGATTGTCTGTTTAATTCTCAAATCAGTATCTAGAACTAGTGTTTGGTTCAACTTTCAAAACTGTGTTAGAGGTTAGATAAGTCTAAGGTTTTAGTGGCATTAGGCTATTGCATGTTAATAGAGGTCATGTAGTTGATAAATTTGCATCTCTAATCTCCAATAGTCAAAATCAAGTTAAATCAGTCCTAGTGTTCATATCAGTTATGATTTTGTAGAGCATAAGCTTGAATTGTGTTTCGAATTCATAGGAGTAGCTTAATTTAGCTTTATTATAGCTTGTTACATCATTTTTTAGCTCATAAATTTGTTTCAAATCTCAAAATAGTCAAATATCTCTTCTGTCTTCATAAGTCAAAACTCTACAAAACCAGTATCCATAAAACTTTATGGATTTTTCATGGATTCACTTCTGATCCAAAACTGTTGAAACTCTGGGATTTACAAATTCAGTTTGTCATGTTTTGCTAATATGATTTTTTTATAATTTTGGGAACTTTCTTAAGTCACCAAATTAGCTGTTCATTTGGGTCCAAAATCCCCTGTTCACACAGTTAAGTGTGTGACAGGTTTGTGCAGAGCTCTCAACAAGCTCATGAGAGCTTGTCTTGGGCTAAGATTTGGTTTATAAGCTCCTTGCTAGGTCCACTTGAGATTTTGATATCTGGTATTGAGTTCCAACTAGGGTAGATAGCTTATTTTTAAGCTTGTTTTAAGCACCTCAGGACTAAATTAACTAGTTTGATTTTTTTTACTCATAAGCTTGTAGCTGGTTATTTAGAGGTGTAGACTAGTTGACTCAGGTGCTTTTCACTAAATTCTAGCTTAATCTAAGTAGTGGTAGCTTCTGGTGCATTCTAGAGCTTATTAGCTTTATAATTAGAGCTTATTCATAAGCTTTTACATTACAGCTTCATTATCTCTCACACTAGCATAGGTTTTAGTAATTTTCATAGATTTAGAATAATATTTTAGACTTTTCCTGAATTTTTCATAATTTTTCATCACTGTTTGCTATTTTTCTTAATTTAAATCAGTTTTTAAGACTTTTTAAATAGCTTTTATTACAAATAAATCAGAAAAGTTTCAAAAAAATAATTTTTCAATTTTCCTAGATTAAGAAAATTATAAAAAGCAAAAAAATAATTTTTCCAGATTTTTCCTAGTTTAATTATAATTTTTAGCAATTTAATTAGTTTTAATTAGTTTTTAATTCAAATAAATTCCAGAAAAATCATAAAAATTAGTTTTAATTCTTAGATAATTTTCTAATATCATTTTTAGTTAGAAAGTAATTTTAGATTATTTTTAGGACTTAGGTTAGACGCAGTTGCATTTTATTTACGTTTCATTTTAGTTTAAATTGCGTACTTAGGATTTCCTGTAGTATAATTTCCCTTAATTGTTTTCCCATTCCACGTAGTTTTAATAAAATCAAAAATTCAAAACATCGAGCATTTTAATAACGAACCGATAACGACGTTGCCCATTCACACCTCGTTGGGAAACGACTCGGATTTCCTAATCCGTATCACTATCACTCACGGGTTTTGATTCATTATCCTTTTTCCTAAAGGGATTTTAAATCATTCCTTGTGGTTATTTTTGATATCGATATTGTGGTTTTATCCATACACACATACCCCTAAACCTCAACGAATCATATATATATTTTCATCTGTTCCCTAGGTACTTCCTTGTATTCTACCACTTTCTTAGTAATTTGAGCTCCAAATCTAGGTACAAGGTTGGCTTGCTTAGTATCAACTTTCTTAAGAGTTTCTATCTTCTCAGGCTGTGTTGATACAGAACTATCTTCCTCAGTATCTGATTCCCAATCTTCAATGATAGGAGCATCAGATAACTTATCAGTACCTATCTTAGATGATTCATTCTCTTTAGTCTCACCTACAGGCTTGTTGAAACTAAATTCACTGCTAAAGGAGAGCTCTTTTGGTGGTGGTGCATGTTGCATAAGGGTAGGTGGTGGCATATCATTGTAACCTAGGCCAGTTCCATCCTTGAACAATTTTTGACCTATGGGTTTATTTACTAGATCAAAAGCATACTGTGTTTTAGCAACCCTAACAACATGTTTTTCTTTTTCTTTTAGGGCTTCTACCTTTACACTCTCAGCTTGTTCTAGTTTCTCTTTGAGCATTTTAATCTCCCTATCCTTAAGATCAATTTCTCCACCTAGTATATTAATTTTATCAACATACTCAAACTCACATTTGATACAGTAATTAAGCCTCTCTTCCACACTTTCTAGACCAACTCTATAACCTAAGTTGTCCATAGACAGTCTTTCTACTTCTTTTCTTAAACTCTCAGTGATAGATTTTTGAGATTCTAAGTTATCTTTACATGACTTAAAAGAACAAGTAGACTCATTAGATACCTCAGAATCTGAACCAGAAGATGAAGCATAAGCCATAAGAGCAAAGTTATGCTCTTTTGAAGCTTCACTAGCAAGAAAAGCTGCATTGGGTCCTTCTTCAATTTCATCACTCCAGTCATAATCACCAAGACCATCTTGAGCCACCAATCTTTGAAGAAGGAGCAGACTCTTCAGTGATCTTCTTTACACCTTCAATCCTCTTAGGAGCTCGACATTCCCTTGCAAAGTGACCCTTCTTCTTGCAGTTAAAGCACTCCATCTTGCTTTTGTCGAACCCAGCTCTTCTTTTAGCATCATACTTGACATATCTTCCAGTCTTCTTCAGAAATTTCCTTGCTTGGAGAGTCAACATTGCCATTTGCCATTGAAGATTAATCTCCTCAAGATCATCAGGATCAATTTGATCTAGATCTTGATTCAATACATCAACACTGGTGGTTAAATCAGACAGAAAAGCACAAATTGCACCATCACTGACAGTATCACTAACCATGGTATTGTTTGCAATAGCTGTGGTTATTCCATAGGCGGCAGTGGATACATCATGTGAACTTTTGTTATTAGTTGAAACAAAAGCAATGTTATGATTAGCAGAAGAGGCACCAGCAATGTTATTCTCAGACTCATAGACTTTCAAGTTGTTATAGAGATTGTCCAGAGTCATCTTATCAAAGTCCACCTTATTTCTCCACACAATCGTATGAACAGCCCATTCTGGAGATAAACTTCTAATGAACTTCAAATTTATATCTTCTTGAATAACATTATAGTCCACTGACTTCAATTGGCTGATCAGTTTTTGAAGCCTGTTGTAAGTGCCATCAAGTTTTTCTCCACTAAGAGCAGTGAAGTTTTCAAGTTGATGCTTAAGCATATTCTTCCTTGACTTCTTTGTGGCTTCATTACCAGCAAACCTTGTCTCAAGAGCATCCAGTAACTCTTTAGCATACTCATATTGTTCAAAATCCAAAGCATATTCATTAGGTATTCCCATAGAGAGAATACTATGAGCTTTAATCTCCATCTTTCTCTTAGCCTTGTCAATTTCACTAACAATGGTAATTTCTTTGCCATCATCACCCTTCCTAGGAAGAGTATCACCTTTTCCACAACATCCCAGAGAGCATAATCAATCATGCGAATATATTGCCTTATTCGCATCCTCCAGATTTGGTACTCACCATGCTTGAGCATGGGCACCTTTGAAGCAGTAACCATGTGTGTTTCGTCAGACATATTATCTTCCTTGAACAAAACTTAACTTGACCTCTTCTTGATTACAGTTTCTAGATCACAAGCTCTGATACCACTTGTTGATCCCAGTTGAGCAAACGATCTAATATAGAAACTGACTTAGAATAAAAGCTTATTAAATATTACGCGGAATTTAACACTTAATCTTAAGAAGAAGAACAGTTAACATTCAACACCTCAATATTATTTATTAATACGAATACTCTTACGTATTAGGGTTTTACAACATTGAAGTGTATCGACCTTAGATATAAAACTTACGTATATCTAATCTAACCTAGGACCTCCTTTTATAGACTAAGGAGTCCTTTACATAATACAATACGTAACCTACAAGATAAATATCTTTACCATATTTATCTAATACAATAAACTAAACCGACTATACAAAACACTAGCAGTGGTTACAATATATTGTCCGTGGTTACACACTACTACTAGCCATGGTTGTCTTTATCAGCGGTTACATTCTTCTGTCCGTGGTTATATCAAACCTGTCCGTGGTTCCAGTACTTAAAGTAATTCATGATTCAAGGAACCAAAAACCCAACAACTACTGTATCTCACAGTGTCTTGAAATATGAATGAGACCATTGTATCTGACAATGTCTGGGAAGTAGGAAAGACCATTGTAGTCAGTTACAATGTCTTGAAGGAAGTTTCGTAATCCTAAAATGCATGAGTAGATGTATGATTGGGAGATTGGGAAAATATGATTGTGCCGTAATGCCTTAGAATAGGCATATGCAGATATGTTTAGTCTATCGTTTAGCTAAAATGATTGAAAATATGTCAAGTGTATATATCAATATACTAGTATGTTTGTATAGCTTAAAATGCCTAAAAGTCACATAATCGTCTGGAGGATGGAAGGCACGGAGAACGGAAGGCTATAAAATGTTTTTGTTTGAAAAAGTAGTTATAGTTTAAGTCTCGATTAGACTCGTTTCTCTATAAATGTGGCTCTGATACCAATCTGTAACACCCCCAATTTCGTGATACGCAGCGGAATTCAAACTGGGTGTTACTTCATGGCACAACAGTCATAACAATAGAAAACGATCTCTAAAGGAGTCGTTTTAAAAGATTTATCATTCGATTTGTATAAATATCAGAGTTTACAAAAATGAGGTCCTAGTTGGTTCCTTTGTTTACAAAATACATTAAATAGGTTTTCGAATGATAATAAAATTTATAGCCTTCTTCAGTATCCTCGCTCTTCCATGCCAGCTTCCGACATTATGGACCTGAAATACATGCTTAAAACTGTCAACACAAAGGTTGAGTGAAATTCATAGAGTTTAGAAAATCAGTTGAACACATAATGTTTGTAGTGTGAGTTATAAATTCACACCAAGGGTTTGAAAACCAAAACAGTTATTATTAGACTAAGCATCATGCAATCAAGGCATTAACGTGTTCCAAAATTAATTGGAGAAAATGTCGATGCGTGCCCTATCAGGTAAAATTGCCGTTTTTACCAATGTTACTCAAATATAGTGCGTTTGTTTGCCTTTAACGGGGCCAACACAAACGGGATTCGTCAATCCCAATAGATCTATTCAAAATATTCGCGCCCACTCTCACTAGTGATTAATGATTCATGATTAAGGGACTTAAGTTTGGCAAATGCGGTAACTTAGTGCTAATAACAATCAGATAAGTATACATTTTGAAAGCAATGTGTTCGGTTTAAAAATAAAGCATGTATCACCCCCAAGGGTTTGTAAAACAATTAAGTAATCGAAAGTGGGGCTATGAACTCACCTTAATAAATGATATCACATGTATAATGAGAATGATGGATATGCCGTGAGAACTTCTACGAGCAACCTAAAATAAAATGTTGCGACTTAGGTTTGGAATAATGTTTAGGAAAACATAAACCATCCTATATATATTTCCATGTTGATCATGATGTAGTACATGGTATTTGTGTATGTCGTTTATAAAAATGGTCTAGTTGTGAAAACGTATTTAGTTTATAGATATCGTACTACCGTTCGGGCCATCACAATTCAGAGGTCATGTAGTAAACGTTCGAGGAGCTAGGACACTTTAAATCGTAAATCCAGCAACTCGTCGATACGTTTACCCAAATGAACCCCTCACATGAAGTTCCCTAGTGTTGTAGTGCTCAATACGTAAAACATGGATTTTGATTACTTGATTATTATATATTAAGAGTTTATAAATACAATAAATAAACTAACAAAGTTTATAAGTATTTAAATAAGTTTGAGTTTTATAAATTCTTACCTTAATATAGAATGCTTGAGTATTATGGAAAAATAAAATATTAGCGGAGCTTCGACGTAGAATTTGCAATCTTCGAAAACCCAAGGCTATTAGAAGATTATAACAACGCCTTCTTGAGAACCCGAAGAAGAAATGAAGATTATAACAACGTCTTTTTGGAGACTTGAAGTTATTTGAAGATTATAACGACTCTTTCTTGGAAACTTCCAAGAACGAAGATCAAACGCTAGTTTTCTTCAAGAACACATGAATGTTCTTACAAGATCTATAAGAAATGCCTTGGGTTTAGGACTTTAGATGTTAAGAAGGGGTGGTACAAGAATAAATGAAGTGATTGCTTGGTATTTATAGGCTAGAGATTTTGGTTAACTATATATTAGGTTAAAAACTAACCATGGTTAAATTTACACATGTAAATGATCTAAAGGAAGTATGCTTAGGATTTTGACACCAACATGATGACTCCCCCCCTAAGAGGCGGTCACTTATGGTGACAAGGCATGGATGATAAGTTTTGATATTATCTTGGTTAAGGAGTGAGTTTTGGTTCCGTTAAATGCCAACCGAAGCCATAAAACATAAAACCGGGTATCGTAAAAATACGAAATTTGTAGGAATGATGAAACTCATCATTATACTCCATATAAAAATATAAAATGGGTGATAAGTCTCATTGGGTGCAAAAACGCTGCTTAAAACTGGAAATACGGGTCAAAAACGCGTAATTCGCAGTTTATCAGAAAAGAACGAAATTTCAGGGAAATGATCGTGAATTTATTTAGAGTAGACTAAAATTAGTCTAAAAGTGATATGAGATGTCAAACTTTGGTTTTCGTCATACGCGGGATAACTTTACAGTTATTCGTGAAGTTTAAAAGTTACGCGATTTAAGCAAAAATGTAGAACGTACAAGGTTATTTCCTTTATGGTCAAAGGAGGAGGGAAATATGTTTGACTTTTCCAAAAATGTAAAAAGTGTCAAAAACATATTAGAAACATAGTGCAGAAATCGTTAAGTCTGGATGTAAGTAGAATTGTTTAAAATGTAAGTTTAGTTTTGTACTGTGCTGGGCTTATTTGGTAACATTAAAAAAAATGAAATCCTAAAAATTCTCTAATTAATTATGAGAGATCTAAAAATTTATCTGATGCAAGGAAAATTGTCGGGGTTGATTTTTCGTTAAGCGTGTGATGACTAAATGGTGTTCCGACCAAAATGAAACTTTAAGACGATGTTTTCTTAATAACTTTTGCGAAAATGATCTAACGATGGTCGAACTCTCAGGTTATTACTAAAATAATTTATCTTACGAGAATGTGGATTAAAAATTTTACGGGATGAATAGTGAAAGTGAATAGTAACTTTTCAAAAATATGAAAAGTAATTCGAAAAATACGGGTTGTTACAGTTTCCATGCCAACCATGTATTCTAAGTCATATCGTTTAGTCATATAATTACAAAACTAATTAGATAACCCATTAATTACTATAGATTAGCACATTAATTAAAATCGTATCTACTAAACATAAAAAAATATAAAATTTAATTACGAAATCCGAATACGGGTAAAAGTAGCTACATATACTAAAGGCTCTCGCAACAAAAAAAACCAGATAAATGCGCGCTTACGTGGTTGCTAAAAGCGCCGCTTAATGATAATTATTGTAATGTATCGTTCGTATGTGGTTGCTAAAGACTCTCCACTTAGAAACACACACATGACATACACATACACATTATTGTAGTGATTGTACGGTCTCAATATGATTGAAGTTTAGTGTTATAAAAAAGTAGAATGTTATTATGACCGGGTTGTGAATGGGTCGTGCTAGAATCAAACCTGATCATATGTAGATCTGTATTTATATAATTTTAATCTACATATACCGAATAATAGATTCTTTTACAATGTGATCATATGTTAAATTACTCATCTTGCAGTATACTCTTATCACTTTTACAATGGTATCATAATCATCAATTACTCATTACGTTCATATTCCGACATCCAACACCAAGAACCAAAGCCTAAACTCCTAAAATGACCCAAAACCATCATTAAACCAACCTATTTTGACCCCAATGCCAAAACCATATCATCAAAACCTCAAAAACGGCATGCGAAAACGACAAAAAAAAAACTAAAAAGTGAGTTGTTTCTGTTTCAGAGGGTGTGCAGTGAGGATGATGAGATTGTAATATTCAAAAGTATGATTGATTTTAGGAGTGATATGGGTGATTTTTACGAGTTTGTTAAGAAGACTTTACGTGTCGAGTTTAGTAGATAACTATTAGTTGATAAAGTTAGGAGGTTGAAAAAAAGTTAAAGAACAATGTAGGTAGAGAGAATAAGTTTTTCGAAAAGTCATGAATAGAAAGGTTACGAGTTGTCGAAACAAAATTGGGGTAATACTAGTAATGGTAAATGAAATGTGGCGAGTACGAGTATGAATTGAGTGGATAGAAGGAGGTTAAGAATGCGAATGTTAATCGATCTGTGAAGTCTAGTGGGAGTAGTGATGGTGCGATTTTGGTTGAGGAGATTGTGAAGGGTGGGTTGGATTTGATTGAGTGGGTCTAAAAGGAAGGAGTTGGAGGAGAAGTAGAAGAAGTTGAAGTTGTGGCAACTTGAGCTTTATGCTAAACAAATGAAGTTGATTATGGCGCAACTAACAGTGGTTAATCAGGATGTTAAGTCGAATTTTGGTGATGATCATGCCTCGTGACGGGAATTATGGTTTTTGATCAGAGCTTGTAGGTGTTTTGGATATATGTTTAGTTTTATCTCGATTTGTACGTTAGTTTTGAATTTGGTATTAGTAGACTAAAATTTAAAGTAACATGGTTCATGTAGTCCTGAGATTGCATTCAATTCCTCACATGAATGACCTTGTTGTTGGTCTTGTTTCAGTTTAGAGTATGTTTTATGCATGTGTCACACCCTAAAATATGTCGCAGCGGAATGGTAAACGGGGGCATGACGTTCATGTATGCAAAGTTACAGTTATATCGAATGACCTACGTGAGTCATTTGAAAATAATTCGTTTGATTCATTTAAACATAATACAGTTTACAAAAGATAGGTCCCAAATGTTTTCCAAAAGCAAGGTTAAATAAGTTTCATGTGACGCAACAACAAGTGTGACTCTAATACGCGACTCCATGAAGGCCATGACTAGCATATCTTAAACACCTGAGAAAATACATGATAAAAAGATCAACATAATGTTGGTGAGTTCATATGTTTAAGTAAATAATAAGTCATGTGCGGACCACAATATTTCTGTAAGTATGACAGTTATAACAAATACAATGTCATATAAAAAGTATATACAATGCTCTAAGCTCATGACCCCGAAGTTTAACGTAATGGTATGTAATCAAGCATAAATAATAATTGTGCCCCGTGTAAGTATTTGCCAGACACTCGAAATAATCCGAATGATATGCGTCCGTTTAACCAGTTTGAGCGACCAACCTAGACAGGGGTGTTAACCCAATAAATCTATTCACAACATCTGCGCTTACAAGTAATTAACGGCTCATGATAAGTAGGGGACTTTAGTGGCTATATGATAACTTAGGCAATGTAACAATATTAATAATTGTTTCCGTAAAAAGATAAGCAGTGTATTCTCACCCTCAAAGTTTGAGAATAATGTAAACAAGTAAAAACGGGGCTATGCAACTCACATCAAGCAAAGTAATACAATTCGAAATAATGTGCACGGAAATTGAGGTACGATAGCTCTAACCGCAACCTAAATGAATAATATGTATTAGGTCGTGCTATAATGCCGTGTATGCAATTTTATAAAATATTATATCACCCGTACATTTTTGCAATAAGGTTTAGTGATTAAAAGTTTCCTTTTAATAGTTAAAGTATATACTTTAAGTGACGAAACTAGTATATCTCGTAATTAAGTTTTAGTCGACTCGTTAATAAGTATTTTGGAAAGTTTCCGACTCGTCTAATAAGTATTTATAAAATGCTAAAACTTCCATTTAGGTCGTATTGGCTCGTTCAGACTTTTAGGGCTCGAGACATTATTTTGAAAATTAATTTCAGCATATACTAACTACAAAAAGTTGTCAAAATAATAAGTTTCGTCCAAAACTTCAACGAGTCATAACTTCCTTGTTTTTACTCCGTTTGAGACGTTCTACATATCCCCGCGAAAAGTATTTATGTATACTAACCTATTTTTAGTGTCTCAGATAGTCGGTCTACTATTTAAGATCTGGTTTTACCTTGACAAAAAGTTCCTAACAACAAGTTATATTTTGAGAAAAATAGTTTTCGTTGTCTAACTTCAATATAACGTAACTTACATTATAAAGTCTATTTTCTATTTCTTTAGTATAATCTTACTTCCAACTGATTTTTCTGTTTTTACTCAAACGAGATAGCCCTTTATTTAATAGTGTCAAACCACGCTTTTTCCTAGTTTTTAATATTCAAATCAACCCAATATCAACGTCAAATCTATCCTAACTCTTCCACCAATTCTTCACTAATGAAAGTAGTGATAAAATAAATATGTTCAACATGGTAGAAGTTCAAATCATCTCAATATAAATAAATACCATGTATAGACAGTATAAATATTTACTAGTTTAATTGTAAGAACTTAACTTCTACAATTTTAATCAAGAGTGATATGTGACTTATGTGTTAATGATAAAATCAAGATCATACTTCATAGATTTAGTTATCTTTTTATAGATAGGCACTTTGATATACTTTTGACCAAAAAAAAAAATCTTTTTCGTGTTATTCACGGTTTTTTTTTTTTTTTTTTTATGTTTTTTTCGTTACTGAAATTTGCATGAAAAATCACATGTGATTAAATACTAATTTGAATATTCTAATAATCTCACATGTGATATTAGTGTTAAATCACATTAACATGTAATATCATATGTGATTTAACACTAATATCACATGTGATATTACATATCATATGTGATTTAACACTAATATCACATGTGATATTATTAGAATATTCAAATTAGTGTTTAATCATATGTGATTACTCATGCAAGTATTAACAACGAAGAAAAAAAGAGACGAAAGAACGCAAACAAAATAAATAAATAAAATAAAAAGGATAATAAAAAATTGTCGAAAGTATATCAAAGTGTCTGTCTATAGAAAGATAATTAAATGCTTGTCGCGATGGTGTAATTATTTTCTCTTAACGATTAACGATTTAAGATATATTTAAACTATAAAAAATGGGTAAAATATTAAACTGATTTTAATCTAAGCAATTAATTTCTTTTTAGATAAAAGGCGAGTATAAGTCCTTTGATATAAGAGAAAATTTTAGTATGTAAAATAACTCTTCTTATATTCTCAATAGATTTTTAAGTTGGAGTTGATTATGCTATCTGATGACGAATCAAAGTGGTTGAAATCTTTGAAGATTAATATGAAAAAGATACAAAGAACACAAGATTTGGGTTCTCTCAAGTTGTAAATACAATTTGAGTTAAGTTGTGAGATTGTGACCCATTGAATTTGATCTAATGGCTCAAATCAAAAGAAGTTATTTTGATTTGAGCCATTGAATCAAATCAAATAGCTCACAATCTCATAACTTGACTCAAGTTGTGGTATACAACTTGAGAGGATCATTGCCCATTCTTTAAAGATGCAACTGATGGAGTCAACAACAAGCTTTTAGGATATAAAATAATAAAGCTAATGGCATCGTAATGTATTATATTTGTCACTCGCATCTTTTATATGTATCGAATATTTTTTTTTTTGGCTATTTTATGTACTAAACTTGATTTTATTGTATTATTTGTGTACTTTGCCTTTCTTTTTTTTGCTACTATATGTATTATAGTTGTCATAAAATACACAAAAATATAATTAAATCAAGTTTAGTATATAAAATAGTAAAAAAAAAATTATTCGATATATATAAAAAAAAAATACAAATGACAAGTATGATAAATTCTTGTACCTATAAACCAAAATAGTAATATATTGCTCGTGTATATTATTATTTTGGGCTATAGGCACCATACAACAAAAATAGGGTGAACAAGTGGAATCTAAAAATGAACTAGTGTCCAAAAGTTGTAAAGTGGACAAGTGTTGTCCAAAAATGTTTCAATTGGAACATCATTTATGTGCAAAGCGTATAAAAATCAATGTTTTAATTGCAATATCATTGACAATATGAATAATTTTTTTTTACTTGACATTATCAATATCTAATAACAAATATTTTAGTTACGTTGTTGTTTAATAAATTTTTTTTAATATGTTTTGGCATCTATTTATATCTTTCAAAACTAAGAATATATGTAATTGTTGTTACTATTATTAAAAGTAATGTTACATTTTTGGCTTTGTTTGAAAACTTTGTTTAAAATATTGAGAAGACCTTGGTTTCCTATACGATTGCAAACACTCGAAATGAATAGTGAAATACAAAGTTTATTCTAATAAACAAGATAGATTTATGCTTTTGTGGGTTACATCACTTACATGAATTACACCGACTTGCATAAAAATAATTAAAAAAACATTAAAGTTCCGTCGCAATGTGCGAGGCCATGAGACCTTTTATTTATTTTTAGGTTAATTTCATATTTACCAAACTTAATTATCATGATTACATATTTTTTCAACACATGCATTAAAAATATTATACTTATGTACTATTATTACTTTTTATTTGAATAAATGTGATATTTTAAGATTTAAATTGAATAAATACAGAGTTTCCACTACATTTAACTAGTTACAAACACATTTTATCTTAAAAAAATATTTTATTATTTAGCCTAACTAGACGAGTATATGTCTATAACAACGAAATTTTATAGTGGTCGATAGTTGTAGTGATAAAAAACCGTTTATAGGTTATAAACGAAAAATAACCCGATTCGACCCGGCCAGTTCCGATAGAAAAAACGGGTCAAGCTAAACCTGTTTTTATATTTTCGAAACCCGATTAAACCCGTCGGGTTTGAAATGACCCGGATCAACACGGTTTCGGAAAGGGAGGTGATTTGTACACACATATTTTTAGCCATACACCATTAATCTGTGTATAGCGGTGTTGTACTGTCTGCATTACATGTGTAAATTATTGGTACATGTCAAATAAAAATGGTGTACAAATCATCACCCTTTCGATATATATATATATATATATATATATATATATATATATATATATATATATACACTAGTGTCAAAACCCGTCCGATGGACGGGTATGACTTGTGGTTTTTATTTTTAGGTTTTAGTAGAACAAATATATACTAAAAAGTAATTAAAAGTTAAATTAAACAATTTACAACTATAATTGATGTTACCATAATAGTATTTCTTAGTTAGACCAAAAGACGGGGATGAGTCGTGACGCGTTGCAGACATTTTAGGTGTTCTACAAACGACATAATAATCATTGTGAAGCTGTGCCTACTATGATTAGAAGATAAATTTTGTAGAGAACTAAAGAAAGTATAAAACTGATTATAAAGAAAATAGCTTCACAAGAAGGGCATTTTGAGTTTCGAGGGAACTGTCTCACCAAAAAGTGCAGCCTCATCAGCCATCCAATACAACACTCGACAAAGAATTTCTCCCAAATACATACCCGAAACCATCTTCTCGAATGTCTAACAATATCATATGACAAATATACATATCGTTATTAAAGAGAGCAATTCATCAAGAAAAGTTAAAAAGATATAGGCAAAACAATCACATGTTCACCCGGGTTTAAACTATTAACATCCAGTGCATTATTGTACTCCTTCAAAGCGAGATGTGAAGACTTAAAATAAATCAGTGTCATCTGAGCTGTATCTATATTAAGTAAAAATCTCCTATGCTATCCATTAAACTAAACGGTCGACAAAAGATGATGCACAATCCATGGATACAACTGTAATAAGCTGCATTGCCAAGATAAAGATGATCACACATTTATCGAGTCCATGTAGACTCACTACAGGCTGACACGCTCTTTTCGAATTGATTTTTTTTACTCAGCGTCTTTCTAGATCGGATGGGAGAAGAGAAGACTGAAAAGCTCACATAATTGTGTACTACACCCACTTCATGTAGTTATCGACCAATTACCTTACATATTTACATACGGTAGTTATTATATAAGATTCTTTATGTTGCGTGGCTGAAAGATATGTTGATGCGCGGTTGATTTATTTATGTATACATGTTAACATGTGTGTATACTTATAGATCTAAAGCCAAAATCAATATAATACAGAAGCGATAGGGTTACTCATACATCAAGTAGATTATTACATAAATTAATTATTTGTGTCATCGTGTTTTATGAAGGTCCAGGTTTGTCTTTCTTTTTAAGTTGTCTATCATTCGAATATTAAAATTTTCCCTTTTCTTTTCTAAAGCAAAAGCCATAACGCTATGTCATTCTCATATTCCTGTCAAACTTATATCAAAGAAGAAAAGGACTAAGGGGGTGTTTAGTTAAAGCTTATACAAACAATTGTGCCTTTTAGCTTTCAAGCTTTCATAAGCTACTTCACCCTATCAAGCCATAAGTTTTTTGGATAGCTAAAACACCATAATGTATTTTAAAAAATCAATAAGCTCCTTAAACAAGCTTATCCAAACACTACCTAAGATACAAAGTTAGAGGATTTTACTATAGATTCCACTTGAACAAAAAGGAGTCTTCATCAAAAAATTATTAAAATTTTAGATTCTGTTGAGAAGGCCAATTAAAGCAGTTTATGAAACAGAAAATCCGCATATTTTCTTACAGTTAATGTGTCAAATATAAACTTTAAGATAATAAAGATTCAATGGAAAATTAATATACTAAAACTGATTTAAGAATTAAAAGAACACCTTATGAGGCTTTTGGCCTGTTTGATATGTTCAAGCCCTGTATATGTCAATGGGTCTAACTTTTGGCCTTACCCATTTGACCAATTACATATCAAACATTTCTCGATTTGACCCATTTATATACAAATGGGTCTAACTGTGGGTTGTTGTCGTGGTTTTTATTTTTGCAAGTCAATGCGTTCATACACGGAACAAAAGATAAACCATAACCCATCATCACATGATTATTATTTTACCATGAGTAGACCCATGAGGAAATAAAGGAAAAGTGAAAACGTCCTAAACTAAGTCAATCGAAAAACCCTGATGCTAGGACCCGCGCGTTTGAACATTCAGAACTACCTTATATGGTCACAAACATAGAAGCAATAAGCTTCCCTTTGGCAGATAAACTACTACCTAACTTGCTACAATTCTTTCAAATTTGTTGCAGTTAGCTAATCAGTAAATTACTATTTAACTATTTCTAAGTATGTTCTTCTATGGTCTAGTGCAGGCCTTTAGCAAGCTGATTGATTTCTTAAAAAACTCACGTACTTAAGCCTACAATGTGTAACAAAATGTGACAACCTAATACCCGAGTATAAACATTACAGACTTTCACAAAGGGTTATAAAAAATTATCATGTTTTGTCTCATCATGTTTTAAAATAATATTATAGGATATGTTAAAGCGGGTAAAGTGGACTCTCATTTTTGCCTTAATCCCACAAATGGACAAGACTAATTATAAGGTAGATAAGTACTAAAGGTATACAGACCTGTCTTTGCTTTCAACGTAGCAAAATATTGATGGCCGAAACCATGATTTAGCATGAAGAATGAGTCTAGCAATCCAAATCAAGAAAAGCTTTCAAAAAGTTTCGAAACAACGAAATCCAAACCTAAAGCACAAACGGACTGAAGCATTTCTCTTCCACAAAGTTAAAATCCAAGAATGTCTTATTTGGACTCTAATTTCCATTATCAAGTGACTTTTAGTTCTTTGAATAACAGTCAAACACTCTTAAAAAATGCGTCTATTACATGATCCTGCACTTCCAATTAATAACCCTATAATAATCACAATCTCTGACTTACAGTTAAGAGCGTAAATGCATCCTCGTCTTTTTCTACATAAGAATCGGGCACAGATAATGCATGTCGTAGCAGTAAAGGTGCGATCAACTGCAAAAATATTTATACCAGATATAATATAATCTAACCAAAATATAGCTGCCATCTGTATATTAAGATTCATGAGCATCAAACTGGTTGTTGATCAAGCCATGTTAGGCAAGTGGAGTCCTTGTTCCAGAAGTGGCCTACTTGCTTTTTGAAACTATTAGTTGCCAAAAGTGGACCTATTGGCAATATGTTTGGAAATAGGGCGAATGCCCCAGGTTCCAGCTCCATGGTTGAGTTGCAAATTATGCGACCTGCCATTTTCGCAGCTTCCTTACCTTCAAGAATTGTGATATTAAAGATAATAATGTTTGTGGCTGAGTCGCCTATACATGCCCACAAAAAGTGTGCAGGGTTCATGGATGGCATGGTTGTTGATAACTGTGTCATTTGATCCTTCAATGATACTCCTGAAAAATATAGTTTCATTCTCGTAAGGATAAAGCTGTATATTTTCTTAAGTTATTAAAATTCTTATACTATCGTTGTTATCTATAACTTGATCGTCCAATAGCTTCAGAACGCTCATGATCAAGGCCATAAGTGCAGCTGACCCATAACAAAAGGTTGCTAGTCTAATACGCATCTTCTGTGCAACTTTTGAGACCCATCCCATGCAATAATCAGCAATAATGCAGGTGACTTTCTCACCATCTAATTTATCTATACTTTCTATTAGTGCTTCTATTTTTCCAGGCATAACTCGGGACATTGTTTCATTCAACTTTCTGACATCATTCCTGTCGTCTAATGGCCCCATCCCATCTGGAATTGAAACCATTTGCATTAAATCATTTGGATCATCTTTCTCCGACCAAGCTCTCATAATCAGTGTGTGAACGGCCTCTTTGTTGACAAACGTGACCTTGAAATTGTTGATGGTCAAACACCGTGCTACCTCCAAAAGAGGGATCACCAATTTGCGAGAACATTATTAACGAATTTTTTTTATAGAGTAATAGCTTCAGCAAAACCTTTCCTAGCTAAATAAACCACTGTTCCGAAATTCGGCTTGTTGTAGCTTCTTTCGGCGCTACTCCTCTAATGGGCCGGGGCTTTTCATCACCCACCGTGTACGGCTACAGCAAACGAACAAAAAACTTAAAAGAAGGAAAATACAGTCTTAAAATTCTAAGGCATAAAGTTCATTTATTTATCAAAGTTTTGACATTTATATTTGAGATACATGTCCTGAGCGGTGAGCAGAAAAAGTTGGCATGATATCTTTAGACTTTGGAAGAGGAACTTCATGAAACCACTCATGGTTAAGAGCTGCATTAGCTGTTTTCATTTGCACATATTCCAGATATGCTTTTAAAAAATGTCACGTTCATATACAGGAATGAGACTTTATAGCCACATCGAATTGTCCAACTACAAAATAATACTTTCTCGGGGTCATAGGTTAAAATGTTCAGCAGATTAAATCCAGCATCAGATTTGTAGTAAATAAAATGAACTATTTTCACAATGTACCTACTCAGTTAACAACGAAAAGCTACAAAGCAAGAGCAGAAAATCACCCAAAAGCCTGGGAAAACAGTGGAAATAATAAGATTACATGAACTTTGAATTGAAATGTGATCTAGTGCATTTTGAAAATACTGGATCTTTTACATATATCTATTGAAGGCTAATGCATCTTTTTTCAGATTTCAATGTTGTTGCTGTCGATTCTTTCTTTGATGTAGAGTCGGTCTTATGGTTAACACCTGCTCCTGAGTCATCCTTGTCACTCACAAAATACAGCATCAACTGTCATTCTCAGTGCTGTCATAGCGTATGTGGTCTCTGAAATTGGTCTTGGATCTGAACCCGGCTTTATTGTTCAAGACTACGATTTCCGTTCAGCAGCTGGTATATTTTCATTGAACATTCTTATTTATTTGTCTACCGAGTGGTAACTGAGGTTAATTGACTGACCATAGCTTCAAGAAAGCCAATAGTAGCGGACTGATGAATAACATTTACATACGTTCAGTTATCTTTAGGCAACTGGTACAAAAATGATTCACTCTTGTTAGCATAAATAAGAGTTGAGACTATTTTTATAGAGAAGTTCGTCAAAAAGTGTTTCGGGTCGATCCAACCTCTATCATAATTGATCGTTTTGATCAATTACTCAAACTACCCGACCCACCCATTATTTCTACCTATAAACTAAACCTCTGAATTTAAAAGGTACCTCAATCCTTTATGCTGTGAAAAGCACAGTTAATCCAAACACTAAAGTAGTCTACAAAAAGAATCCCAACAAACAGTATTTTAAGTCCAACACTTTTAACTATATAATAGAAGTTTTCACATAAAAAAAAGAATCTAACATGCTTAAATGTGATGAGAACAAACCTGGGATAAGATGAATCACTTTCACAAGTTGAGATTTCAGGTGATGATTCAGACATGATGTTGGTATTAGCATGCGCTTCTTCAGGATACTGATGCTCGGACTCTTCATTTTTCCCATTCAATTGCTGAGCTGGTAATGTTGTCGTCTGAGAATGACCTTTGGTATGATCCCCTGCATATACAGAGAGGTACTAATATTATATACTTCTTAATACATATTGCGCTAATTCGATTAACCCGCTCATCTCTCAAAGGTAAAATGATTTCTACACTTTATTATTCTATAAGTCATATGTGTCACAGTGATCAAACAGATACCTCAATAGTATAAAAGCAATGTACCTTGTGTTTTTCTCAAGAATATTAGAACTACGGCTTCCAACATTTTGCTAATATTCTAACATTCTTTGCACTGAATCCACGTTGTACATAGTCTGCTCCCCTTTTTGGCTGCACTACCACTATATAAGATCAACCGTAAATAACAAAAATATACATAGTGGTAAATATCGGGTGAATTTAAAGCTTACTTTACTTTCTTTCCTTTTTCTCCATTTTTATAACAGGTAATAGAAGATCATAAACACTTGCATCTTCCATAACCATACCAATTATTATTCCTTTCTACCCAAACCCATTTTGACCTGTTAACTAATTAGGTGAAATCGACCCATTTACTTATAACGGGATTTATTTAAAATATGACTTATCTCAAACATGATTTAACGGTCCACTAAAAAATCTGTCAAACGGGTAGCTGCTCATACATTTTAACCAAGAGCACCATCATTCCTTTCTAATAACTGGATGGCCAGCGCGCTCACTCACACCACCATGGTTTTTAATACTATTAAGGTGAAGTGTTAATGTAAAAGGATTTATCTGACATACAACATTAGGTTATAAATTATTGATCAAACACCCCCTCTTCTGAAAAACACTGAATACACTAAAACTCAAATACAGTGGATTGCAAAGAGATTAGCATGTGTGATTATCACATCTCTATCCAGACGTTTTCAAATATACATCACCAACATCTCTTTGAAAGAACAGGGATAGGTGTGCTGCACCGGTATCCTTGACCAATATCTAGTTTAATAGATGGTTCAAAGTTTCCTTCTAAGCAGTGATTTATAAAGATTCCATACCTGTGCGAGGGTTATAAGATTTCAACTTCACAAATCCAGCATCTATAACGTACTTAAAACCATCGATCATCAATGATGTTTCTGCAATATTAGTGGCCAGGACAACCTTCCCCGCTACTTCAAGAGTTTGTTGAAATATTTTAGCCTGAAGCTCAGTAGGAATATTGGCGTAAATGGGGCAAATAATCAGCTCTAGTATTTTACTCCCAAATCCCCTCGTTCGATGTTTAAGGATGTTGTGAAATAATTGTGCAGGTGTAACTCTAAATTTTCAGTTGATCCACGGGAATAGTTCTCATGAGCAGAATATGGACCTTTTGATAGATCTTGTCATCACAATATAAAAGAATTTTACCACTTCCAACACTATCTTATGTAAAAACCAAGCAATTATAATACCAAAGTGAGAATCAAACCGGAGTCAACAGAGCTCATTCCTGAAAAGGCTTGCCAGATTGGCTAATTATAGAGGGTAACAAGAATAAATCCAAGATCTGATATACTGCAAGATGCATTATTAATGTCTCTGTTGATCCCGCTATAATAGTTTTGTATTTCTACTTAAAGATACAGAACTGGAAATAGCTTTGTTTTTGGCACTATGATTCTTGAAAGTCAAAATGAGAAGCTCGGTTAAGCTCGCAGGCTATATAATGGTTAACAAATACCACCTGAGCAGTTAAAAAGAAGAACTGTACCTATGCATTTTATATAACAACAGAACCAACTATTTTAGTTAACAATTCTAGGTGTATGGAAAGGATTTGATATGTGATACCTGAAGGTAACAATGATCACTGCAAGGTTTCACATTTTCTTGGGACTCAAGAGTGTAATATTGTCTTTCAGTCTGTTTACGATGCAAATGGATGTGCATTAATGTTGCAAGCAGTAAACTTCACTACAAAAATGTAATGGTTCTAAAAGCACATATGCTTATAGGAGAAATAACAGTTTGAGAGTAGCCATGAAGACGGCAATCGAATACCTGTCAAATATATAGGAGAAATGAATATACAATTGACCCGCTATAATAAAAGATAACAAATGTGACAATGAGGGGAAAAAAAGCATATAAAGAAACATAGAAAAGAAAAATGTCAGAGAGCAGCAATGTGACAAGGGGGAATATGAGATCTTTGCATATAAACTGGTAACATCTTTAATGATGTTATAGCTAATGCAACAATTCAATCAAATATAAATCCAATCCTAATGTCTTTATGCTAAAACCTCAAATAGCAAATGCATCAATTTATTGTTTCTAATCACAATAAAAACCTCAAATAAAACATAAACTAATCATAATTCACTAAAACCTCAAATAAAACCTAAAAAACTAATTACATCAACCTCAAATAAACCCTAAATCTACTCGTATAGAATTACTATCATAACGTCTTTACGCTAAAAGCTTAAATAGCTAATGAATCAATGTCTTTAATCACTTATAAAAACCTCAAAAACCATAAAACTAATCATAATTCACTAAACCCTCAAATAAAACGTAAAAGACTAATTACATCAACCTCTCCGCAATAGCTAATGCATCAATTCAATCAAATATAAATCCAATCCTAACGTCTTTATGCTAAAACCTCAAATAGCTAATGCATCAATTTATTGTCTCTAATCACCTTTAAAAACCTCAAATAAAACATAAAACTAAAAACATCAACCTCAAATAAACCCTAAATCTACTCATATAGAATCACTATCTCTAATTACGTTGCGAATAAATCGACTAAAACCTAACTCTGACCCTAATCAAACATAAAACTAATCATAATTTGCAAACGTTATTCTAATCATATGTCATGCACAGCAGTTCTACAAAGCCAAAAGTATTCATAAAATAGATATGTAAATAGGTACTTGTAAAAGCAAAAGTATTCACCTTATTATGGTGGCTGAGGATGTTGTTGGCGACAAAGATGGCCACATGATGACCTGTTGATAAGACTGGAATATCGTGTGAAGATATAATGACTGATATTAAACAAAAACTATACAAAACAATTAAAAAAAATTCAGCATCATCATCGATATAGTGAAATCATATACTCCAACAAACATATACAATTTTGGCTTACGTAATCACTATAACATTCAATCAACTAATACATGCATATCAATACGACAAAATCAGATTGGAATAAAAAAATAGTAAACCTTAACGGATTGTTGTAGATCTTATTATGGTGACTGAGGATGTTGTTGGCGACAAAGATGGTAGAATATCACATGATGACCGGTTGATGAGACTGTGTGAAGATAATAATGAGGTTTTGAGAAAAATATCGAATGATTTGTTGTGTTTTAGGGTTGCAGAGTTGGGCCGAATTTTCTCATTAAAGTAAATAATTAGTTGTTTTATTTTTAGAGTTTATAGTTTTGGATTTGTAAAATATAAACAAAAACAATGTGTTGGTCTAGTGGTTATCAAGTTTCTTGATGTTACCAACACCACAAGTTCGAATCCCATGACTGTTATTTTTACACCAAATATATTCCGAATTTTAGTTCATCCAAAGTGTGCTTAGGTGGAATTATTCGGAATTTTAGTTTATCAAAAGTATGCTTAGGTGGAATTATGACGTGGCATTATGGGATGCCATGCCACATCAATATAATGATGACATGGAAAGAATTATGACGTGGCATTATGGGATGTCATGCCACATCAATATAATGATGACATAGAAATATGACTTGGCATTATGGGATGCCAAGTGGCATTTTATGTGGCATGCCTCCTCTTATATATAATGTATATAGATATATATATATATATATATATATATATATATATATATATATATATATATATATATATATATATATATATATATATATATATATATATATTTATATATATATATATATATATATATATATATATATATATATATATAATTAAAAGATTTCAATAAATTAAAACTTAATTAGCTTCACATATTTATTGTAATAAATTAATATAAGTTTTAATTTATTGTAATATATTTTCTTAAAATGCCAAGTGGCATTTTAGTGTCAAAACCCGTCCGATGGACGGGTATGACTTTATATATATATATATTTATATATATATATATATATATATATATATATATATATATATATATATATATATATTTGGGATTATATGAGATCATTCTTAAAGTTCTAAAAATGAAATCAACTCAACAACCAATAAGAGGAGGGCAAATGGCAATTAATTAAAAAGGAAAAAAAACTGTTAATATAATTAAAAGGGTAATTTTGGTATTTAACATCCTTATCCCATTTAACCTACAAAACACCTACCCGTTATTATCTCTTGCCCACCCTCATTCCCTGACAATTAAAACCTACCATCCTATTATTCTTCCATCAAAAACCATAAATCTCTCTCTTCCTCTACAAGATGCAACGCCGCCCTCCTCATGTTCCAATAACCAACACAGTCCTTCGTGGTCTTCTGAGATCACTCATCCCTTGTGATCTATTTCACAGTATCTCCTCCCTTTCATTTACAAGCATGATGCATCACATTTTTCGACGAGGCCATACAACCAGATCCGGTCATTTTTACAAACCATCTTTTGGTTTCAGATCTTGCCATTTTCTAGTAATTTAGGCAGATTTGTATCATTTTGGTTTTGGTTTATTGTTTTAAATATCAAAGCCCATTTGTCAGATCGTGGTGTTTGTGGTTTCGATGGTCAAACGGAAAAATGATCGGTACACAGATACATCGTCGGTACATTGGATAATGGGTTTTGATTAATGGTTTGTAGTTGGAATAATGGCTTTTGATTAATGGGTGACGAATTTATCTGACGGAGGTTGGAATAATGTTTGTATAGAAGATGCTTGGTACACAGATACATCGTCGGTACATTGGATACGTTGCCGGTACACTGGATACATCGCCGGTGGTTGGAATAATGTTTGTATAGAAGACGATTGGTACACAGCAACCAAGATCTTTTGGTTTATTTGTTATAGCAGGTGATACCCGAAAGCACGATATATCAGGTGTAATAGCATATTCTAGGTAAAATATCATATTTTTGTATAATATCCGATGTAATAGCAGATCTGTTGGTGTATTTTGTAATTTTTTTTGTAAGATAGTTGGTTTAAGAGCAGATTTTTGGAATAACATATTTTTTTTTTTGGTATAACAGATTTTTTTTTGGTATAGCAAATTTTTTTTGTAAGATTATTGGTGTATTTGATGTTTGTTAGATTGTTGTGTATTTGGTATAGTAGATGATATCCGGTGTACCGGATATGTGACCATTATGGATTTATCCGGTGTACCGGAATCTGCTAGTAGCCGTTTGGATTTGACCATCGTGGGTATATCCGGTAGGGGTGAGTATGGGGCGGGGTGGGGCGGTTTTATTGTAAAACCAAAAACCGAACCGTATATTTCGGTTTTTGGAAACTACAAACCGTTTGGTTTCGGTTTTTTTCGGTTTCGTTTTTTTGGTTTTTGACATTGAATTGGTTCGGTTTCGGTTTTTATTCAGTTTTTTCTTACTTAACAAGCAAGTTTTAATCTTATATGAAGTTTACAATTCTAAGTTTTCAAGCAAAAATATTTAAACAAATATCAATAATAGCATATTATCTAGCAATCAAAAGCGTCGAAAAAACATACAAAACAACCAAACATCAATCTAAAATATAAAATGCACGTCTTTGCGGCTTTGCACTTTTCGTTCACTTACGAGAATTGTAGGGGAAATTTTCAAAGAACACTATTGTTCGAAAACAAAAATATAATATATATAAATAAAACAAATTTTAATGTATAGATAGTAAACAACACATTTTTTTTAATAGATAAAGTTTTATACTTAAATCTTTAAAATTAAATAGCAAATATTTTATATAGATAAAATTATATAAAACATATAAAAAGGTGGGGCGGGGCGGTTTTCTCGGTTCGGTTTTTCTTATGAAACCAAAAACCGCCCCAAACATTCGGTTTTTATAAAATTCAAAACCACCGCCATCGGTTTGTCAAATGGGGCGGTTTTTTTGGTTCGGCTTTTTCGGTTTCGATTTGGTTTTTCGGTTTTTGTGCTCACTCCTAATATCCGGTGTACCGGAATCTGCTGGTATAAATGTGTTTAATGTACCAGATTTTTGTAAAAATAAATAAATAAATAAAATAGACGAAAGTTTGAAAAAAGAATGACCAAATTTGGATTCGAATTGTCCAAAATACCCTTGAAACCCTATTTAATTATTATAATGTCACTCATTTAATGCTAATCCCATCTAACACAATTACAATGATCCAACGGTGCATATTGGGTCTTACTTTTAGAACTTTAAGTTTGGTCTTACATTAACCTTCCCCTATATATATATATATATATATATATATATATATATATATATATATATATATATATATATATATATATATATATATATATATATATATATATACTTTTTTTTGTATCATTTCAAATATATATAAATTTAATTTTTGTAGAAGACCGGTTTGATCCGGTGGTCGAACCGGTGACCCGGTGACTCGACCAAGTCGATTAAAGACCCGGTTTTCAAAACATTGATTAAACACTAACACTATTTAAATTGAATGAAAATAAGATGGGTTATTATAAACAAAAATAATAATAAAAAGTTTATAATTTTCATAAATTGTTTACTTAATATTTTTACTTTTTCATTTTCACTTTTCCACTTTCGAAGATTTTTTCTTTATATATAGCAACTATAGATATAGATTATATGTGATTGCCCACCAAATGATAGTTTAGATGTGTAGATATACACCATTCATTTTAAATAAATAAAGACAAAATAATTTATTATTTTCAACTTTAAACATTGACTAGTTATAAAATAACAGTATAGAATATACAAATATAACAATTAATAGTAATTTAATAAATTTAATTTACAAAAAGTACATAATTCTAGAACAATAAACATATTAAATGTCATTTATTGAATGTTGAATATTAAATGTCATTTATAACTATTAAATAAAGTTTTGTAATTTTCTTTTATGTAATTTTGTTAGATGTAAATTAATGAATTTAAAGATTATACAAGGCATTACAAAACTAAATAAAAAAGAGTATTTGTTTGTTAAATGATGAAATTGTATTCTTATTTATTTAAAAACCAAAGCCCTAATAAGTGTTTTTTTTAACACATGACTTTATTCGAATAACTGGATAATAATTTTGAAACAGAAAAAGCAAAAGTTATTCATGAGATGTAACAATACTACATGTAAATAATGTATAGTTAAATTAAATGAATTTTGTAATGGTACAAAATTGACATGTAAAAGTTTTCGTGTCATTGAAGTAGAAATAGTAATAACTCCCTTCGGGTATTTTTTTTAGAGTATAAACATTTGGAAAGTTTGAGTGTATTAAATTGAAAATTATATTTAATTAAGTAAATTTTACATTTATTTAATATTCATTAAATGCATTTTTGATTGAAAAAGGAAAGTTAAAAGATGCCTAGTGAGCATTTATTAGCAAATCCCAAATTCAAATAAGGCAAAATATTACTATAAATTTCGCTCTTTTTCTGGCTTAAAACTAATGTTTAATTTTTATTTTCAAATTTCGCAAAATACGTTTTATTTTTTCTTTTATCTAATAAAAAATAGTTTAAAATAAGTTTAGTAAGTGGAGATGATTATGAATAAAATCATGACTTGTTTTATAAATTTTTATACAAATGTGTTTTCTTATTATTAAACGTAATGCAGATAAAGAGCATGAAAAATAATAGTATATCCTAACCGGCCATCTAATATATAATATACATTTGATGTGTTTTAGTATTAAAGACGAGAATTCAAAATTTAAAACCTTTGACTTACCGATAGGGACGGACTCAGAATTATCAAAAGGGTGTTGCACGAGAAAAATATCGAACTAAAATAACATCGCAAAAAATAAAAGTAGCACAAAGAATTTAAGGGTTGCACATACCACAAAAATGATAATTTTTAAATCCTTTTGCACTTCATGACTTAAAATTGGATGTAACCCGTGTCACACTCGGCATGGGTCCGTCAATGCTTACCAAACTTCATAACAAAATCAATTTTTTTTGCATTTAATGTTCATGAGGTGTATTAATTACTTTATAGTACAGTATTACCAAGGCAATAATCCCCTTATAAAACTAATGCACTTTAGAATCTATTTGATAAAAAAAATCACATAATACAGGGGGAAAGACAATGGTGGTATCAACATGGTTGAGCATGGTTGTTGGGTTGGTGCCACTAGTAGGGTGGCTATTATGGTGGTGGAATGATATATGGTATGGACTAATTATAGCACGCGGCAACAAACTGCCACCTGGTTACATGGGGCTTCCGATCATTGGCGAAATGTTCACTTTTTTATGCTACTTCAAATTCCTTCGTCGCCCTGATGATTTCATTAACTCCAAGCGTAACAAGTAACTAGCTTTACTTTACTATTTATGTTTCTTTATACTATCAAGAGGGTTTTTTTTATTAACAAGATGTAATATAATTGATTGTGCAATTATATAGGTATGGTGATGGGGTAGGGATGTACAGGACACATCTATTTGGTAAACCATCGGTAATTGTGTTTTTACCAACAGTAAGTAAATTTGTATTTCGGGACGACAAGAGCTTCATATTGAAATGGCCAAATATCGAGCTAGTTGGCGAGACTTCAGTGGTTTCGGTTCATGGAAGTGCACATAAAAGACTCAGGAGTTTTGTTTCTAGAAGTATTAACCAACCAGATGCTCTTCGTGGTATCGCTGTTGCTGTGCAACCACGCATGATCTCAGCTCTCAATTCTTGGGTTGAAAATCATAAGATTATTGCCTACAATGAGTTGAAGAAAGTTACTTTTGAGAACATAGGCATGTATTTTGCTAGTTTTGAGCCAGGGCCTATCCTCGATAAGCTTGATGAATACTTTGCAGGAATGGTTAAGGGGTTCAGAGCTTCCCGGTTGAATATACCCGGATCAACATTTTATCATGCCTTGCAGGTATTTCTTGCTCATCAGCTTAAAAGTACAAGTGTATTAGAATATTGATACTATTTCTATGTTCAAAGTTAACTGATGCTCATATTACCAGATAGTTTATGGGTTATACCTTGGAATTCGAGGTACCAATAGGGTTAGGTCAACCCGACCAAACCCGAATCCGATAATGACTTATAGCCTTATAGGGTCGGGTCATAATGGGTCACTAATTGTTATCAGGCTGTCTAACAACCTAATATGACCCATAACATTGTACATTATAGGGGTAGGTTGGGGTTGAACTTTGTTCTTTATCAAACAGTTCAGCCTAATACGACCCGTAACCTCAACCAAATAGTTCCAACCACATAATCTTACCTGGCGCAAACAATATGTCGAGCCGGTTGTCAGAATGCCCGTGAAAGTAAGACTACCACATACTGTAACAACCATCACCTTTGCCGATCCAAGACCCTTGCTAACATTATCTTTCAACTACCACCTGAATGTAGCGTGCTTAACTAGAACCCTTTATAGATGGGTAGTTAATCACAAACAAGTAACTGGAATTCACAAATCAAGAAGATGAACTCGAAGTTAAGTGTTTATTGAAAGAATACAGATAGTGTTTGTTACAGGTGTAAGTGAATTACAGAGAAAGAGAGAAAGGATAGTTTTATCTAGTCTACTAACAAATGAAATGAAATGGTGTATTTATAGTGAAGAGGGAAAGGTAGTTATTGTTGGTTAAGGGCGCGTTCGGCTTATTTGAACTGGGCACGTGCTACGCACGTGGTCTTCCTATTTCTGCATATTACACTGAACTCAACCACAACGACACCAATCTCGATCAACCACAACACAACTTTCTCACCCTTTGCTTAAACATCCGTTTAACGATCTGAGACCCTTACATAAACTACTAAATGCTACCACAAGCGGCCGGAAACAACCAACCTGAACGACCCTCAAAATTCGCCAAAAACGACCTCGACCCTGCCTGCCTACTCAACCACAACCCCCGAATCAAGACCCTCAAACGCCCGCTAAACCGCGACCCATGAATCTCCAAACTACAACCCTCCACCACCTGCTGAGCCATAGCCTAAATAGTTTTTCGCAACAATCTAAACATCACAACTTGAACCTTGTTCTGGACCATAAACTTTCCTTAAATCCCTCTATCTTCATTTTCTTAAGTATCTTCTTGCCAGGACAGTGACTAGTCTCCTTTAACACCACGGTATTGTGTGTTTGAGTCAACACTTTACCTTTTAGATCCTTCAGGTGTGTATCGTTAAGGGTACCACTAGCTTTGTTTGGTGAAGCAACCTTAACCCCATTGACATCATGTATAACCTTCAAGGCTTTCCGCTTCATTTTCTTGGGTTTCCCCTCAACAGGGTTCTGGACTGAAGATGGAGGAATGACGTTTAGATCTTTCTTGCCATCAAGTATGTTTTCCTTCCCCGGCTTCTTAGCTGAAGTAATCATGTTTCCCTATTCAAAATAAGAGGCGACAAACTTATAGATCAGAATATGACACGTAGATTGTTAGCTATTATTCAACAACATCACTAAACTGATTCATAACATGGTTTCCCCGTGTGATTTATAAAATATTCATCGAGCAACTATTGTTTGAAAACTTGTGGATTAATAACTTATCATAAACTAATTAGTATTAAAAAAAAAAAAAACAATATGCATACAAAGAATGGTTATCACACCTCTTCTGAAGCTTCTTGCTTCCTTGGTGAAGCATCTTTTCGTGTTGGGATGTTGTAATTACCAACATTTTCTGCACCTTTGACATGAAGCAGGTCTGAAACAGAAGAAAATCCACCTACCTTTGATATTTGCACAAGAGCGCCAGTCGGGTTGTGACCACGCTTCTTCCTGTTGGATTGCACACGCCACATGATTTCATGCAAATCATAAAGGCTTTTTGTAGCAATAAGAATAAAGTAAGTAAAAGTTATGTACTTACATGCAAAAGCTACAATTGCATAACTCTTTGCACCTAGGACAACTCCAATCTTCTAAAGCTGCCACCTCTTCTGCTTTTTCCCCATACCTAACAGAAAACATACATATCAGTAACAAAGTTTAGAATTCAGAAGTCCCTGCACTGGGTGTTATAACTTATACAGATAAATTAACAAAATACAACAAAGTTAACCTGTTTATGAGACATGTGCAACAGTACTTTAGAGTACACGGCTTTCCCTTCGTACTATTCTTGCAGTCAGCTGTGAAATCCAAGGTTTTTTGTTGGCACTTAAGAGAAATCATGCAAATTTGAGATGCATTAGCCAACCAAATTGGATACAGGTCATGGTATTGAATGACATTAAGTAAGCGGGCATAGATTGTTAAAGAGGCTAAGAGCAAGAAGTATGAAATTATAATACAATCTGTCCGTCACACAATGTACAGTAATTTGATAAACTAATATACTTCATCACCTCATTTCCTTCCTAGTTCCTATTCATATTCTTCTCATATAATTGATGAGTACAAATAACAAAGTGGTACATAACATTCTCAACATCATACAAAATTATAAACTGCCTATGATTAATACACTTCCCGAAACTTAAAAACACAATTAGTATCCACCGGAATCTGTAATAATCCGTGCATGCACCTTCAAAAAAGCTAAGAAAAACTATGAGCACTTAGGTTACAGTGAATTGGATTAGAAATAAACAAGATTTTTGTCATAAACTTGACAGCATTTTTGGGTAACCATGGTTTCCGACCTTTTGGCCGACTAATCCACGGGGTTTGAACCCACAGCCACACAGACTCAAACCAGGTAAAGCCCTCCCTTGACAGCATTTATAATCATGTACACTTAGTTTTTTGTATTCCACATAAAAAGGGTGTTTGGCATTGCTTAAATAAACTTGTTTGCTTACTGCCTTTTTTTCTTCTGCCATTTTTTTTTGGTTGCTTGTTCCCATTCATTTGGATGCTTGTTGCGAATTCGAATTGGTTTGAACAAATGTATTTTGAGCTTGTGTTATTCTCCTAGGCCGAAAATAAGGCAACCCGAAATGTGAATCATTGCCTGATATAACCCGAAACAATCCGGTTCTGGATTGCAATAACCCAAACCCGACCTGAGGGACCCTGTAATCCGACCCTTTTAACACCCCTGCTTTGAATAATAGTGCATAATTGTGCCGTATTTTTACATTATTGCTAAAACAGTTTTGAAATCAGAGAAAATAAATTAGTTGAATGATATAAAAAAAAATAGAAATAATATTCTAACACCGGATATTTGGAGAAAGTAAGTTGCTCATTTCAGTCATTTGTATCCTTTACCCTTAAAAGTACTTTTAACATTTGATTTGTTCTGTTGTATCGTTTGCTGCTAATGTCGTGTTAGTAATGCGCATAGCAAGTTTAATGGTTCTTTAGATAACTGGTTGATTGGAGATGAAGTGCATCTATGATGTACTTTTTATTGACAATGTTTAATGATCCACGGTTGTTATGTTCTTTTTTATAGTGCCGTAAAAGGACAATGGCGATTTTCAAGGAAGAGTTGGATAAAAGGAAGAAGAATCATGATGGGAGTAGTCGACCTATAAATGATCTATTGGATGGTTTAATGAATTTAAAAGACGACGAAGGGAACTACTTAAGTGAAACTGAGATTCTTGATAACATTGTTAGCCTACTTGTTGCCGGCTATGAGTCAACTGTTATCGTAACAACATGGGCTATTTATTACCTTGCAAAGTACCCACAAGTTCTACAAAAACTTCGAGTATGACAAGAATGCTACATCTATGCCAAGCTACCATTTATATTTTACTTGATGTTCTCTATTATCCTTACACTTGCATGAATTTGTTCATATATAGGATGAGAACATGCCTCTCAAAAAGAGTAAGAACGGAGAACTTGCTACAAGCGATGAGATTATGAAGTTAAAATACACCTCCAAGGTAAAATTATATTCATTTCTTAAAATTTATACAAGGGATTCATCCTAATGATTGAGTTCTGTTATTGAATAATGCATACAGGTTGTGGAAGAAACAATCAGAATGACGAATGTGGTTCCATTTGTGTTGCGTACAACCACAAAATCTGTTGAGTATAAAGGTATTGTATTTAGTGTTTTATATTATTGGAGCAATTTCATATCTCCCCTCCTTTCGGTTGGAAATTTCATATATACCCAAACATGAATTAAAATATTGTACATTATTCATTCAATACTTGCACTTTGGGTATTATATGAAATTAATCATGAAAGTAATTTACTTGTTTTTTGTTCTTCTTGCTAAGAGTTATATATATTGCATAGGATACACAATACCAAAAGGATGGAACATGATTATGTGGGTTAGGTATCTACACACAAATGCTGAAAATTTCAATGATCCAATGAGTTTCAACCCCGATAGATGGGATGTGAGTCTCTTAGCAACCTTGGTACTTTTACTCTTCATTGTTTAATCACTTCACCAAAACTAAAGCCACTTTTATCTTAGGCATCAATGTCACCCATAACCTATCAACCCTTTGGTGGCGGATCAAGACTTTGTGCGGGAAACATGCTTGCTCGCTTACAACTTGGGTTATTTCTTCACCATTTAGCAACAGGATACAAGTATGTAGTCAATCTAATTAACATCTGATAAGCATTTTTTTTTTTTTTTTTACATTTTTTTTTTTTTTTGCATAAAAATGAAATTACATTGCTATAGATATTCATCATTGAATTTTAAAATGGATTTCAGGTGGGAGTTGGTGAATCCAGATGCAAAAGTGAGATATCTCTCACAT
Organism: Chrysanthemum makinoi; assembly: GCA_910596185.1. NCBI lineage: Eukaryota > Viridiplantae > Streptophyta > Magnoliopsida > Asterales > Asteraceae > Chrysanthemum > Chrysanthemum makinoi. The sequence goes on along the minus strand of OU343220.1, from coordinate 308,242,180 downwards.
CCCATGCTAGAAGACCATGTTGAAATTACTATTGAAAAACTCTAAATAATTCGAGATGATCTCGTTTTAAATTTTGTGGTCTCTAGATTTCTCAATCAAACATGTTAAACCTTTATGTTTAGTTGAAAAATAACAACCTTGTAATGTTATGTTTCAATGGTTTTTAAACAAAGGACTTTAGTATAAGAGATGTTTTTATACTTGTTTCTTTCTTTAGTCAGCTAGAATGAAATGAGTTCATTATCTACTATTCATTTGCCAAAGTTTTAGATGTGACTAAATCATATCTGTATTCAATTTATCATGAGAAAGGTTGTGAAGAAATACTTTTTTTTCCTTCAGAACCATCATCATACAGCCAATAACCATTTTTCCATATTCCTATTATACTTCGTCTTTTGATTTCGCCAATTCACACTTTTTTGTGGATACGTGGTCTTTTGTTGTTTGCCACTTTGCCTATAAACTTGATTTTAATCTAACAAATAGTAAGCATATTCATATCATGTTATGTTCAAAGTGTTTTTTTTTTATTTTTTTATAGATGCTAATAAATATATATTGTGGGTCAAATTTGTATGTTTTTGGGTTTTATCCGCACATAAATTTCACGAGTCTGTAGTCTACTAGTAGTATACAATAAGAGATATTGAGTTGCATCCCGCTAAATTTGTGGGTCTATCGTCTCGTACATAAATAAACAAATTCTGTAGTCCAGCTACGTACCTTGAAGAGAGTTACTGGCAATTGATAACACAATACAATGTAATACGCATTGTAAAATGGTTTTATTTATGCATGATTTGTATATATCCGCAATTTTGCATCTTTGAAAGGATATATATACATCTACAACTGCTCCTGCGGTTGTAATACATTTAGCGATGACATGTGCGTTGATAAAGGTGCCAGTCAAAGTGGTGATTTTTGTGTCGTTTAACAAATTTTTGGGATGACGAGTGTCGTCGCCAAAAATGTTCATCGCTGAATCGTTGTTCTATTTTTTTCTTGTAGTATGGTGTCAATCTTTTTTAAAGACAACTAAATATCTCACAATATATGCATCATAAAATTATCTCACATATAATAGGCAAGAGTTGAACCCACAACCATTTAGTTGAGTTGTACTCTCACATAATCAGTGTTGTAAAAAGCGGGCTAGGCGGCCGCCTAGGCGGCGCCTAGGCGCTAGGCGGGCATACACCGCCCCGATTTAGGGCAAATCGGCCAAGCTAGGCGGAAAAGTCAAAAATCGGTCAAACATCCGCCTAGGCGGAGCTAGTCGGTCTAGGCGGTCAACGAAAGTCAACCAAAAGTCAACGTTTTTAAAAAAAAAAATTAGGGGTTTTAAATTTCAATTGGGGTTTTTCTGATTCGGGTTTTTAATTTTTGAAACCCTAGTTGATTTGGAGTTATGGATCCGAAATTGAAACCCTAGTTGACTTCAATTGGGGTTTTGATTTTCTTAATTTTGTTTTAATTGGTGGAGGGGAGGTTGAAGAGAGAAGAAGAAGTGAAGGCTAGGTTATTAATGTTGTGCAACCCTAATAATAAGTGTTTTCTTGCCCCTTTAAAAAGTTTATACAATAAGCAAAAAAAATAACTCATTGGGCTTTAATAAAAGTATACCAAAACTTAATCAAAATAACACATAATGTTAATTTTGCAACATATACAAAAGATATATAATTAAAAACAATTAATATAATTATTTAAAATATATAAATTATGCGTATTATATATCAAATACATATAATTTTATATTTTTTATATAGAAAAGTTCAATCCGCCTAGGCGGCGCCTAGGCGCTAGGCGGCCTAGGCGCTAGGCGGTGGTCAACCGCCCGACTAGCGCCTAGCGCCTAGCTGTTTTTGCAACCTTGCACATAATATAGGGTACTGCTAAGCCACAAGGCCTTAATTTGGTCATTTAGTTGGTGTCCTAGTTAGCGAGCAAAGCGCAATACAAAAACGGCTGATAGCTCACTATTGTCTGTAATTATCTCATCTCCAACCACTTCAGAGTGTTCTACATTAATTGCAGATACGTGTTTCTAAACATCTATTTCATATTTTATCATCTATTTCATATTTTATCTGGGCTAATGACACATTGTTTTAACCCGTGCACGCTAGCGGAGCTGGAAAGTTATGGTCAAACGGGCAAATTTTGATAAATTTTTAAAAACTAGATTATAAATCGGTTTGTTGGGGGGGGGGGATTAGAAAAAATAGCTAGATAGTTTATAAATTGTTCTAACTGTTATGCCATGAAGTAACACCCAGTTTGAGTTCTGCTGCGTTCACGAAATTGGGGGTGTTACATTAGTGGTTCTCCCCGGTGGGAAAAATTGGGCGAGGAAATGGGTGGTGAGATCATCCCAACTTGAGATGGATCCTGCGGGAAGTCGCTTAAGCCAATTACTAGCTTATTTCCGTAGAGAGAATTGGAAGAGACGCAATCGCGTGGTCTCCCGAGTGGTAGCATCAAGGTCAATTGAGTCAACGATTTTTAGGAAATCCTTGAGATGCTGATTAGGATCTTCTGAACGAAGTCCATGGAATACACATCCGTTTTGCACCAACCGGATGGTGTCGGATCGCAGGGCCGTAGTTTGAGCTAAACGGGGAAGCTCAATGGTGTTCTTATAGCCTTGATGGCTTGGTCTAGAGTATTCACCAAGATTATGGCCTCTTGGCGGGTCTTGTAGTAGTGGATTTGGTGGTGGTAATGGTTGATGTGGTGATGGTGGATGGTGTGGTGGATTGTTGTTGGGTGGATTATCACATTCCATGACGAAAAGTGACAATGCTACGAACAAAAACAAGAAGAAGGGGGATAGACTACAAGAAAGCTAATGAAAAAGAAAAAAAGCTCACTTGATAGGAATCAAGCGAGTAGACCTAATCGAGATAGAAACCTAACTAGTTACTCTATTCCTCGGCGCCAAAAACTTGATGCGTGAGTTCGGGGTAGAAAGACTTCCTTTTCAACGAGCAAGCTTTACAACCCACTAGCCAGTGTACCTAATCGTTGAAGTGTAGTATGGGTAAGCCCAGGGGTTGATCGTTCTCTAGGGGAATAGAGATGCTAATAGAGATGTATGACGAGAATGTGAGGTTGAGGGTGATCCTTTTTATCTTTTTATATTTTTTAGAAAGCAAGTAAAAATCTCGGGGTTTAAGAGTGGGGGGGGGGGGGTAATTCTACCAATTTTAACTACTTAATAAATTAAAATAAAAAAGTAATTATCTATACTACTTTATAATACATTTGGGACTTTCTATTAATGGAAGGCTTAAAATTTCAGATTCAACACTTACTAATTACCGAAAAAAAATATATTAATTTGCTATTAAATCAATACATACACATATAACTAAAAAGTTACAAAAATGAAAATTTAAGTGTCATCTATTGTCCATTTTGTAACAGCCCATTCATTAAATTTATTGTAACAGTCGTTTCAACCACTGTAAAAGCCCATTTCGTAACACACCAAACTAATACACCTAAAAAAATGTAAAACACGCACACTACCTTCTTTCTCTCATATCTCTCTCTTCCATCTAACCTAAACACCTACATAACTGTAGCAACCCGTAATTTTTATAAGATAAAATGACTATTTTACCCTTTGACTTTTTAAAGTTGACATTTAACTTTGACTTTTTAAAGTTGACTTTTAACTTTGACTTTTGACTATTTGACTTTTATCGTAACGTAAAAGCAAATACGATAACCGGTAGTAATGCGGTAATTTTCCTTGTGATCAACACAAGACTACGATAAGTCTATATGTTCAAAATACTTTATTTTCACCAATAATCATAATTTATGTGAACTATTACTACTTTATCATTTTTAAGTAGATATGTTACTTTTTACGTAAGACGCGTACTCAAACCTACGTTATTAGGTTTTAACAACATAAAAGCACCCTATTAGACTTATCATACTTTTAATATGCCTAGTTAGAATATATTGATAAGTTTAGACATTTTTGTAAGTATTATATTTTTACGTTACCCGGTTTTAAGTTTCGTGACTTAAGGGCTTAACATTAGTAATTACCGGGACCAAACTACACCTCAAAAACCAAAAGTAGGCAAAATATTACATACAATACCCACCTCAAAAGAGAGGTTGCATGCAAAGGGTAACACACAAGGCCATGTGGGCTTTGCCTAACACACTAAGCCTCTTAACATGCCACATGCTCACCCTTTTCCCCCACTTAAGACCATTTCACCTCATTCTCATCCTCTACATGCAAAAAGTGACCAAAAACCATCTCATCCCCTCCTCTAGGTCGTTCATCCCTCAGCCCAAATCACCATTGTTAGGAATTGGAAATTCCATAAGTAAAGTGTCGGTCACCCCAAAAATTATCTAGCATAAGTTAGCTCGTAGACATATCGTTAGTTACGTTATTTATCAGTTTATTAGTTAGTTATTAGTTTAGTTTAGCGTAGTGTATCACCGTGGCGGAAGGACGGGTCTTTACCCACTGTATACCTGATCGACAGGCCGATAGGAGGTCGTTATGTTTGTAACTATAAATACCCCTTCCATCCATGGAAGGGGTGGAGCTTTTCATTTAATCTAACCTTGCATTTTGTGAAGCAAATCTCTACCAAGAAACTCCCTCTCATCTCTTTCTCTCTAACTATGGCAAACATGTATTTTCATCATCCAAGACCACCCGAATCATCAACACAATAAATATTACGATCCAACAATTGGTATCAGAGCCAAGGTTATTGTGTTGTGTTGATTTTTTGTGGTTTACTGTTTTAATGGTCGGAATTGTTGTCCTTTGGTAAACTGTTTTTAACATGTATATTGTATCATTTCTTTTGGTCAAAAATGGTTACATGGTCTAATCATGCTTTCATTACTGGTTGTCTCATGTTTAAAAAAAAACAGTCTTGAATATTACAAAGTTGTGACCTTTTTGTTCCATATCCGTAATGCCATGTTTGTCATATGGTCAATTTTAAGGTTCAAACGTTAGTCAAAGGGGTTGCAAGTTCTTTTTGGTATGCTGTTTTTTGGTCAATCTGGATAAATGATGCAGTTTCTGTCATGTTTTTCTGGGTTTTGTATGAAGGTGGTCGGAAAATGGTCGAAAAACTCGCCGGAATATTAAGTTAGCGACTTGTCCTCATTACAGTCCAGATTCAATGAATGTCTCGTAGCAACTTGACACAAGATAACCATAGCAACTTGTCTTTACAAGTCGTAGCAACTTGGCCTAGCGAGTTGACCTAGCGAGTTGGCTTGGCGAGTTGGGTTAGCGAGTTGTGCTTTGTGGTTAGCGACTTGACTCATGTCTAATATATGTTAGCGACTTGTAACTGAACTAGACCTAGCGACTTGACTCCATATGGCGACTTGACAGAAATGAAGAAGAAGAATGACAATGCAGACATGTATTCCAAATACCAAACAACAAGACTCAGGACCTCAGTACCAATTCATCATCAGTCCATGAATAATTTATCAGATCCAAACATTATTTCAACAACCAACTCAACTTCTATTTCTATCCCATCTCAAATGACTCGAAACTAAAATAATTAAACCCAATAACATCAATCTCATAATCCTTCAAGTGTTTGTACAAATCATAACAAAATGTGTACACTCGAACATATTTCATCACAGATCCATTGGTTATTATGAATTCGAAATGCAATTTAAAGTTATGTGATCAATTTCTGTCTCATAGACCTAAAACCTTTTATTATTATTCGAATATAAAAAGAAGTTGCTAACAATCATGTTACAACTCGCTTTTTGATTCGTAAGCATCGTGAAAAAGAGGGGGAAGTCTCGGCCTCTTGATAACTTTTCGAATCAAATAAATAGATGAAAACCAATTTTAGGTTAACATCTTAATTGAGATTCGTGGTTGTGATTTAAACAAAAAACTGATTCGAATCTATATCTATGTTAAATCGTTCTTGTTTCATGTCAACACTTACCTTTCCATGACCTCGTCTCTTTACCATCTCTGTGGCCACGTTAATGACCCTCGAGCCATCCCTGTGGCGAGGTCATATTGTACATCAACGTTATAAGTTATTCTTGGGAGCATATGAGTTCTATGTGTTAAGATTTGTTGATTATTGAAAGGGAGGCGTGAGATTTCTTTTGGTTGAGATGGAGATTTGGCAATAATAATGGTGGCTGCATTTTTGATTCAGAGTAATATTAGGGTTTGATGTTGTTGGTGAGAGCTGATGTTATGAAGGAGGCGGATAAATTGTTATGTGTGTGTTTAGGAAATGACCTAATAATTAGGGTATGTCTAACTTATATATCCGGTTATCACACTATCAGTTTTTGGACGTTGGAATTGGATTTGATGGACTTGGGTTTTTGGCTTCACAATCCAGCTATGGCTTTTGATTCATGGGCCGCATATTTTGGATATCATTAGTCTCATGGGTATATTCGAACATGTGTGGATCGGGTCTGGGCCGCGTGTCATGTATTATAGACATTGATACATTACTTGATATGTTGTATTATTAATGTGTCGTGTACTCATTATACTTGTGATAAAGTATCACAAGTATTATATGTCACATGGGTTGCAAGATATTCGCAGTGTTCGGGTTATCCATGGGCCTCGTAATTTTGAAATTGGTCTCGTGGGCATATAATGAATTGAAAGAACCGGGTAATATCCGTTTAATTACTTATTTGGGCCTTGAAGTTGCAATATCACTCATAGGCATAGACATATTTATTCTATTATTGGTTTTTGACATAGACCAAGTTTGTGTATTCATGGGGATTTTGGTATGCGGCCTATTGTTGATGAGATTTGTGCTATGAGATTTGATGATTAGAGTTGTTATGTTAAGTTGATTGGTACTTTGGTGAATACATTTCCACGAAGGATATTACGTCACGGCTTGAATTGATTATACAAGGTTGACTACAGGGTTGTTTGAACGGTATTTCTTATTTGGATTTGCAGTAAAAGTTTCCGGGCACGTTTACTTATTTTGTCTTCTTTCTTTCTACTCTTCCGCGAAGATGACTTGTTTGGGCGTTTATTGAGTGTGATAAAGACTTGGCTATTTAATTACGTTTGTGATTCTCTCTCACTTAACCCACAACGTAGCTATCACTTCGGTGTCTCTCTCAGTTGAGAATGTCAAGAGGTTTTGTACATTGGGTACACCGTTTCTTCTTCACACGGATTAGTACAAGTTTAAGTAACAAATCTGGGGAATTTTACTTCATGATCAAGTTTAACATATCGGGTTTACTTCACCATGTGGTCACAGCAACAGCCGTCAGAATGCGTGAATGATGTGTTTACCAAAGTGTTTATTGGATGATCGATGTTATTGTTGATGTTGGATAATGAATCGCTGATGAACCGCTGCATGTTCCCCTAAAACAGATATTCACCGAAACCAAAGTTGTCATAAAACATTCAAACTGACATTGTTTACGGTTTTGTCTTGATTTTGTAAAATCCCGCGAAAGAATCTATTTCTCGGTTTAAATCATAGACTTGTAAAATCCCTTGACAATGGAAACATCCTGGTAATAGTAAAGTGCATTTCCGGATCTATCTTACGGTTTATTCTTGGTTTTGTAAAATCCCTCGAAAGAAACTATTTCTCGGTTTAAACCATAGAATTGTAAAATCCCGTGATGATGGAACCATCTTGGAGAAAGGAAAGTGTATTTCGGGATCTTATCGATCTTTGGTGCTACGGTTTCTACATCAAAGAAGGGATAAAAGGGTGTACTTCATGAATTGGGTGATTGCTTGGATATTCTTCATGGCAGTTTGGTTATTACATGGTTTTACGGGGTTATGTGCTTTTAACCATGGTCGGGATGAAACCATTATCAAAGTTCACTTTTAAGATCAAAAGAGGCTAGATTTGAGCTTTTAACAAGATGTGACAACGGCGTTAATTCACTATTATTTATTTGAGGTTGAAGTGAAATATCACGGGGGATTGTACTTAGTATCTGAAGGTATTGGGGATGGTTGGATGAAGATTTTTCAAGATCCTTGTTCAAGCTTACTATAAAAAACGAAGACTTGGGAATCTAGTTATTGTTGGGTGACTTTTTCCTTTTCTTTTACCACTTGGGGGAATTGGGCTGTTATAACCTCAAAATAACTATCACTTAAAGGAGTTACGTTGTAGTGCTCAGTGTCACATTAAATTGTGGATTTTCAAGAGGTGATATACATCTAATACTTGATGGTTGGTTGGTTGAAGAGTATAGAGTACTTAGAGATTCAAATGGGCATGAATTCTCGACACCGCTCTTTGTTACTTATGTGCAAGGTTAAGTCACGAGTTCGGGTTGTTACTTGGGTTTTCTCCATCAGTTGTTACAACAAAGAGCCTACTGAATGATAATGGGGTGGATTACATGTTTTGCCAAGAGAAATTTGAAAAGAGAGATTATGGCGTATGACACAGTTCATGCCTCGTACTCTAAAGAAAAGAAATGTGTACGCTTCAGTGCGCATTATCTTCGGAAGAAGAGAAATCTTCTCTATTATGACCATTCTCATCAAACTGCTTCATGCTTTTTCTATGCGCTTGAGTCATCAAGTGAACCGGACTACTGTTGATTGTTTTCTTATTCCACTTGCTCAATATAATGACGATGGCGACATCATGTGCTAATTTTGCGGGGGAGAAGTGTGAATAGACTACATTTGTTGAAGATATTCACTTATTCAATCAAGAATGGCAACTCCGTATGCAATTCTTGAGGGGGAGAAGAAGTGTGAAATTCTTTGCGTGGTTGATTATTATATAAGAATAAATGGTCAAACGGCTCCAAACTCATGTAAGAACCGAGCTTCTTCTTATCGGGTCATCTTCACATGGAGTTTTTCTTCTTAGAGTCGTTGGTTGACATCTTCACAAGCTGATATGAGTTTAACGACAAAGTGCTTCCGGTTAATGCTTCACGTGCACATCAACATGATGATTCCGAACAACCTTCTATTCTTGTTTGATGTGATTGGTTGCTTGGTGTTACCTTTTCGTGTGTTCGTTGCGGGCTGATTCTTTGATTTCCTTGATGAACATCTTTATGTTCTTGTTTGATTGGGAGGGATTTTAAGTTAAGGGGATTTGCAAGATGTAAGTTAATTGGGATGCTTTTTGGTGTGATGAAGATGTTAACTTTCTATTCCCCAACTGGACAATCTTGAAGAAGGTCGAGTCTACAGTCTGTTCTACATTTTCTGCTGCATGTTAGAAGACTAAAGACGAGTTGCATTTGGTTATCAAAAGACTTCTTCATACTCCGGGCTCTTGTCGAAAAGATTGTCAGTTCAGGGGAGAGCACTAATTGGGGGAGAGTGAAATGCCATATTTAATCCCCAATAAGACTTGCTCATTCTGTTCTTCAGCAAGTTGATTCTCACAAAGACTTCAAGCGATCTTCTCAACAGATTTCAAGTATTTGGGCTGATAATATGTTGCTGATTATGAAGTGTCAAAACCAGCAAGGGGAAGGAGACAAGCATCTAAACGCGAGTTAACTTGATGAACTTAATACTTCTAAGTGATTGAAGATATCCCGGGAAGACAAAAGGTCATTACGAGAGAAACTCAATGTTTAACTCATGGCGTTTAGTGTTCTTATTCCAACTATGTGGGGGAAGAGATAGAAGAGTTAGTTTATGAAGATGAAAGAGGTACACAAGTGTGTGATGATTTTGATGTTATCACAATCATCGGGGGAGAGAGATTGTGTACATTGGGGATGCTCAGCTATTTTACTTGAGGGCTTAATCAGTGATTTAGAGATATAATCACTTATTCGAGGTGGACATCCGAGAGATAGTCCTCCTTGAGATAATCCATGGATTCGGCCTGCTTCTTCAATGTTATCGGTTATTCTCTCTTTGGGCATTGGTGCCGGGTTCTTGAGCTTCATACACTTTCTTCAGGGGAGAAAAGTATACATGGGGTTATTCTTTGGCTATTGGACTTAATCGCTACTTTCGATGGTATAAGTTTCTTTGTCATCGGGTATGTGTATTTGGGTTCGTGAGCTCTAGTCTAAGAGACTGACTGCATCAATTCATCTACTTGGGGGAAGTGGTCTCTTGACAACTTTCGTTGGGGATGCATACTTGGACTTAGATGGTAATGAAATATGAGAAGAAATTTAAAGTGGGATGATACGTTCTTTGTTCTTGTTGATGATATGACCCCGAATGAAGAATCTCGATTTTCGTTCTTAAAAGGAGCAGCGGGATCAATGATAATGGTGTGCTTCTTCGTACACCTGGCAAGGGAAGCTTGAAGAAAGCTTTGAATCTGCTTTCGATAAAGGATTTTCGGTTTTGGGGGAAGCTGCCAAAGTCTCACATTCTTAAAGGCTCTATTTCTTCTTTTCAAGAGCCTCGGAAGCTTTGGTGGTGGACGTTTAAGAGATGATGATTTCTATCTTCTACAAACGCAGAACTTTCGATATCCTTATCTCGAGTATCGTATCATCATCTTTTTAAATTATATCATCTACTCTAACCTTGTAAATATTTTTCAAAAAGCAAAATACAAAAATATAAAACCAACAAAAACAAAATAGAAAAATATAAAACCAACAAAAATCCATAAAACTCTGAAAATTTAAAAATACCAAAAATTTGTTTTCTCAAGACATGTCTTACATTATCGATAACATCTTCGGTTTTAGAAATGTCATTCAATAATGGCACGGGACCATAGATGAAGTTTGAGCAGGAGGTGTAAATATTCTTTTCCGAAACATGTCTAAAAAATTATGGCTTGCAGTTATTTCTGACTGTAACCCGAGCTTAAACTATGGCTTGCTATTATTTCAGATAGCGACCCGTTTTTCAAAGAAGGAAAGTGCTACGCTTAAACGATTTTCAAATATTTCATGCACTTATCCTAAAACAAAAAGAGGAAAGTATGTCGAAGGACTCACATTCCCTACACAAATGTTTTACCTTCTATAAATTCTTCAGAAAAATATTTGTTGTTTTCAAAAATGGTGGTAAATTGAGTTGCATGTATATCAATCAGTTTTAGAGTTTTTATAAAATTGAAAACTCAATCAATGACTTCAGCGCTTTTAACCTTTTCAGAAAAACAAGTCATTGATTGAGGGGGGGGGGGAATGTTTTCAAATTTATATCATCTAACGGACTTTCTTAATTATCCTACGTGCTTAATTAAAAATGATATTTGCCTATGTCGAAGGACTAGGAATTTAGGATATGATTGTTAGGATTAGATGATTAGAGTTTGATAAACACATTATTCCCATACCTTTTATGATCTGATTGATATGTTGAATTGACTTTTATTAGTCGATTCTTTGTTTGGGTGTTGTCGACCACCATATATCTATATGTGTGTTCACTAACGTATGCAAGTATATTGGTATATAAGAATGTTCCCGATCCGGATCCCATAATTGAAGATGATTGGATGCCGAAAGGAAAGGGTAACTATATCATGGGTTGACAAATGAAGAAACGGAGCTTAATTGGACTTCTATGGAGAGTTGGCATGGAAAAATGCAACGTAAGAGGTCTCACTGCATCAGCAGACGATTTTCTTCATCAGCAAATGAAGAAACGGAACTTAATTTGACCTCAGTTGGCATTAAAATGCAACGTAAGAAGTCTCACTGCGTCAGCAGACGGTTTTTCTTCCAAGCCCTACAGCAACAACATAAACTTCTCAACCACCTAACATATCTTGTGCAGGAAAAGTAGTGAATGATACCATTTTTCAAAATATTTGATAAAATTGTTTTGAAAATGGAAAAATATTTGTTTTGAAAATAAATTGGACTTAATTTTAAAAATCACCGGACTTCATTTTATCAAAACCTAAGTCACTCAATCAATGACTACGGTCATCGATTGAAGGGGAGAGTGATTTAAAATATAATATTTTTAAACGATATTTCTTCACAAAAAGTTCCGATTTGTTCGAAATAAAGTGGTGATCTAAAGATTTAAGGTTATGTCATGGTATGATTTTCTTTAAAACTCAAAGATCTTTCAAAATGAATTTTTTTCTGTTCTTGTTTGATTGTGAAATTGTTTTATTTTACTTAAAGATCTCTTAAAACAATCATACCTGACACTAACAATCTTTAATGTCTTAAACTGTCCCTTATCTATCATTTTTCAAAATTAAATCTTGCCACGTCTCTCCTTAAATTTTTCTAAACGATTTAAATCAATTGGGATCACAAATCTCAATTGGTTTGAAATTTTTGATCGGGGGAGAGATAGTGATTTAAATCTCTTATCTGTTTAAATGGAATTGGTTTTAGTCCTTTAAAGGCACTCCTGCCTCCATGTGCCAAACAATTTTAATATACAATGCACATGTTGAGGAGGAGCATTTAACCAAAAACTAGAAGAGTATTTAAACCAGGCGCATTTTCTCCCATGTTTTCTAAACCTCATTAAATCACTTGGGATCCAAAATCTCAAAGGGTTTGATATTTTTGATCGGGGGAGAATTTGTGATTTAATATGAAATTTGATAAAAGATGATCATTTGATTCAATGTCTTTGGCTCTCTCTAATATGTGCTAAACTCTTTCATATATTGATGCACATATTGAGGGGGAGCGTATGGTTTCTTAATGGCTTGTGTGATCGTAAATGTGCCTCAAAAGAACTTTTTCCTCTATGTGACAAAATGATTTCACATATCCTATTCACATATTGAGGGGGAGAATTTACCAAGAAAACCAAAAGGCTTTTTCTAATGAAATTGTGATCAAAGAAAATATTTCAAAGTCCTCTTGCCTCCATGCGCTAAACAATTTCTAAATCATATGCACATGTTGAGGGGGAGGTTTTTCTAAATGATCAAAACTATTAAGGTACAAAATGCTTTGATCTCGTATCACAAGTACCTTGATTGTCTTTCCAAATGATTTTTCAATTGGTTTCAAGAAGGAAAGAACTGTACCAAAAGACCGACCAATTTACTTTATGCTTGGTGTTATAAGGATGGTTAGGTTAGGTATTCGTTCCCACGATCCCTTGAGGACGGAGAGGATCTACCGAGGGACAATCCACTAGATAGTGTAGAAATCCTTAGGTATGATGAAAAAAGGAGAAAAGTGAGATATGGGAAGAGTGCTTGGACTGAGACGAGCTAGTAATGGAATAAACCCAACAAGGTTCTAGTTATGAAGTCTCATTATGCTGAAGGGGTTGAAGAATGAAAAAAGAATTAAATGTGAAAAGGGTGGAAAGAAATAGCCCTCCAATAATTCAACCTTAGGGCAGAAACCAGGTTCAATTCGTATGCTACTGGTGGTTACTAAGGTAACATTGGTACTGAAGACAAGACATTATGGACCTAGTGATGCACTGCACTAAACTTCCCAAGCCACTCAAGTTCCTCTTAAAAGGGCTTGTTTCATTCTCACGGAGAACCTACATAATCTATCGACTTTCTCTTAGAGATTGTTGATATTGAAGAAGGAGACCCTCTCCCTAGTCTCCGATATAGGAAACCAAATGTGCACTACTGAGTCTAGATCCAAGAGATCATCCACAATATCTCATTAGGACACAAAAATAATGAAGACTTGCTATTTCACACAATGTGGAAAGTAAGTATATATTGAGAGTCCTACGCATTATCCTTGTGGTATTGCCAGAACATCTGAGTGATATGTAAAAGTATTCACGATGAAGATGGAAATCCTTCTAGAGCTAACATCAAACAAGCTCTTGGTGGGTGACATGTGAGATCTATCCAATAGATCAAGCTTGTGACAACTGGACAGAAACAATGGGGAGATTCATTCTTGAATCAACCTTGGTCCAGGAAATGAATTGACGAATACTTTTGGAAAAACCGTTCGATGTGCAAATCTTCTTTTCTCTAGCACATCGAATGTGTATTCATTTTCAAATTCAAAAAGTATCTCTGATTGAAAAAAATACTTTTGGAAAAACCGTTCTGTTAGTGCAAATATTACGATATTTAATCTATACAGTCTCGTTTGTTTTGATTGATGACAAACATGTAACTTATAATACATAACGTAAAATGTACAAGTTACTTGTAATCACGCGTTGTCTCAACATACATTTAACACCTCTCGATGTCTCAAGTCCTCGTATGTTACAACACAAGTTCGTACATGTTTGTTATGTGGCATTATGATCAAACCCATTAACAAATCATTTAGAATGTTTAAAATACGTTTAGAGTCACTAAGTATTTTAATAGGTTAACCATTCTATTTGGAACCTCATTTTACATTTTGCATTCACAAGTATTTCAAAAGGTAACTAGACATTTTATTAACTAGTTACATAATACATTTTACAAGTTTACTTTGATAAACTTTTAATCTAAAAATGGAAATACATATTACATCATGGCATGCATCATCTTTGAAATCCTTGGAAGATCTCTTGAATATTTTGGTTAGATTGACACTCAATATATCAAATGTGATCTTAGTAAGATTTGGTAATATCTTGGAAAGATTTGAAGAAAGATTTTTAGATTTTCTGTCAGGCACCCACGGCACCAAATTGTATAAAGGACGGAACCCTTTATTTGGTTCCGTGGTCCGTGGACGCTCCTGATCACTTTTGCCTATAAATAGAAGCCCATTGTTTTCTCATTTCTTCACCACTTCAAATCACATCTTCTCCACCTTCTTGCATACATTTAGATCAATCATTAACAATGTAGTAACATACATTAAACACCCTAATGATCATGATCATAATGCTTCTAACATTCATCTTTGTTGTAAGCATACTCTTTGATCAACCAAGGAAAGCTTGGAGATCTAGCCATCCCCACTCACCACAAGCTGAAGATCTATCACAACAAGTTTAGGGAACTTGTGATCTTCATCATGAAGGCTTCCTATCAATGGAAGATCATTTAGAAGTAGTTATTCATATCCATTAGACATTTGTGTCATGGATCATTAGTGTAAACATCATTGCATCATAACAACACTTTCACCAAACTAGATTAGATGGTTTATGTGTTTGTGCCATAAAACACAAGGTTTGTTATGTTGGGCCATAAAACATAATGGGAGTGGTTGTACCCTTGTAAAAGAACTCGACATCTAGCTTAGTGTCGGAAATATTGTATAGGCGACGTTAGGTTGGTTCTACCTCGAACTAGAACCCGTTATTTAGCTTTGTACCGAAAAAGTGTGTTTAATTGTAAGGTTTTCTTCTCTGAGAAGGGAGCTTGTTGATTTAGTGAAGTAACTCTCGAGTTGGGTACTCGGGGAGTGGAGTAGGGCGGAAAGGAGATCCGTGACGGAACCACTATAAATCCTCGTGTTCGGTTTGCACTTTCCTTTCTTTATCTCTTTACTTTTATACTTGCACTATACTATTGTTTGTGATGTGGTTTGATGTTCATGATTGTGTGACAACTTGGTTTACCATGCTTTATATTAGTCACAAACAATAATTGGTACTTTCATATTATAACAAGCTTCATAAGCAATTTGATACTAAAGATCTAAAGTTTTTAAACGGTAACGTATTCACCCCCCCCCCCCTCTACATTTCCACAATTGGTATCAGAGCCACGTGGCTCTTATTTTCAAAACAAATGGTTTTTAAAATAGAGTACGATCCATGTATCAAATTCCCATTGAAGAGAAAAATAATATGAAAAATGCTTTGCTTGTTATACTTAGAAATTTTGTTGTTAAATGTAACTTTGTATACAAGCTTGAAGGTTTTCTTAAAAAATAAAATAAAAGTTTGTTGAAAGAACTAGTAAGTATTGTATTATGTGCTTATAGAAAATTTAAGAAATATGATTTTAAAGGAGTGTTTGGGATAACTATAAATCTAGTTGAAAAATCACCTCCGTAAATGTTTAAGATAAGTTACATAAGTAGATATGTTGTTAAATATGTGTATTATATGTTTACTATGAAATCTAGTAAGTCACACACGTTTTCTCTATGTCAAATACTAGTTTTGGTGAATCTGCCGGAGGACCACGGCACCAAATCTTATAAAGGTTGGATCCCTTTATTTGGTTCCGTGGAATCCGTGCGTACAATATGTAGTTTTGGGCAACTTCAAAAATCATAACTAATTAACCGTAAGTCCGTAGAAGTCGAGCCACCTATCATTTTAAAGGGAATTGAGTCTACTTTCACTTAAAAATACTTTCATGGCCTGAGTCTAATTTTAAATAAGTAAAATAGACCAAATACTACAGTATGTCTAAAATATTAAGTTTCGCTTTAACATAAAAACTCAAATTTTTGAATCAAGCAATTTAAGTTGGTATTCTTAGAACTTTGATACAATTTCTTTTGAAACTAAATAATTTGGTAATATGTTTAAAGGAAACTAATCAAGCTTGGTATACATCGTCATATTTAAACGCAAAATGACGAAAAGTGTTTTTCTTGTTATGCTATGCTAAATGACCACTTGTTTATGTTGTTTGCATATATGTTGCTTGCTTATTTTCAAATTATTGTTTACACTTGTTTGTTTGCATAATATAAGTGTCAATCTTGCCATGTTATTTATTCGCTTGTTTGATGATTTCTTGTTTATGCACAATAGGATATTTGCTAGATTTTGTGCACTAAGTTGGAAAATTGTTTTACCATCGGTGTAGAATTAGATCACTTTCTTTGCATAGGTTATACTAACATCTCACATAACTTATGAAATGTCATAACTCACTTAGCAATGAGTACTAAGTAAATTAGTCAAGTACTTTGAAAAATGGAGGTTTTAAGAGAGTGTTTGGTACAAGGACAAAAACAATGTTGTATGATGTAATTTATGTGTTTTACTTCAGTTAGGATGATAAACTAACTTAAAACATTGATGTATGCTAACTGGTTCATGCAGGGGATAACACACGGGTGTTATCAAATTTTACCCATTTTCACTTATATGTGAAAATCGTTAGCCCTTGGTCAAAGTCTATGCTCCACTATGTTTGTATATGTGTTATTGACTTCTCCTAACTAGAAATGATTAATGTCATATGTTTTAAGCAAAAATTCAGGTTTCGGAAAACTCCCCGACACCTAAAAAATGGGTCTGTGAAGTTTCTGGTGTCCACGGATTAGACGGCACCAAAAATTTGGTTCCGTCGTTATGCATTTTGGTACCGCCGTTTCTGCAGAGCGGACCGGCGGCACCAAATTAAGGGTTCCGCATGTAAAAATGGTGCCGTGGATCCTACAGGTAAGTTGTTGAATTTTACTAAATACCGCAATCTAATTTACCAAATCTCGTTTCTAGGATAGTTGTTAATGCATATCTTTCATACCTCACTCAACACATCCTCAATGGATTAACTTAGGATGTTTGACATGATCTTAGACACTTCCATCTCATTAGAAACTACCATCTTTGTATGGATTAACATCAAATCCATGAATCCTTAGTTCCATAAATCGACACATTCAGGATGGTCATTTTCACACCCTCACTATTGCTTTTCTTTAAGCTTAGCATTTCTTAAAGCAAAGTCAAAATGACTAAATCCTCAATCTCAAATAATTCACTTAAGAAAAACCACTAGGATTAGCATTCGATCTTGTTGCTTCATTAACTTGAACTCTTCATCCTCAGACTCATTACCTCTCAACATCTCATCACCCATTCAAGATGTGAACTTTCTAAACTTAAGTACTCCAACTCCACCACCAAAATCACCCACCATTATGACTACTTCACAACCATCCAAAACACCTTCACTACCAAAGTCTCCAAAACTTGTACTTTGTGCAACACCACCAACATCTCCTCACCCGTTTGCGGATGACTTAGATGACTTACAGAGACTAACAAATCTGGACTCATTATTTGCAAAGATATCATACACAAGTCTATCATATGACTATAGATATTGTTTTGTATCTACATGTATTGCCTCACTTGGTTAACATGAAAATAATGTGTCATCCTTCAAGACGATAAGTATTTACATAGAGTCATAACTCACACGTATGTTAAAGACATACTATCAAGTCTTGTTATCCTTGAGTTCAATCTAAGCTTTATAATCTCAACAAATTAGGATTGACAACTTAAGTATTTCATCCGAAATATTCAAGTATATGCCGACTTACGATTGTAGTCATTAAAAGTCATATCCGAAAAATCAACACCCAAGTATTTTAACAACACATGTTGAAACACTTATCCAAAACAAACAACCCACGGTGCCACTTATTCCTTTTTGACACCTACTATCCCTCTTCCATCTTTTGGCACCATTAAGCGTATTGCTCATGAACTTCCAAGAGCATCCTTTAAACCAAACGTGCCCTTTCAAGGAGAACCTATACCTCAGCCCATAAGCTTCATAGACATACCCAAAACTTCAAGCACTTCACCCACTAGTTGTAGCAACCAATGAACCATAAGAATTAGTATCCGTACTTTTTTGTGTTCAACATCTATGGACAAATAATCAACCTAAGTACTCCCATAGCACAACAAACCCCTACATCACCACATCCTTATTTAGACACACTAAAATACCTACCACCTAGATCAACCAATCCACCATCCTTACCATCATTTAAATTCGTTGAGTGTATTGCTCAAAAAGCCCTTGTGTCCAACACTTGTACTGAATCAAATGCACGTTTGAACAAACTCAACCATCCTTTCCCACATATAAGGACTTAGATGATTCATTATGGATAGAACCTCAACAATCAAATAAGCATGGTGCTCTTGGTAATTTTTGTCAATTTCCACTAGGTATAAGTAGTACTACCTTCACAAATTATCAAAGTATTAGTAATACTTTGTCGTTAAACTTCTGCATAAATTTTGTTAAACCTCAAATCAACATTTTAACAACATATGTTAAAATGCAATCTCAAAGCCAACATCATACACCCCAAGCAACAATGACTCTTGAGGAGTATACATAAGAAACTCAAGTGAATTCCTCTTGTCATCATCTAGTGAATATAATCTTGAGACCAAGTTTATTTAGATGGGACTATCCGATTCAAACACTTTGGCTTCATATCTTCATTTAGGAAAACATGATGTTTTGAAAAACATTATGCCTAAGAAATCATGCGTTAAGTATTCATCTTGTTAAAAGGATATTGTATATCCTATGCATTATTCTCTCCTTGCGACATAAATGGTTGTGTTACAAGAGATTTCATTACACCTCATTGGCTAAATGATCTTGAAACGAACAAGTTCTATGAACTAGCATATCCAATTCATCTTGTCATACTTATTTTCATAAGCATGATAACTTTATCCCATGAGATAATCTCATTTGTTGAAAGATACTATTTGTATCCATTTCCTTTCAAGTGTACATCATAACCTAACCTTGCTCAAACCTTGTGCACATCCAAGGTTAAAACTACACATCTCTAGAACATACATATGATCTATTGAAGTTAGTAACCTTATTTAGATTATTGTCAAATAAAGTTCCAAAGAGCTTCCTTGAGAACATTCTTAATTTAACATATTCCATTCCCTAGTCTTAGATAAATCAAATCACTTTTAAAGTATACACTTCAACATAAAAGATGTCATCCATTAGATCATACAATTAGCTAGGTAATTTGAAAAACCTTAGATTCTAAACACAAGATTAAAACATATTGTTTATCAACACACCATTGTTAAAACTAATGTGTATAACATGACATTTTCATCACCTTAGTTATATTGCATATTAGTTGTGTCACATTAAGCCAAGTATTGGTAAACTATCATCTTTTATGCACTTTAATAGGCAAAAGTAGGAGTTCCCATCTTTCTAACATGAGAATGACTACTTGGAGAACCTTATTGCACTAGAAACTCAATTTGACCTAACGGTTGAATTGCTTCTGGAGAGAGAGTTGGGTATGTGGAACCACCCGTAAAAATGGTCGTGTTTAGCCTTAATTGAGCACCGCTAGTAATAGTCTCATATTCATTCTCCAACTTGAAAAATCTGTTCTCCTATACTTGCCTAAAGTAAGTGTTAAAACATTGATAGTTTGCCTCGCCTTAGGAATACTAATCAAACAAGTAGTATATATGCCTTTTCTTTTAAAACCACTTACATGTGTTGATTACATGTTCTTGTTTGATACGGTAAGTTGATTTGACATTATTTTAGTGTTTGATAACTAGTCAAATATGTAAACCTTAGTACGGTTTCATCTTTATAATGCTTGTATTCTTGTTTCATGCTACTAAACGTTTAAACCTAAACTTTATTTGCATGATACTTACTTTGAATTATTTTTAGCATGATTAAGATGTTACTTATGAACTCATAATATGCCATTTTGATACGTGATAATTTTGATATGATATATTTGTGTTTGAAAGCTATTAGTTGGCATTCATTACATCTATGTGTAGTACGATCCAAATGATACATGCTCCAAATTGTTATGTCTTAAACAGGGCTTGCATGAATCTTTCATCTTGTTTCTTTTGCTTCTTGTCACACTATTTGTTTGCTACATGTGCACATATAATCTGTCAAAGTGCTTTTGGTATGACTAACTTTTAGAAGCCTTTTTATCTTACAAATTAATCACATAGATTATTGTATATCCAAGTATGCTTAAGTGTCAAAGTCTAACGACAAAACAATCTCCTAATGAAATGTCTTGAATAAAGTCGTATTCTTGCATAATATGATTGTTTTGATGCTATCTTGTGTGGTGATTTCTTGTCTACTAAGTGCAATGTGCTGTTTTTGCTTATATAATATGTTATCATTTGATTTCTATCATGTTAACATCTTTTGTCACTAACAAATTTGTTTTGTAGGTTGATAACAAATTATTTGTTATCTCACTTGGTTCTAACTTTTATATGCTCATTTTGCATAATCCCTTTTATTGCTACGTAGATTAGTACTATGCTTTATGGGACCCCTACACTAGCATATATAATTAAGTTCTAGAGGGTTGGCTTTGCATTTTTGTCTTTCAACCGACCTCTTTCCAAATCTCATTTTTCCTTCCGCTTTCCAAAAAACACCTCCATCATTATTTAGTTATAACAATACTCTAATCCTCTTCACTTCCTATTAGGAAACCACATGCCTCATCATACGATCATCTCGTATTAATCGAGAAGAGGTACGTTACTTTAAGGATGAAGTTCATTGTATGCTAACCATCATCCAGAAAAACATCACTAAGCTCATCTCTTTCGTTAACCCGAATAACCTCCTAAACACTTTGTTGTCATTCCTTATTTGATACATTACACATTATGTTGGATGTCCACCAATTAAGGGGGAGAGAAATCCATTCACATAATTGTCTTTTGTCAAAATTTATGTCTCTTAGACTCTAAAATACCAACACATAGGTAAACACCACTTAGCTAAAACCGGTTCACGAAACCACAACTAGTTCAACCTTTTTAACTTTTTATCACAAGTTTGCACCAATACCTCATCAAGTGAAAAGCATCATGTGTTTTACAAACGTTTTCATCTCCACATATAGGATTTTCCTTAAACTAGCACCTTACAACTTCACTATCTAGAACACCATCATAGGATCTTATCCTTTTCCAGCATATCATGCATGTCATTGTCAGTGCAAACGATATATTAATCAAAACCGCCATTCCCAACACCTTTTCAACACGTTGGTCTATCCAACTCTCAAATGATGTCATCCTCATATAGGTACTCATTATTATTATTATTATTTTTCATATTGTCTTCACTTCTTTTCAATGTGATAATCATCCATGTCGGTCAAAACCATGCTAATACTACCTTTCCCATTGTCACCTAGAATAGGTCATCTTTATAATTCGTGTCAATCAATGAATGAATTTATCTTCATGTTATTACTTTTATATTTTTTGGTATCTTCATTATAATATTCTTAGATAGAACGCATTATTGATTACTCTTGGGTTGAAGCATATGAGAACTTGCTCAAAACAATAGGTTGTTAGCATCAATAAATCATTCAAATCATAACCCTTATGCATCATTGAAATGCAATGTCCATTCATATTTTTTCTTAGCTTTGGTCACTTGACATGACGAAAGGATTGCATGAGTCCATATTTTTATATTTGCTATACATACGAGTTTCTAACTCCTTAATAGCTTCCTACCTAATCACCACCACCTTCCATCACCACTTTCACTAATCATCACCACCATGGATTAGCGAAAACTTACTTTTGTAAATCTCGAGTCATCTACCATCACCACATGAATCCTACTAGTAAACCGACACCAACACTAGCACCACTAGTGGCACACCCGTGGGAGACTTCCATATCTTCTTTCTAAAAACTATTTTGTAGGCTTTTATCATATTATATTCTCACTTTTCTTATGATTGTAATTAGGAGACTACACTTCATGAGATCTTTGATTATATCATTTATCACATATATACATCTTATTTTTCTTTGTGAAAAAGATGAAATATATTGCACTAATGTTTTTCATTGTAGGTTCATCATCATATACACTCGATTGTATATAACTTACTCATCTAAGGATGAAGTTTGCATCAATTATTTTTCTTATTTTAGGTGCTTCTTGACACCCTAGAACAAGGAGGAATATCCTTTAAGCACTCATATTGCATCGTCTATACACTTGGTTGTATATGACATATTTGTCTAAAGACAAAGCTTCTATTATACTAATATTTATTTTGAAGGTTCATCTTGACGACCTAGAGCAAGGGGAGCTTCCATCAAGAATTCTTGAATGCATCTTATACGCACTTTGTTGTATATCACTTACTCGTCCAATGATGAATATAGTTTTGCACTAATATTTGTTTTGTAGGTTTTAATCATACCTTGACGCCTCAAACAAGGGGGAGCAACCGTCAAGGGGAGCATGCACGCATTTAGCATCATTCTCACTTTTCAACAAGCATTTGTGCTTCGATAAAAAGTGGAGAAAATAGGCTAACATTGCTATGCATTTTTCTTTTTCATATATTTCTCATAATTTTTGTTGCATAAAACTAACCTTGATGTAGGTTAAGCCTCTTTATTTGATCCATGGATCCGCTACCAAACAAGGGATGGATTGAAGTGGATGATTAAACTTCACTAGGGATGATGCAAGCTCGCCTTTTTGGGGAGAAATAAAGTTAAACTCCAAGGACACACCCTTTTTGTTTCGACAAAAGGGGGAGAAGAGTGTAAACGGAGAAGGTAATGTAAAGGTAGTAAGGATACACGTGAGAAGGTAATGTAAAGGTAGTAAGGATACAAGTAACCTTTTACATTTTACTTTCTATTACGTTTACATATCTTTGTCATCATCAAAAAGGGGAAGATTGTTAGTGCAAATATTACGATATTTAATCTATACAGTCTCATTTGTTTTGATTGATGACAAACATGTAACTTGTAATACATAACGTAAAATGTACAAGTTACTTGTAATCACACGTTGTCTCAACATACATTCAACACCTCTCGATGTCTCAAGTCCTCATATGTTACAACACAGGTTCGTACATGTTTGTTATGTGGCATTATGATCAAACCCATTAACAAATCATTTAGAATGTTTAAAATACGTTTAGAGTCACTAAGTATTTTAATAGGTTAACCATTCTATTTCGAACCTCATTTTACATTTTGCATTCACAAGTATTTCAAAAGGTAACTAGACATTTTATTAACTAGTTACATAATACATTTTACAAGTTTACTTTGATAAACTTTTTAATCTAAAAATGGAAATACATATTACATCATGGCATGCATCATCCTTGAAATCCTTGGAAGATCTCTTGAATATTTTGGATAGATTGACAATCAATATATCAAATGTGATCTTAGTAAGATTTGGTAATATCTTGGAAAGATTTGAAAAAAGATTTTTTAGATTTTCTGTCAGGCACCCATGGCACCAAATTGTATAAAGGACGGAACCCTTTATTTGGTTCCGTGGTCCGTGGACGCTCCTGATCACTTTTGCCTATAAATAAAAGCCCATTGTTTTCTCATTTCTTCACCACTTCAAATCACATCTTCTCCACCTTCTTGCATACATTTAGATCAATCATTAACAATGTAGTAACATACATTAAACACCCTAATGATCATGATCATAATGCTTCTAACATTCATCTTTGTTGTAAGCATACTCTTTGATCAACCAAGGAAAGCTTGGAGATCTAGCCATCCCCACTCACCACAAGCTAAAGATCTATCACAACAAGCTTAGGGAACTTGTGATCTTCATCTTGAAGGCTTCCTATCAATGGAAGATCATTTAGAAGTAGTTATTCATATCCATTAGACATTTGTGTCATGAATCATTAGTGTAGAATATCATGGCATCATCACAACACTTTCACCAAACTAGATTAGATGGTTTATGTGTTTGTGCCATAAAACACAAGGTTTGTTATGTTGGGCCATAAAACATAATGGGAGTGGTTGTACCCTTGTAAAAGAACTCGACATCTAGCTTAGTGTCGGAAATATTATATAGGCGACGTTAGGTTGGTTCTACCTCGAACTAGAACCCGGTATTTAGCTTTGTACCGGAAAAAGTGTAGTTACGGCGATTGTAAGGTTTTTCCGCCAAGAAGGGAGCTTGTTGATTTAGTGAAGTAACTCTCGAGTTAGGTACTCGAGGAGTGGAGTAGGGCGGAAAGGAGATCCGTGACCGAACCACTATAAATCCTCGTGTTCGGTTTGCACTTTCCTTTCTTTATCTCTTTACTTTTATACTTGCACTATACTATTGGTTGTGATGTGGTTTGATGTTCATGATTGTGTGACAACTTGGTTTACCATGCTTTATATTAGTCACAAACAATAATTGGTACTTTCATATTATAACAAGCTTCATAAGCAATTTGATACTAAAGATCTAAAGTTTTTAAACGGCAACGTATTCACCCCCCTCTACGTTTCCACACGTTTGATGTGTAAATCTCTTCTTTTCTCTAGCACATCGGATGTGTACTCTCTTCATATACAAAAAGTATTTATGATTGAAAATTGATCTTTCTCATAAAACCTTCGTCGTATTGCAAAACTCTTCCTTCTAAGAAATACGAGATTGTTTTCAAATCATTTTTCATCAATCAGTGAATCTCAATTCGCTAGTTCACTCACTCCGTGTTGTCTTCTTTGAGAACGTTCCGGTTTGAGAACGGCTAGAGCAGCTGCGAAACCCTGTCAAGGAGATTCTTCGGAATCCTACATTCCACGAGCGTACTTGTACTAATCAACGGGGAACCGTGGACCGTGTACCTCAATTCAAAGAAAGTGATCAAAGACCTTTAGTGTGTTTTTATTGCTAAGCTGTTTGTTTGAAGGTACATTTGGACGGTTGTAGCTGATCCGAATTGAGAAGTCAATCCAAAGCCGCATGCTCACAGCATCCACACTTAATTGAAGAAATCATGGCTGGTGCATATCTACATAACCTGGCTCACGATATTTTTATACTATGCTTCATTTATGCTGCTGCAAATATCTTGAGTCAGTAAAGCTTCCGCTACTCTGATGAAAAGATGTCATGATCCAAAAGTGTTAGCATGTCGGTCCGAAAGTCACAACTTCACATGATGGGAACACAATAAAGGGTGATCCAGAGATTTACTGTGGCTGATGATCTCAATGAAAGCTCAAAGATCATCATGATGTGGATCAGTTCAAAGACCTCCACTAAAAGTACAAAGTAATCGGAGTTTGAAGAATCACTGCTAATGCACAAAGATGCAGATGTTGAAGAATTAAAGTCTACGAGCTCAAGACTGAAGATTAAATAGAATGCTAGGATTCAAAATGTAAAACATGGGGTGACCTCCCTTAGGGGGAGATTTTTAGGAATTGGAAATTCCATAAGTTAAGTGTCGGTCACCCCAAATATTATCTAGCATAAGTTAGCTCGTAGACATATCGTTAGTTACATTATTTATCAGTTTATTAGTTAGTTATTAGTTTAGTTTAGCGTAGTGTATCACCGTGGAGGAAGGACGGGTCTTTACCCACTGTATACCTGATCCACAGGCCGATAGGAGGTCGTTATGTTTGTAACTATAAATACACTTCCATCCATGGAAAGGGTGGAGCTTTTCATTTAATCTAACCTTGCATTTTGTGAAGCAAGTCTCTACCAAGAAACTCCCTCTCATCTCTTTCTCTCTAACTATGGAAAACATGTATTTTCATCATCCAAGACTACCCGAATCATCAACACAATAAATATTACGATCCAAAAACCATCATCCACTTTGATTCATACAATAAGTTACACAAGAAAGATGAAGGCCTAAGTGAGCTCTACATAGTCGTTGTTTTAGTGATTCCATGGTTAGATTTGGAGTTATTCAAGGTGTTAGGGGCTGAGATAAAGGGTATTATTTGGTGATTAACAAAGGTTAGAATCAAGTGGGTTGAAGATTCAAGACAAGGATTAGAGATTAGAAGGGTTAAAGGTTGAATTGTTCTTGTTGTACTAGTAATTTGTCATCCTAATCCTTGTAAGATTTGAGTTTATTTTCTTGTCATTCAATGTTATAAGTAGTATATGTAATATGGCTTAATTGATGTTGTACATGAGGTTGTGACAATAAAAACAAGCTAAAACAAGTCCTAGGTAAGTTCTATGAACATGAATTCTGAAACAGTCACAAAGTTTGATTAAACTGATCATCTCAGTAAACCTAGAGGTTAACTCAGTAAGATATTCTTTTAATACTATGTCTTACGGTCATTTTTCCGGGTGGCGCACCTCATAACTCTTCCCGATGAGTTAATGAGAGCCAAAATGACAAAATATGTCAAAATCTGCACACCTGATTTCATTTGGGAAAATCCCATGGTTCTGACCATTTCTGGATGTCGACTCAGTTTTATGAAATGTAACCAAGACGTAAACTTGAAGTTTGGCAAAAGCCGCGTGCTAAAAAAAGTTGTAGAACTCAACTTATGGTCATTTTTGTAGGACTGAATGTGCAGCGAAACTTTATGCAATGAAATATAAGTATATACTTGTAATTAGACCATTGATATAGTTAAAATTTGGACCTTAGACTTGATTAAACTTAAGAAGCCGTTAGAGAATATAAAAATATGAACTTGAGCTTTTGAATCACTTAAAAAGGACTTGTGGTTAAAAACTTATGCCTAGTTAAGTTTTACTAGATGAAAATATAGTGTTGGAACAAAAGCTTGCTGATACGATTTTAAATCACGATTTTGACCCTTTTCTGGTCCGAATCAGCAAAAGTGTAAAACACAAAAGTTGCTCAAAATAACTTTTTCTATAAAAACTCGGGGGCACATAAGCAGAAAGTGAACGACAAAATCTAAAATGGCAAAAACTAAGCTGACATGTTGTTGACTAGAAAACAACCTTAGTGAGAACTTTAAGTGATATATTGATCATTTGAGGCTAATATAAAGCCAAGATTGAGTCAAGATTGTTGTCTTGAGGTTTTATAAACTTATACACATCCTTAATATGGTCTTGATTATTATTGCTTAACCATAACTTAGCCACACGGCTAGTAAGTCTAATGACCGAAACTTATTTTTAAAACTTGTTCACTAGACTTTGACAAACTAAGTAAATGACCATATGACATGTTAAACTACTTCACGACCTCTTGATTTTGATAGCCAAACAACATTTAAGGAATATTTTAACCTAAGGATTTATGTACAACATCATAAGCCAACAAACTACATATACTTGTACACTTATATTGTACAATATACTAAAACACGAATACTATGCTTTCTTAGGTAATCGTTAAAGATCGTGGTCTTGCCATACTATATTGTTGACATACATTATATCGTTACACTCCGCTGCTGATCATTACCGTTCATAGTCCCACTTTCTATTACTTAATTGTTTTACAAACCCTTAGGGGAAATACATGCTTTATTTTAAACCGAACACATTGCTTTCAAACTGTATACTTATCTGATTGTTTTATTTGCACTAAGTTACCGCATTTGCCAAACATAAGTCCCTAATCATGAACCATTAATCACTAGTGAGAGTGGGCACGAATATTGTGAATAGATCTATTGGGATTGATGAATCCCATTTGTGTTGACCGGGTAGGCAAACAAACGCACTATATTTGAGTAACATTAGGTAAAACGACAATTTTACCTATTAGGGTTGGTACCAACAGTTTCACCAATTAATTTTGGAACACGTTAACGCCTTAGTTGCATGAGCTTAGTGAAATAATAACTGTTTTTTTTAACATTATGGGTGTATAACAACGTAACCCACACAAACATTATGTGTTTAATTTTTAACAATAAACCTATGAATTCACTCAACCTTTGTGTTGACAGTTTTAAGCATGTATTTCAGGTCCATATTGTACAAGGCTGGCACGGAGGAGCACAGATACTCAAGAAGGCTGTAAATTTTATTATCATTCGAAAACCCATTTAATGTATTTTGTAAACCGTGAAACTACTGGAACCTCATTTTTGTAAACTCTGATATTTATATAAATCGAATGATAAATCTTTTAAAACGAATCCATTATAGTTCGTTTTCTATTGTTATGATTGTTGTGCCATGAAGTAACACCCAGTTTGAATTCCGCTGCGTATCACGAAATTGGGGGTGTTACAGATTGGTATCAGAGCCTTAATTATAGAGCAACGGGTCTAATTGTGACCTAAACTATAACTACTTTTACAAACAAAAATATTTTTATAGCCTTCCGTTCTCCGTGTCTTCCATCCTCCAGACGATTATGTGACTTTTAAGTATTTTAAGCTACACAAACATATTAGTATATTGATATATACACTCGACATAATTTCAATCATAAACGATGTACTAAACATATCTGCGTGTACCTATTTTAAGGCATTACGACACAATCATATTTTTCCAATCTCCCAATCATGCATCTACTCGTACATTTTATGATTAAGAAACTTTATCCAAGACATTGTAACTGATTACAATGGTCTTTCCTGCTTCCCATACATTGTGAGATACAATGGTCTCATTTATTTTTCAAGACGTAGTGAGATACAGTGCTCTCTATTATACTCTCAGACACTGTAAATCCTACAGTGGTCTCTATTTCATCCTCAGACACTGTGAGTGAAACAGTTGTCTCATTTACTTTCCAGACATTGTGAATTACATAATGGTCTCTATTATTTCCTAGACATTGTGAATTACACAATGGTCTCTATTATTTCCTAGACATTGTGAGTTACACAATGGTCTCAACTATTTCTCAGACATTGTGAGTTGCACAATGGTCTCAACTACTTCTCAGACATTGTGAGTTACACAACGGTCTAATTTACTTTGCAAATATTGTAAATTATACAATAGACTCTATAATTATCTTATAAAACCTTATGTGATATTGTTTTACATGAAACCCGTCACAATCTAACGATTTCCCTAATGGAAATACAAGAAATAGGATTTCTAAAGGACAAACAGACTCATCATCTACAAAAGCTGAAGTTCAGCAACTTTCTCTACATTCATCAAAATTCTCTTTTGAAATCGTCATTGTTAAAAATTCATGATTCTAGCCAAGTATGGACTATTTTAGAATTACTTAAGACTTCCTTTCCACACGTATCTACCCATACTATCTTCTATGCAATGGAATGTGAAAACATAAGTTACAAGTCTTTTATGGCCGGGACTTGCAACTGAATGGTTTGATATCGCCTTTGCGTTGTGGATATTTTCTCAAAAGCTATGGACATATCACGAGTATACCTAATTTAGGTATTTGGAAAATTTATCGAACCTCGGCTAAATATAGTCTAGTCACCTTTATTTAACCTAGGGACATTGGAACATAGTCGAACTAACTATGTTCTACTTAAATTTTTCAAACACTGAGAATAGTTATACAAGGGTTATATTTAGGTTAATTTCCAACCACCAGAATTCATAAAAAAGATCTAGAGACATGATAGTGTCTTACCACTCAGCGAGATCTTAACACTTATTTATACTACCTAATTTCATTTTTGAAAGTTTTTATTTATGAAATAATCCTAACTACTGATCGCTCCCGAACCGTCAAGTTTTATCACACAAGCTGACCACTTGTGAATGGTCAACCGTAATAAACTTCAAACAGTTCAGAACCAATGCAATGAAGTCCAGGAGAGTTTAGTGTTTCCCCAAGTCGTTAAGTCCCAACGGTACATTACCTTGATAATCAAGCGAATAGTGATCGGGGGAATTTGAACGGGAATTGGGTTATGATTATGAATAATTATACCTAAAGAGAAAGTTTATAAATTACAGGGGCTTAAATGCAAATAAAAGAAAATTAAAAAGCTAAATTATATTAAATAAACGCTATCACTATTTTAAAAATCTGATGTTTTTGATTTAAAAATTTAAAAACTACGAATAGCGATACAAAAGAAAATGTGGCTGAAACAATATTAATCCTAAAATATAAAATGACATTTTACAAACCTAATGATAAGAGAAAATTTTGAGGACAAGAAAATTATTTTTATGACTATTTATTTAATTATTATTAATTAAAAACTATTTTTACTTATTTAATAATACCTTAAAATACAAGAAAATATGAAATAAAGCTAGAAAAATGAAATTATGACTTAGAAAAATCTAAAATAACTAAAGAGAATTTTCAAAACTAATTTTGTATTTTCTGATTATTTTTCTATTTTCTATGAATTCAAAACTATTTAAAACTAATTAAATTGCTAAAAATTACAAATTTAACTAAGAAAATTATGGAAAAATATTTTTTTGGCTTTTTATATTTATCTTAACCTAGGAAAATTGAAAACTTATTTTTTTGAAACTTTTCTGATTTAATTGTATTAAAAGCTAATTAAAAAGGCTTAAAAACTGATTTAAATTGGAAAAATAACCCAAGCAACTTGTGATGGAAAATATGAAAAATTCAGGAAAAGTCTAAAATATTATTAGAAAGCTAAGAAAAATAAAAGAAACTACTCTAGCATGTTGTAAATACAAATTGATGTGAAAATGTACACTAATAAGCTAACTATAATAAGCTAAAAACTATATGAGAGCACCAAAAGCTACAAGGATCTGAATAAAGCTTTAACTACTTAAAATCAATCTAAATCAACAGATTTAAACCTATGGAATACAGGCTGCAAGGTTCTAGACCAGATTCTAATTATAAATCAAACAAGCCTAATGAGCAATCTTTAAGCTTAAGCACAAGCTTCCTGAATAAGCCAAAGAGGAAACCAGAACTTGGATCCTCAAATCAACCAACCAAAGAGCTTATCTACTAATTTGGAGCCTAGGATAAGATTAAATGAACCTTTAACAAAGCTGCTGCAAGAACACGAGAATCACTCAAAGCATTCATGAGTTTTGAGTACAGGGCAATATTGACCAAGTTTAAGCCCTTAGAAATCAGTTTTAGAAAAATTATAAAAATAATCTTAAAATATATTGAAAGACATGTCCAACTGAAGTTAATTGTCTCAGAATTTCAATTAAATTGGATCAAAAATGAATCCATGAAAATTCCAGAAAGTTTTGTGAAAACTGACTTTTCTCACTTTTGACTTTTTGAACAGTTTGAATTTGACTTTACTTGAAATTCTAATGCCTCTAATTTGATCTAAGTGATGGAATAAGCTAAGTTGAGACCTAATTAAGCTAGTGAGATGATTTCCAAACCTAGTGCTAACCTATTTTACTCTTATACCTATCTGATTCAATCACAAGGTCTGACTCAATTGAACTTTGACCAAAGTGATATCTGAAAGCAAGATAAGAATAAGTACACTACACCTATTTAAGCATGTATGAGCCACTCTTAACTCATCATCCAATCTCTATCACTGTTTAAAGGGAGATCCAAACACTACTTAAGATGCTAAAGTGCAAATTTTATCTAACAATCTATTTAGCTAGTGTAAGCCACTGCCTAATCTAACTATAACTAACCAAAATGAACCTAATTGCAATGATCGAGGCCAACAATTAATACTAACTCAATGAGAACAATGACATGCAGATTTGAGCAAAAAATTGACATAAAGTGAATGAAAGGCTTACAGCAGTCCAGCTACTAAGGCTTGCACAAATGGTTAAATACCACTCCAAACAAGCAATCAACACCACATCTAGTCCAGGTCAAGATTCACCTACCACCAGCTTCATTTGACTTTTGTTGATCGAGTTTGATCCTTATTATGGCTTGAAACTCAAATAAAGTGAAGCTTACCAAAAGCTATATTGAGCTTATATAAGCTTAAGCTATGTTAGGAATTAGAAAATTCCATAGTGAAGAGTCGGTCACCCCTAATATTATCTAGCATAAGTTAGCTCGTAGACATATCGTTAGTCACGTTATTTAGTAGTTTATTTATTAGTTTGTAGCGTAGTATAGCTAAGTGCAACACCGTGGAGGAAGGACGGGTCTTTACCACTTGTATACGATCCACAGGCCGATAAGAGGTCGTATTTCTTGTAACTATAAATACCCCTTCCATCCATGGAAGGGGTGGTGCTTCATTTTCAATCTAACCTTTCCTTTGTGTAAACCTCTAGCAAGAACACCCTCTCTCTCTACTTTCTCTCTCTAAAATGGTAAACATGTATTTTGATCATCCAAGACCACCCGAATCATCAACACAATAATATTTGGATCCTAACAATTGGTATCAGATCCTAGGTTTGGTTGTGTTGATGATTTATATGGTTGTTTACACTTTACACGGTTCGGTTCATGTGGTTTTGGTGCGGTTTGATCCAAGGTTGTTATGTTTTGATGATTTCTTGTGGTTTTGATACTTGGTTGAGCCCGTTTTTGTGTATTTGTGTGAATCGATTTTTATGGGTAAACTGTTTTGGTATGTATATGTTTGGTATTAATTTGTCATCGTCCAAATATTCATATTTGCTTTTGGTCAAAAAGTCTAATGGTATATCAACAAGTTACATAAATCGTCTTGTCTCATCATTTTGTCCAAAGTGACATATCAATCCGTATCTGTTTTTTGTTCCATACCATAACTTTTGGGTGTCTAATGGTCATTTATTCATGTGGTCAAACATTGGTCAAACGGGGAATATATTATGCTTTATATTTGAGTTTTTAGGTTTATCATGAATATGGTCGGAAAATAGTGAGGCTCATGCGGAAAAAACTCAAAAATCTACCTAGCGACTTGTTTCAAGTAATGTGGCGACTTGTCTTTACAAGTTGTCTAGATACATTGTATATGGTTAGCGAGTTGTGCTAGCGAGTTGGTTCTGAGAAAAGGATATAGCGACTTGTTCTTTAACATGTTAGCGACTTGTTAAGTGATAAGATGTAGCGACTTATATTTATAAGTAGCGACTTGTGAGTTTTGTAAGAGGTGGCGATCTGTTTTGATTTCAAGTAGCGACTTGTTGCCAACTAGCGACTTAACTCTAATGACCTATAGCGACCAGCGATACCAAAAGAATAGATGAAGAGACGATTTTGACGGACCATGACTCAATATCAAATACCTAATACCAATAACAGTTTGAAAAGAACATCTCAATTTGTTTAATACCAAAACCAAAATACAACCTCAATCTCAAATCTATCCTAACTCAACTCTCAATCATATCCAAGACTCAACGGAATTAACATGAAAGATCTCAAAATGCTTTCGTTTATATCTCTTATGAGATTACAAGACCGAAGGTCATGCTACGAAATCATATTTCATCATAGATCTAATTGATATGCTCACCAATCTTGTTGAAGTTTAAACTTCATCACTCTCTAGAAACCCACAAGAATAGTGTAATAACATGTATGTTATTCACTTTCTTTGTCTAAACGAAATAACAAACAAGTTACTTAAAACCTACCCGAGACCATGAGTTGGATCTTGAAGCCGATAGTCTCTTGATTCGTTCTTAGACCATTGTTAATATGATCGATTATGATCAATTGATTCATGCACAGATTTAAAGAGATGATAGGCGTTTGTGGATGGGATTGAGAAGCGTATGGAGTGATGAGGGTAGATTTGAGTTTGGGAAATAATAGTTTGATGAAGCAGATTTGTGAAAAGTTTTTCGGATCGAAAAGTGGAGTGTTGGCGTGGTAGGCGGATGAATTAAGATGTGTGTTAGGGTTTCTTTGCTGTGAAATGACCTAAATCTTAGGAAATCACACTTATATACCCGGATTATTATTACTCATATGGATCGGATGTACACTTTCTTTTTGGACGGGTATAACTACTTGATATGGACTTGGCTAATATTCAAAATTATCAAGTGGGCCTTCGGTATATGCATCATTTAGTGGGAGTTGGTATTGGATATAACATGGCCTAAGTTTGTTTGTGATAATTCACGAAAGTGAGTATGGAATGGGTTGTTAACCGGAATTTTATTTTGGGTGTTATATATATATATACGGGACATATTATTGGATATTGGTTATCTGATGCGAGTTAAGAATTGTATGTGTGATAAGAATCTCTACGATTGTTGGATATTGGATTTTGATTGAACCGGGCTTAATGGATTTTGGATCGGTGGTTATTTTTTAATGAGATTTGTTAAGCTATTTGAGTTGATATGACCTAGATACAATAAGACGTGTTGAAGTGATTTGTTGATGATGAGATTTGTTGGGTTATGAGGTTTGATGATGAGTTTTGATTTGGTTTGATGATGAGATACGTTGGTATATACATTTTCATGGATAATATTTTGTCATGGCTTGAAATTGTTTATTTGAACTAAGCTGACTACGGGGTTGATTGTATTTGGTATTTCTTATTTGGATGTGAAGTGAAGTTTTAGAGCGAGACGGGGCACGTTTACTTATTTTCGTCTTCTTTCTTTCTACCCTTCCGTGAAGATGACTTGTTTGGGCATTTATAGAAGGTGATAAAGACTTGGCTATTTAGTTACGTTTGTGACTCTTTCTCGCTAACCCAGCGTAGCTATCACTTCGATTATCTCACTCAGTTGAGATTGTCAAGAGGTTTTGTACATTGGGTACACCGTTTCTTCTTCACAAGGATTAGTACAAGTATAAGTACTAATCTGGGAATTCTACTTCATGATCAAGTTTGGTATATCGAGTTTACTTCTCCACGTGGTCACTACAATGGCCGAGGCAGAATCGTGAATGATGTGTTTGCCAAAGTGTTTATTGGATGGTTGATGATATTGTTGATGTTGGATAATGAACACGGCACGTTCCCCTAAAAAGCAGATATTCACTGAAACCAAAGTCGTCATAACGCATTCAAGACGACATTGTTTACGGTTTTGTCTTGATTTTGTAAAATCCCGCGAAAGAACCTATTTCTCGGTTTAAATCATAGACTTGTAAAATCTCGTGACAATGGAAACAACCTGGTATTAGTAAAGTGCATTTTCGGATCTATCCTACGGTTTATTCTTGGTTTTGTAAAATCCCGCGAAAGAAACTATTTTTCGGTTTAAACCATAGAGTTGTAAAATCCCGTATTGATGGAACCATCCTAGAGAAAAAGTAAAGTGTATTTCGGGATCTTTTACGATCTTTGCTACGGTTTACGCTTCGAAGAAGGGATAAAAAGGGTATACTTCATGAATTGGATGTGTGTTTGGATATTCGTCATGGCGTGTGGTTATTATATGGTTTTATGGGGTTATGTGCTTTTAACCATGGTCGGGATGAAACCATTATCAAAGTTCATTTAAAGCGTCAAAGGAGGCTAGAATTGAGCTTCAAACCACAAGATGTGACAACGGCGTTAATTCAATATTATTTATTTGAGGTTGAAGTGAATTATCACGGGCGAGTGTACTTAGTATCCTAAGAAGATATCAGGGATGGATGGATGAAGATTCTTCATAATCCTTGTTCAAGCTTATTATCAAAAACGAAGACTTGGAAATCTAGTTATTGTTGGGTGACTTTTACCTTTTCTTTTACCACTTGGGAGAATTGGGCTCTTACCACCACAAAATAACTATCACTTTAAGGAGTTACGTTGTAGTGCTCAGTGTCACATTCAATTGTGGATTTTCAAGAGGTAAAGTACGTCTATTACTTGATGGTTGGTTGGTTGAAGAGTATAGAGTACTTAGAGAGTACTTAGATATGCTAATGGAAATCAACAGCACCGCTTTTGTTACATATGTGCAAGTATAAGTCACGAGTTCGGGGTATTCTACTTGAGTCAAATTCATCATATTGGGTTTTCTCCATCAGCTGTCACGACAAAGAGCCTCTTGAATGATAATGGAGTCGATTACATGTTTTGCTAAGAGTTTGAAATGAGAGATTATGACGTATGAACACACATGCGGTTCATGCCTCGTGACTCTAAAAGAAAAGAAAAGTGTACGTTTCAGTGCGCTTTATCTTCAAAAGAAGAGAAATCTTCTTATGACGTATGAACACAACGTTCTTGCCTCGTACTCTAAAGAAAAGAAAGGTTATGCGCATGGCGCTTTATCTTCAAGAGAAATCTTCTAATTAGTGACCATTCTCATCAACATGCTTCATGCTTTTTCCATGTGCTTCAGTCATAAAGTGAACCGGCTACCAAATTAATGATTGTTTTCTCATTCCACTTGCTCGATTATAATGAAGATGGCGACATCATGTGCTGATTTTACTTGCGGAGAGAAGTGTGAATAGAACATTAGGATGATTTTCACTTACTTAATCAAGAATGGCAACTCCGTATGCAATTCTTGAGAGGGAGAAGAAGTGTGAATTTTTTGCATTGTTGATTGATATTTGAGAATATAAATGGTCATACGGCTCTAAACTCATGTAAGAACCGAGCTTCTTCTTATCGGGTCATCTTCATATGGAGTTTTTCTCTTCTAAGAGCCGTTGGTTGACATCTTCACTCGGATTGATGAGTTTATCGACAAAGTGCTTCGGGTTAATGCTTCACGTATACATCAACATGATGATTCGAACAATCTCTCGTTCTGTTTGATGGGATTGGTAGTTTGGTGTTACCATCTTGTGTGTTCATTGCGGCCTGATTGCTGATTTCCTTGATGAACATCTTTCTGTTCTTGTTTGATTTGGAGGGATTTTAGTTAAGGGGATTTGCAAGATGTAAGTTAATTGGGATGCTTTTTGGTGGGATGCTTTTTTGGTGTGAGTTGAAGATGTTAACATTCTATTCCCCATTCGGACAATCTTGAAGAAGGTCGAGTCTACAACTGCATCCATTCTACATTCTCTCGCTACATGTTAGAAGACTAAAGACGTGTTGCATTTGATTATCTAAAGACTTCTTCTTAATCTGGGCATTTATCATACATATTGTACATCGCTTATGGGAGGTGTTGTTGTTGACTATTGTTATATTGCAGTTGCACTATTGAATAATAATCCGCTCTTTGGTATTCCTTTACCAAATCTTCACGGATTATTGTTCATGAAAAATGATCCGCTCTTTGGTATTCCTTTACCAAATCTTCACGGATTATTGTGCACTCTGTAAATCAACCACATGAACATTAAGGAAAAAGACTTCCTCATCCGCTTGAAGACATTATTGGTGAATCTTCCAAATCAGTCTCTATATATATATATCTTTAGGAAGATGGAATTGATGTTGAGGAATCATTTGTTCCTGTTCATTAAGTGAGTCAATGTACATCCGGTTGTACATTTATTCACGTGTTAGACATTTGACACAAGTTGATTACTTAGGAGTTAATCATTTATCACTTATTTGAGATTGAAGTTGACTTTCACAAAGGCGTGTTCTTATTTGATAACTTGCTCGGGCTTAAGAATTTGAGTTGAAGACTTGGTTTATCTAGTTACCGCCAGTCGAGAGGTGAATGGTTGAAGACCGGTTAACTATCACTATTAGGAGTTACTACGTTTTACTCTCGTCACACGCATATGATGGCGTGGATAATCGCAAGAGGTGTTAATGTCTCATACTTTGTTTGGGTAGAGAGTACTTAGAGATTTGCTTGAAGCATAAATTCTCTACACCGTTCTTCCATCATTAGGTGCAAGCTTAAGATACAAATGTGGGGAAGTTGACTTTAGTTTCAAGTATGGTATATCGGTTTTCTTCCTCGGTGGTCACTTCAAATTGTCTACATAAGGGTTGATAAAATAGTCGAGAGAGTCTTCAAGTTGATTCCCACAAGTGTTCAAGTGTTCTTCTCAACAAATTTCTAGTATACGGGCTTATAATGATTTTGATTTCTGTAGTGTCAAAACCGGCAAGGGGAAGGAGATAAGCATCTAAACGCTTGAAGTAAACTTGATGAACTTAATACTTCTAAGTAATTGAAGATATCCCGGAAGACAAATGTTATTACCGCAGAGAAACTCAAGGTTTGACTCATGGCGAGTAAACTTGATGAACTTAATACTTCTAAGTGATTGAAGATATCCCGGAAAACAAATGTCATGACCGCAGAGAAACTCAAGGTTTTACTCATCAAAGCGTTTAGTGTTAGTATTTCAACTACGTGGGGGAAGTGATGTTAGAGAAAGTTTCTAAAGATAAAAGAGGTACACTAGTGTGTGGTGATTTCGATGGTATCGCAATGATCAGGGGAGATAGAGTGTGTACATTGGGGATGCTCAAATGTTTCACTTGAGTGCTTAATCGTGATTCAAAGATATAATCACTTATTCGAAGTTGACATCCCAGAGATTGTCATCCTCGAGAGATAATCGTGACTTGGCCTGCTTCTTCAATGTTATCATTTATTCCTTCCTTGGGTATTGGTATACTTTGGATACTTGAGCTTCATACACTATCATCAGGGAAGAAAATGTGAACATGGGGAGGTGTTTTCATTCCCCTCATGATGTGTATTCGGAAGAGCTCTTGGGTATTGGTGTATACTTCGGTTCTTGAGTTTCATACACGATCATCCGGGAAGAAAAATGTGAACATGGGAAGGTGTTTTCATTCCCTCATGATGTGTGTCGAGAGTTCTTGAGCATTATACAAAGAAACGCTTCAATTCAACTACTTGGAGGAATTGTTCTCTTGACACCTTTTTGGAATGGATTGCTTCAGACTTCAGTGGAAAAGAAATTTGAGAAGATTATTTAAGTGTGGGATGAAACGTTGTTGATGTTCTATTGGATGATATAACCCTCGAATGGAGAATTTGAATATCGGTCTTAAAAGGAGCGATAAAGTGGATTTATGATAATGGTGTGCTTCTCGTGCACTGGCTAAGGAAAGCTTGAAATAGAGCTTCGAATCTGCTCATCACATGGATTTTCGGTTTAGGGGGAAGCTGCCAAAGTCTCACTTTCAAGTGGCTCAATCTCTCTTCTTGATTCAAGAGTCTTGGAAGCTTTGTTGGTTAAAGTTTTAGGGATGATGGCTTCTATCTTCTACAACGGGGCTGTTCGATATCCTTATCTCGGTACTCGTATCATCATCTTCTTTAACTATATCATCTATTCTATCCTTGTAAATATATTTATCAGAAAACCAAATACAAAATTATAAAACCTTCAAAAAAAGAAAATAGAAAATTATAAAACCATTTAAAACCCATAAAAAATCAGAAAATTTTGAAAAATACCAAAAATATGTTTTTCCAAGACATGTCTTCTGGTATCGATAACATCTACAATCTTAGAAATGTCATTCAATAATGGCACGGGACCATAGATGAAGTTCGAGCAGGAGGTGTAAATATTATTTTTCTAAACATGTCTCAAAATATGGCTTGCGGTGATCTCGCATCAAAGACTGTGACAAGCGCTAAAACTACGGTTTGCTATTATTTGATAGCGACCGCTTTTAAAGGAAGGAAAGTGTTGCGCTAACCAATTTTCAAAATATTTCGTGCACTTATCCTAAAACAAAATTAGGAAAGTATGTCGAAGGAACCATTGTTCCTACACAAATGTTTTTCCGTCCTAAAATTCTTCGAAAAATATTTGTTGCTTTCAAAAATGGTGGTAAATGAGTTGCTTATAAATCAATCAGAATCAAGTTTTCATAAAATTTCAAAAACTCGTCTATGACTTTAGCGCTTTCAAAACTTTTCAAAAAAATTGAGTCATTGATTGAGGGGGATAATGTTTTCAAATTTACATCATCTAACGGGCTTTCTTAATCATCCTACGTGCTTATTTGAAAAAAGATATTTTCCTGTGTCGAAGGACTAGGAATTTAGGATATGATTGTTAGGATTAGATGATTAGAGTTTGATAAACACATAAACCCCATGCCTTATATGATCTGATTGACATGTTGAATTGACTTTTATTAGTCGATTGTTGTTTGGGTGTTGTCGACCACCATATATTGTTTGTGTTCACTAGTATGCGGTATCTTGGTATAAGAATGTTCCCGATCAGGATTCCACATAATATGATGTTTGGATGCCGAAAGGAAAGGGTAACTAGATCTTGAGTTGACAAATGAAGAAACGGAGCTTAATTGGACTTCTATGGAGAGTTGGCATTAATGCAACGTAAGAGGTCTCACGCATCGTCAGATGGTTTTCTTCTAATTGATTGAAGAAACGGAGCTTAATTTGACCTCGGTTGGCATTCAAAATGCAACGTAAGAAGAAGTCTCACTGCATCTGCAGACGGTTTTCTTCCAAGCCCTACAACAACAACATAAGCTTCTCAACCACCTAACATATCTTTGTGCAGAATAATCGTGATGATACCATTTTTCTAAAACTTTGAAAAATATTGTTTTGAAAATGGAAAAATATTGTTTTGAAAATATATATGACTAAATTTTGAAAATCACCGGACTTCATTTTATCAAAATTTAAGTCACTCAATTATCGACTTCGTCATCGATTGAGGGGGAGAGTGATTTAATTTAAAATATTTTCAAACAATATATCTTCAAAAGAGTCCGTTTGTACGAAATTATGTGGTGATCTAAAGATTTAATGTTATGTCATGGTATGATTTTTCTTTTGAATCAAGGTCTTTCAAAATGAAATTTTTCAGTTCTTGTTTGATTGTGAAATTGTTTTATTTTACTTAAAGATCTCTTAAAACTATCATACCTGACACTAACAATCTTTAATGTCTTAACATGGTCCTTATCTGTCATTTTTCAAAGTTAAATCAAGCCACGTCTTTCCCCAAAATCTTTTAAATGATTTAAGTCAATTGGGATCACAAATCTCAAAAGGTTTGAAATTTTGATCGGGGTAGAGATCGTGAGTTAAATCTCTTATCTGTTTAAATGGGATTGGTTTTAGTCCTTTAAAGGCACTCCTGCCTCCATGTGCCAAACGATTTCATACACAATGTACATGTTGAGGAGGAGGATTTATCCAAAAACATGATGAGTATTTAAACCAGGCCACATATTCTCCCATGTTTTCTAACCCGTATTAAATCACTTGGGATCCAAAATCTCAAAGGGTTTGATATTTTTGATCGGGGAGAATTTGTGATTTAATAATGAAATTTGATAAAAGGTGATCATTTTGATTTAATTGTGCTGCTTTGCTCTCTCATATGTGCTAAACGCTTTCAAATCTCGAAGCACATATTGAGGGGGAGCAAACAAACTATCGAGGTACGAAAGCTTTTAAAGTAATTTATAAAGTACCTTGATAGTGTTTTATAATGGTTTCTTAATGGCGCTTGTGATTGTGGATGTGCTTCAAATTAACTCTTGCCTCTATGTGATAAAATGATTTCAAAAATCCTATGCACATATTGAGGGGGAGAATTTTACCAAGAAAATCAAATGGCTTTTCGTATGAAAATTATGATCAAAGAAAATATTTCAAAGTCCTCTTGCCTCCATGTGCTAAACAATTTCTAAATCATGTGCACATGTTGAGGGGAAGGTTTTCTAAATGATCAAAACTATTAAGGTACAAAATGCTTTGATCTCGTATCACAAGTACCTTGATTGTTTTTCCAAATGATTTTTCAATTGGTTTCGAAGAAGAATGAACTGTACCAAAAGACCGACCATTTTACTTTATGCATGGAGTTATAAGGATGGTTAGGTTAGGTATTTGTTCCCACGATCCCGCTGTGAGCGGAGGGATCTACCTAGGAACAATCCACTAGATAGTGTAGAGTCCTTAGGTATATTGAAAAAGGAGAAAAGTGAGATATGGGAAGAGTGGATGAGACGAGCTAGTATGGAATAAACCCAACATGCTTCTAGTTATGAAGTCTCGGTAAGCACTGAAGGGGTTGAAGAATGAAAAGAAATAAAATGAAGAAAGGGTGAAAAGAAATAGCCCTCCAATAATTCAACCTTAGGGTGACGAAACCGGTTCAATACATATGATACTGGTGTTTACTAAGGTAACACTGGTATTGAAGACAAGACATCATGGACCCATGATGCATCATGCACTACAACTTCCTAAACCACTCAAGTTCCTCTTAAAAGGACTTGTTTCATTCTCACGGGAACCTACATAATCTATCGAATTTCTCTTAGAGATTGTTGATATTGAAGAAGGAGACCTCTCCCTAGTCTCCGGCATAGGAACCAAATGTGCATGATTGAGTCTAGAGCCAAGAGATCATCCACAATATCTCCTTAGGACACTAAATTCTTGAAGACTTGCTGTTTCACATAATGTGGAAAGTAAGTATATATTAAGAGTCCTACGCATTATCCTTGTGGTAATTGCCGAACATCCAGTGATATGTGACAATCTTCACGATGAAGATGGAAAGCCTTCTAGAGCCAACATCAAACAAGCTCTTGGTAGGTGACATGTGAGATCTTTTCTAAAGATCATACTTGTGACAACTGGACAGAAACGATGGGGCGATTCATTCGTGAATCAACCTTGGTCCAGGAATGGAATTGACGAATACTTTTGGAAAACCGTTCGATGTGCAAACCTTCTTTTCTCTAGCACGTCGAATGTGTATTCATTTCAAATTCAAAAAGTATCTCTGATTGAAAAATACTTTTAGAAAAACCGTTCGATGTGAGAATCTCTTCTTTTCGCTAGCACGTCGAATGTGTACTCATTCTCTAATACAAAAGTATTTTGATTGAAAATTGATCTTTCTCATAAAACCTTCGTCATATTGCAAAACTCTTTCTTCAAGCAATACGCGATTGTTTTTCAAATCATTTTTCATCAATCGGTGAATCTCAATTC
Source organism: Chrysanthemum makinoi (assembly GCA_910596185.1). Lineage (NCBI taxonomy): Eukaryota > Viridiplantae > Streptophyta > Magnoliopsida > Asterales > Asteraceae > Chrysanthemum > Chrysanthemum makinoi. Next base: position 308,199,080 of record OU343220.1, on the reverse strand, counting down.
GCCGTTCACTCAATCCGTGTTGTCTTCTTTGAGACGCGTTCGGTTTGAGAACAGCTAGAACACTGCGAAACCTGTCAAGGAGATTCTTGGAATCCTACCCTCGACACAGGCAGTACTTGTACTTGATCAACGGGAACCGTGGGCCGTGTATCTCAATTCACGAAAGTGATCAAAGACACTTTCGTGTGTTTTATTGCTAACTGTTGTTTGCGGGTACATTTGGACGGTTGCGGTGATCGAATTGAGGAGTCAATCCAAAGCCGCATGCTCAATGCATCCACACTTAATCGAAGAAATCATGACTGATGCATATCTACATAACCGGCTCGATATTTCTATACTAAGATTCTTCGCTACACGCTGCGCAAATATCATGAGCGAAAAGCTTCCGCTACTCGGATGGAAAGATGTCATGATTCAAAAGTGTGAGCATGTCGGTCCAAAAGTCACAACTTCACATGATGGCAACACAATAAAGGGTGATCCAGAGATTTCTTGTGGTGATGATCTCAAAGAAAGCTCGAAGATCATCAAAGATGTGGATCGATTAAAGGCCTCCACTAAAAGTACAAATCAGTACGGACTTTGAAGTTGCACTATAAAAGCACAAAGATTGCGGAATTGAAGAATTGAAGTCTACGAGCTCAAGAACAAAGTCAAGAATAGATTGCTAGGATTCAAAATGTAAAACATGGGGTGACCTCCCTTAGGGGGAGATTGTTAGGAATTTGAAAATTCCATAGTGAAAGAGTGGTCACCCCTAATATTATCTAGCATAAGTTAGCTCATAGACATATCGTTAGTCACGTTATTTAGTAGTTTATTTATTAGTTTGTAGCGTAGTATAGCTTAGTGCAACACCGTGGAGGAAGGACGGTCTTTACCCAATCGTATACCGATCCACCGATAGGGAGGTCGTATTTCTTTGTAACTATAAATACCCCTTCCATCCATGGAAGGGGTGGTGCTTCATTTTCAATCTAACCTTTCCTTTGTGTAAACCTCTAGCAAGAACACCCTCTCTCTCTACTTTCTTTCTCTAAAATTGTAAACATGTATTTTGATCATCCAAAACCACCCGAATGTGAAACTGAAACAATATTAATCCTAAAAATATAAAAATGACATTTTTACAAACCTAATGATAAGAGAAAATTTTGAGAAAAAGAAAATTATTTTTATGACTATTTATTTAATTATTATTAATTAAAAACTATTTTTACTTATTTAAAAATACCCTAAAATACAAGAAAATATGAAATAAAGCTAGAAAAATGAAATTATGACTTAGAAAAATCTAAAATAACTAAAGAGAATTTTAAAAACTAATTTTGTATTTTTCTGATTATTTTTCTATTTTCTATCAATTAAAAACTATTTAAAACTAATTAAATTGCTAAAAATTACAAATTTAACTAAGAAAATTATGGAAAAATATTTTTTTGGATTTTTATATTTATCTTAACCTAGGAAAATTGAAAACTTATTTTTTTGAAACTTTTCTGATTTAATTGTATTAAAAGCTAATTAAAAAGGCTTAAAAACTTATTTAAATTGGGAAAAATAGCAAACAGTGATGGAAAAATATGAAAAATTCAGGAAAAGTCTAAAATATTATTAGAAAGCTAAGAAAAATAAAATAAACTACTCTATCATGTTGTAAATACAAACTGATGTGAAAATGTACACTAATAAGCTAACTATAATAAGCTAAAAACTATATGAGAGCACCAAAAGCTACAAGGATCTGAATAAAGCTTTAACTACTTAAAATCAATCTAAATCAACTGATTTAAACCTATGGAATACAAAATGCAAGGTTCGGACCAAATTCTAATTATAAATCAAACAAGCCTAATGAGCAATCTTTAAGCTTGCACAAGCTTCTGAATAAGCCAAAGAGGAAACCAGAACTTGGATCCTCAAATCAACCAACCAAAGAGCTTATCTACTAATTTGGAGCCTAGGATAAGATTAAATGAACCTTTAACAACCGCTGCAAGAACACGAGAATCACTCGATTCACTGAGTTTTGAGTACCAGGCAATATTGACCAAGTTTAAGCCCTTAGAAATCAGTTTTAGAAAAATTATAAAAATAATCTAAAAATATATTGAAAGACATGTCCAACTGAAGTTAATTGTCCCAGAATTTCAATTAAATTGGATCAAAAATGAATCCATGAAAATTCCAGAAAGTTTTGTGAAAACTGACTTTTCTCACTTTTTTGACTTTTGAACAGATTTGAGATTTGACTTTAACGAAATTCTAATGCCTCTAATTTGATCTAAGTGATGGAATAAGCTAAGTTGAGACCTAATTAAGCTAGTGAGATGATTTCCAAACCTAGTGCTAACCTATTTTACTCTTATACCTATCTGATTCAATCACAAGGTCTGACTCAATTGAACTTTGACCAAAGTGATATGCAGAAGCAAGATAAGAATAAGTACACTACACCTATTTAAGCATGTATGAGCCACTCTTAACTCATCATCCAATCTCTATCACAGTTTAAAGGGCAGATCCAAACACTACTTAAGATGCTAAAGTGCAAATTTTATCTAACAATCTATTTAGCTAGTGTAAGCCACTGCCTAATCTAACTATAACTAACCAAAATGAACCTAATTGCAATGATCTGAGCCAACAATTAATACTAACTCAATGAGAACAATGACATGCAAATTTGAGCAAAAAATTGACATAAAGTGAATGAAAGGCTTACAGGTCCGCTACTAAGGCTTGCACAAATGGTTAAATACCACTCCAAACAAGCTTAATCCAACGCCACATCTAGTCCAGGTCAAAGATTCAACCCTACCCTGCTTCATTTGACTTTTGTTGACCGAGTTTGATCCTTATTATGGCTTGAAACTCAAATAAAGTGAAGCTTACCAAAAGCTATATTGAGCTTATATAAGCTTAAGCTAATGAACCGAGCTTTTTGAAGCTTAAAAGCTAATTAGCTTTGTTTTTTTTTTATGCAATTAACTTGGAAATCCAACAATATGAATCAAACTCAAGTGATGAACTGAATTAAGAAAACAGTAAAACTCAAACAAGGATTTGGGAACAACTACTGAATTTCATTAAAATCTTAAAATTACAACTAGGATTACAAGACTGAATTACTTAAAAATTTAAAACGAGAATACAAATAAAACTATATAAAACTAAAAACTACCACACCTGCTCCAATGCTTCTCTTTCCTTTATATAGTCAACAAAAAGCTTTCACTTGAGACTCTGAACCTTTCCCACCAATAAAATTGGTCGTTGGATGCTTTGACTCAATTTTAGCCGTTGATGAGAATTTTGGCGGAAAACTCTTTTAGCCGGTTAGGGACGAGGTTGAGTGCAAGGAAGGGGAAATATTAATGATTCTTGTTGGTTTGTGGAGGTGGAGTGATAAGGTTGTGGGATTTGTGAAATTGGAAGTAAGGTTGATGTCTGGGTTTTGCTGGCAGTGGTGAGGAAGAAGACTTTTGGAGGGAAAAGGAGCGGGTGGTTTGACTGGGATATATTAATAGTGGACGGGTCAAAACGAGGGGTCAAGGTGTTTTGGCAGGGGTCATGGTTCAAAAGGGTTCAGGGTCATGGCTTGGTTTTAATAACAAGGACCTTTTTGCAATTCCATAAAAACCAAAGACCAAATCTGCCATTTTCCAAAGTTATTCCAAGGTACCAATTATGACAAGTTTCAATATTACAAGGACCATTAAAGATATTTTCAAACTTCCAAGGACTATTTTTGCCAATTATGAAACTTGAAGGACCAAACTTGTAAATTCTCAAAACTTTTAAAATTTTTCACCAAAGGACTAATTATGACAACTTATGATTTCAAAAGGACCTTTGGTGACTTTTCTTTAAAATAAGTGCTCAGGGACTATTTTTGACAAGATTTGAAACTTGGGGGACTAAAAGCGCCAATTATGCAAACTTAGCTCGATTTTCATCGATTTTAAACATTTTGCATCTCAAACATATAAAATGCAATTTTGAGATATTTTCAGTATTTTGATGCATTTTTGACGGCTTTTTAAATGTTTTGCTGTTCAGATTTGACAAAAAATGATGAGTATTTACACACTCATCAATCCCCCACACTAAACTATTGCTAGTCCCTAGCAATCTTTTGAGAAAAACTTAATGGATTTTAATCTCTTTACCAAAAGCCATTACTTCTGGAGTAGCCAAATGTTTCAGTTCAAGTAAGAACCTTGGTACACTGATAACCAAATGATTTTGAGCAAATCACCCGCTTCCAACGGATTTGATTTGTCTTTACGTAAGCCGCTTTATACGGACTAGCCAACTCTTAGATAAAATATATTTGGTGAGTCGATTACCAATTATGGTTTTCCAACTGCCTTTACCACAAGCCATAAACTTGCGGGCTAGCCAACTCTTCACTAATTAAAGATATGGTGGTAGACACCATACAATTTTGGGCAAATTGCAAGCCATCAACGAATTTGAGATATCTTTACCAAGAGCCGTTTGCTCCTGGATTAGCCAATCCTTTTGTTTATTAGACATGGCGGACCGATAACCATAAAATTTGAGAGTGCAAAACACTTACTCCAAAAACATTTTGCCAAAATGGGAATTGGGTGGTATAATTACATGATAAAATTCGTGAGAATTTCCCCCACACTAGAAATGAATATTGCCCTCAATATTCAAAGTACCGGCGGTTATGCCGAAACATAGAACGTAAAGGGAAATACTACGGCCATTATTTGAGATTTTTTTTACAATAGCGAGGGCAATTCCCCACACTAGGTGGTACACGGTGAAACCCATGTTTAACTCTCGTTTTTGATTACCAGTTAGCTTCACCTCGACCCGAATTAATTTGTTCATGGGGAAGTAAGTGGAAGAGACAATCTCCATCGGACTTTCATTCAAGATGTTTGTATAAACATTTGAAGTACGTGAAAGTTCCACACCGATGAGATATTGAGAGACAGACCCGGCTCACAAATGGTACATGGAAATGCCGGGGTCAAAGATAGTATCTTCACTCCCGAATGAGTGAAGAAGAGAAGAAGTCACGGGATAGGTGAAGAAAAGAAGGAAAATCATGATGACGATCATGATAAGATCTTCTTCCTCAGGATCAAGTGCATTGCACTCGTTTGGATTTTATCGGTTGAGCTCTTTGGTTTGGAAAGCATCTCGAGAGGGAGGGTTGGAAAATTTGTCATAGAAATACAAACTCTCATGATTGAGAACTTTTCCCCGATCATGATTTTGCCATCCAAGCGATCATACTCCCGTGAGTCATGATATGAGTGAGTTCACCAGCGAACTTCTCATGAAGAGAATCATTCACATGATGTGAATTTGTGAACTCTTGTTCCATTGTAGACTCATTACTATCCTCAATCTGAGTATCAAAGAGTGGATTCTCAGAATTAAAGTGAATTCAGAGTCGAATTCAAATAGAGGATTGGTGAAAGTAGCTTTGAATGTTTCAGGAACAAAGTGATCAACATTCTCTATTGGACCGTTGGGATAAGAAGTGAGTGAACGATCATTATCAAGGAGACTTTCGGTCTCTCGGATCGGCTTTGAAATCAAAGAGACTATCATCACTTTCCGATGAAAGTGGATTGATGTGAGTGTTCATTCATCGGTGAACTCCTCAAGAAGATGATCAACATCAGACTATGGAAGTGATGCCTCAACATACTCAATGTTTCCATAAGAAGCACAATCTTCGCTACCATCGGAGAAAGTCTCAAATTGATCGTTTGAACACTCAAGAAGGGAAGAAGAATCACACATATGATCAGAAGTTCCCTGTGACTCTCTCGGGATTGGGACAAGGTCCTCAACACTAGACTTTATGAATTCGCGATTCCTTTTGTGAACAAGTGTCAAGATGCTCATCTCCCATGTTCAGAGAGTGAGTGGGAGCTTCGGGTGTGATAGCAGTTGTTTAAGAATGAACCTCAACTGCTGGGATATCAACTGATGAACTTGATGAATCTTTATAAAATTGTAGGATACCAAGTGCATCCTCATCATCACTGTCATCAGAAATAAAACGAAATTGAGAGCTAGATCTGCTCTTTTCTTTTGCAATTGATTCCCTAATAGATTTTTCAAACGCAATTTGGGAATTTATTTTAGCAACTGCTCTTGACTAGCAATTCTTCCAAGGATTTCTCATGTGAATTTTGAATGACGGGACATTGTGGGAGTGGAGATTTGTCAAAACCGGAAGGTTGACATTGATAATCATCATGAGGACCCCACAATATACACAAGAAAAACTGGGAGCATTTTGAAATGTTGTTTTACTCAACTCCTCAGTTCTTTTCAATCGACTCCGTAAGCTCTAGATAAGTGTCTTGTTGGGTTTGCTGAGGAGTTTGAGTCATTTGGCACCGTGGAGGTTGGTCGTGATATGGATAGTCGTAATTGTTACAAGGAAATGGATTCCCTGTTTGACAATCGGAGCTGAAATGGGGACCTCCACAATATTCACAACAAGAAAAGCTGTTGAGTCCGAATGGGCGAATTATATGGATATTGGTCATAACCAAAGTTCGAGCATCACCGAAAAATTGTTCATAGACAAACCTGTTTTCGGATTGACACTCAAATCCTTGGTGAGGACCTCCACAAAATTCACAGCAGTTATGTTGATTATATGAAGATAAGTCGGGCCGGGTGGGTAATTGGAAAAGTTTGAAGGGTCGTTAAATGAGTTGAGGATTAGGATCGTAATCAAATGAATTCCTCGAACCACAAAACAAACAACTCGATTACGAATATCATTACTACCCGCATTTACCTTACGCGTACCAATGATGGGTGAACCAAAAGAGGCTCACCACAACCGACACAAGGAATAAACGATTCCATTTGAGAGTTATGAGAAGGAATTGGTTCATTCAAAGAATCAACAAAACCAACATGGTGATCCAAATGACTATTAAGTCTCGAAGAACATTTTGAAAAATCCGGAGGTGGGACAAGTGGTGTGCTCTGAGAGCTAGCAATTTCCACCACTTCCGTTATGGTCTCTGGTTCAAGTTCTTGAGAAACGTGAAGATTAGGCAATTCATTCTTGCTAGTCACCGGTCTAAATTCTGCATGCTTGCTTTTAACCGTAAATTGTGAAAGTTTAGGATCAATTTTAGACGGCTTAGGAGCAATTGAGGGGTTAGATCTTTGGATAACCGTAGGTTGGACGTATTTAGCACTTCCATTATCGTGAGGGGAAGTACCGGTCCTTTGTCACCCCGGTTTCTCGTTCCATTTCCCTACGTAGAATTAATGGATCATCACGAACAACACGAATTCTTGACATTTGTGATAAAGTATGAAGTTTTTCAACTTCGTTCCGAATTAAATCAGTAGTCGAGAGATTCCATGAGAATAGAAGAAATTAGAATCAAATGAATAGAGGGTAAAGGGATAAAGAATCAAAAAGGGTAAGAGGGTAAAGATGAATATTTTTGGATTTTTGAAAAACATGCTATAAAAACAAAGAATGAAAATATTTTTGGTAATCGATTAGTCAAACGAATTAACTTCACGATAATTTTGGTTTTATATGAAAATAAGGAAATATGGACAAAGATGGTAAATATACAATGGGTGAATATTCAACAACACTAATCAACTAAACGGAAGATTATTATACGGCTCCGGGGCCAAAATTTGATCGCCCCCGAACCGTCAAGTTTTATCACACAAGCTGACCACTTGTGAATGGTCAACCGTAATAAACTTCAAACAGTTCAGAACCAATGCAATGAAGTCCGGAGAGTTTAGTGTTTCCCAAGTCGTTAAGTCCCAACGAAATGCCTAATGAATAATCAAACGAATAGTGATCGGGAGAATTTGAACGGAAAATGGGTTATGATTATGAATAATTATACCTAAAGAGAAAGTTTATAAATTACAGGGGCTTAAATGCAAATAAAAGAAAATTAAAAAGCTAAATTATATTAAATAAACGCTGTCACTATTTTTTAAAATGATGTTTTTGATTTTAAAAATTTAAAAACTACGTAACGTACAAAAGAAAATGTGAAACTGAAACAATATTAATCCTAAAAATATAAAAATGACATTTTTACAAACCTAATGATAAGAGAAAATTTTGAGAAAAAGAAAATTATTTTTATGACTATTTATTTAATTATTATTAATTAAAACTATTTTTACCTATTTAATAATACCCTAAAATACAATAAAATATGAAATAAAGCTAGAAAAATGAAATTATGACTTAGAAAAATCTAAAATAACTAAAGAGAATTTTCAAAACTAATTTTGTATTTTTCTGATTATTTTTCTATTTTCTATCAATTAAAAACTATTTAAAACTAATTAAATTGCTAAAAATTACAAATTTAACTAAGAAAATTATGGAAAAATATTTTTTTGGCTTTTTATATTTATATTAACCTAGGAAAATTGAAAACTTATTTTTTTGAAACTTTTCTGATTTAATTTTATTAAAAGCTAATTAAAAAGGCTTAAAAACTTATTTAAATTGGGAAAAATAGCAAACAGTGATGGAAAAATATGAAAAATTCAGGAAAAGTCTAAAATATTATTAGAAAGCTAAGAAAAATAAAATAAACTACTCTAGCATGTTGTAAATACAAACTGATGTGAAAATGTACACTAATAAGCTAACTATAATAAGCTAAAAACTATATGAGAGCACCAAAAGCTACAAGGATCTGAATAAAGCTTTAACTACTTAAAATCAATCTAAATCAACTGATTTAAACCTATGGAATACAGGCTGCAAGGTTCTGGACCAAATTCTAATTATAAATCAAACAAGCCTAATGAGCAATCTTTAAGCTTAAGCACAAGCTTCCTGAATAAGCCAAAGAGGAAACCAGAACTTGGATCCTCAAATCAACCAACCAAAGAGCTTATCTACTAATTTGGAGCCTAGGATAAGATTAAATGAACCTTTAACAACTTTGCAAGAACACGAGAATCACTCAGCATTCATCGAGTTTTGGTACAGGGCAATATTGACCAAGTTTAAGCCCTTAGAAATCAGTTTTAGAAAAATTATAAAAATAATCTAAAAATATATTGAAAGACATGTCCAACTGAAGTTAATTTTCCCGAAATTTCAATTAAATTGGATCAAAATGAATCCATGAAAATTCCGAAAGTTTTGTGAAAAGCCGACTTTTCTCACTTTTTTGACTTTTGAGGCAGATTTGAGATTTGACTTTAACGAAATTCTAATGCCTCTAATTTGATCTAAGTGATGGAATAAGCTAAGTTGAGACCTAATTAAGCTAGTGAGATGATTTCCAAACCTAGTGCTAACCTATTTTACTCTTATACCTATCGATTCAATCACAATTAGGTCCTGACTCAATTGAACTTTGACCAAAGTGATATGCACGTAAGCAAGATAAGAATAAGTACACTACACCTATTTAAGCCTGTATGAGCCACTCTTAACTCATCATCCAATCTCTATCACAGTTTAAAGGGCAGATCCAAACACTACTTAAGATGCTAAAGTGCAAATTTTATCTAACAATCTATTTAGCTAGTGTAAGCCACTGCCTAATCTAACTATAACTAACCAAAATGAACCTAATTGCAATGATCTGAGCCAACAATTAATACTAACTCAATGAGAACAATGACATGCAAATTTGAGCAAAAAATTGACATAAAGTGAATGAAAGGCTTACAGCAGTCCGGCTACTAAGGCTTGCACAAATGGTTAAATACCACTCCAAACAAGCTTAATCCAACACCACATCTAGTCCAGGTCAAAGATTCAACCCTACCTTGCTTCATTTGACTTTTGTTGACCGAGTTTGATCCTTATTATGGCTTGAAACTCAAATAAAAAGTGAAGTTTACCAAAGCTATATTGAGCTTATATAAGCTTAAGCTAACGGACACGAGCTTTTTGAAGCTTAAAAAGCTAATTAGCTGTTTTTTATGCAATTAACTTGGAAATCCAACAATATGAATCAAAATCAAGTGATGAACTGAATTAAGAAAAGCAAGAAAACTCAAACAAGGATTTGGGAACAACTACTGAATTTCATTAAAATCTTAAAATTACAACTAGGATTACAAGACTGAATTACTTAAAAAATTTTAAAAGCGAGAATACAAATAAAACTATATAAAAACTAAAAAACTACCACACCTGCTCCAATGCTTCTCTTTCCTTTATATAGTCAACAAAAAGCTTTCACTTGAGACTCTGAACCTTTCCCACCAATAAAATTGGCCGTTGGATGCTTTGACTCAATTTTAGCCGTTGATGAGAATTTTGGCGGGAAAACTCTTTTAGCCAGGTTGGGACGGAGTTGAGTGCAAGGAAGGGGAAATATTAATGATTCTTGTTGGTTTGTGGAGGTGGAGTGATAAGGTTGTGGGATTTATTGTGAAATGGAAGTAAGGTTGATGTCACGGGTTTTCTTGCAGTGGGTGAGGAAGAAGACTTTTTGGAGGGAAAAAAGGGGCGGGGGTGGTTTGACTGGGATATATTAATAGTGGGACGGGGTCAAAAAGTGGGGGTCAAGGTGTTTTGGCAGAGGGTCATGGTTCAAAAGGGTTCAAGGGTCATGGCTTGGTTTTAATAACAAGGACCTTTTTTGCAATTCCATAAAAACCAAAGACCAAATCTGCCATTTTCCAAAGTTATTCCAAGGGACCAATTATGACAAGTTTCAATAGTACAAGGACCATTAAAGATATTTTCAAACTTCCAAGGACTATTTTTGCCAATTATGAAACTTGAAGGACCAAACTTGTAAATTCTCAAAACTTTTGAAATTTTTCACCAAAGGACTAATTATGACAACTTATGATTTCAAAAGGACCTTTGGTGACTTTTCTTTTAAAATAAGTGCTCAGGGACTATTTTTGACAAGATTTGAAACTTGGGGGACTAAAACTGCCAATTATGCAAACTTAGCTCGATTTTCATCAGATTTTAAACATTTTGCATCTGAAACATATAAAATGCAATTTTGAGATATTTTTAGTATTTTGATGCATTTCTGAGCGTTTTTAAATGTTTTGCAGTTCAGATTTGACAAAAAATGATGAGTATTTACACACTCATCAACTGCTATCTTGGAATAGTCATCAAATATTCTCGTCATTTCTTAGAAGTACTAGCCTGATTAGGTTTCAAGGATATCATTCTGCCATAATCCTTTAAAATTCACTTTTGATTTTAAAGCAAACTTGACATCTCTACCTAAGAATAATGGTAAACATACACTACACTCTTCTAATCATCAACATATCACATCATTATCCGAACCCCATTGTAAGTCAGTATGTAAAACTTCACAGTATCACGTTTCTTTCAAACACTACTAGACATAAACACTATATGATATATCCTTCATCCCAAAACCACCTAAAACATGATCAACTTTGGAAATGGTTTGGATAACCACTTGCCACTATCAAGACTTTCCTACAACGACAATTATCACATCATTATAAACCATCTCACATCAAAAATATATTACATCTTTAATTAACAACAGTTACCCTAACAACAACAAAACTATTCCATTTGAGGCACTATATCGACGAAAGTGTCAGTTAACCATTTGTTGGACTAAAGAGTTCAGAGATCAACCGTGAAACAACTAATAAAACCATACTAATACAAATTACGCTGCATTTCGCATGCTATCGCCAGAAACAAAAATTACATAGATGTAAGGCGTTAAAATTTACCAAAACTCCATGTTAGAAATTAAGGTTTTGTTGAAAGCCTCGATACAATAAGATATGATTCGTTTTGAGAATCGAGAAAAACCAAACTTGAGGTATATTGGACTCTATAAGATTTTTAACAAAACCATTTAGATTATCAACTTAAGCCACCACCAAAAACTTAGAATGGTACATAACACATTCTCCTAGACACTTCAACATCGGATAACACACACTGAATTCCGAGACGGAATTCCCTTAAGGGGTAGAGACTGTAGCAACCCGTAATTTTTTATAAGGTAAAATGACTATTTTACCCTTTGAATTTTTAAAGTTGACCTTTGACTTTGACTTTTGACTATTTGACTTTTACCGTAACATAAAAGCAAATACGATAACCGGTAGTAACTGGTAGTTTTTCTTGTGACCAACACAAGACTACGATAAGTCTATATGTTCAAAATACTTTATTTTCACCAATAATCATAATTTATGTGAACTATTACTACTTTATCATTTTTAAGCAGGTATGTTACTTTTTACGTAAGACGCGTACTCAAACCTACGTTATTAGGTTTTAACAACATAAAAGCACCATATTAGACTTATCATACTTTTAATATGCCTAGTTAGAATATATTGATAAGTTTAGACATTTTTGTAAGTATTATATTTTTACGTTACCCGGTTTTAAGTTTCGTGACTTAAGGGCTTAACATTAGTAATTACCGGGACCAAACTATGCCTCATAAACCAAAAGTAGGCAAAATATTACATACAATACCACCTCAAAAGAGAGGTGGCATGCAAAGGGTAACACACAAGGCCATGTGGGCTTTGCCTAACACACTAAGCCTCTTAACATGCCAAAACCTAAAAACGACAGAAAGTGAACGACAAAACCTAAAAACGGCAAAAACTAAGCTGACCTGTTGTTGACTAGAAAACAACCTTAGTGAGAACTTTAAGTGATATATTGATCATTTGAGGCTAATATAAAGCCAAGATTGAGTCAAGATTGTTGTCTTGAGGTTTTCTAAACTTAGACACATCCTTAATATGGTCTTGATTATTATTGCTTAACCATAACTTAGCCGCACGGCTAGTAAGTCTAATGACCGAAACTTATTTTTAAAACTTGTTTACTAGACTATGACAAACTAAGTAAATGACCATATGACATGTTAAACTACTTCACGACCTCTTGATTTTGATAGCCAAACAACATTTAAGGAATACTTTAACCTAAGGATTCATGTACAACATCATAAGCCAACAAACTACATATACGTGTACACTTATATTGTACAATATACTAAAACACGAATACTATGCTTTCTTAGGTAATCGTTAAAGATCGTGGTCTTGCCATACTATATTGTTGACATACATTATATCGTTACACTCCGCTGCTGATCATTACCGTGAGTTCATAGCCCCACTTTCTATTACTTAATTGTTTTACAAACCCTTAGGGGAAATACATGCTATATTTTAAACCGAACACATTGCTTTCAAACTGTATACTTATCTGATTGATTTATTTGCACTAAGTTACCGCATTTGCCAAACATAAGTCCCTAATCATGAACCATTAATCACTAGTGAGAGTGGGCGCGAATATTGTGAATAGATCTATTGGGATTGACGAATCCCGTTTGTGTTGACCGGTTAGGCAAACAAACGCACTATATTTGAGTAATATTAGATAAAACGGCAATTTTACCTATTAGGGCTGGTACCAACAGTTTCACCAATTAATTTTGGAACACGTTAACGCCTTGGTTGCATGAGCTTAGTGAAATAATATGTTGGGATTCTTGATTTGATGAGACAAAGTAAATAGAAGAATGAAACAAAGGAACTTAAAGTGACAAAGATGAAACCTACAAAAGGATGGAGGGACTTGCTTGCAAAAGAAGATTTATTGTTTAGTCCTTTGTAGAGATTTGTAAACCCTAATACTCTAGTATATAAAGAGAACATGGGGTGTAGGTTTTATGAATACAAGTCTTCCATAATGTAGTCATTAAAGGTATGTGTGTCCTAGGCATGTAGTTCATTGTAAACGCCTAGGTTAGTGTAGTTTAGTTTAGCCTCAAGGATCTTTGATCCTTGTTACAAGTTAAGTGTAACCGTATTATTCTGATCAAATAATATTTGAGGCTTTTAGTGATTATTAAATATAAACCTTGTGTTAATATCAATTAATATTTTGTTCTATATTCCGCTGCGTATACAAGTTTATTATCATTGTTATTGTTAAACCCTAAGGCTCAAAACGATCTCAAGGAGTCCTCACAGATTCCACAATTGGTATCAGAGCTTGGGGAGCTCGTTATCTAGGGATTCGCAAGGTTTTATTGGTCGAAGAATGGCGAAAAGAAGAAAAAATTCGAATTTGAAATTTTTCGTATATGTTTCTGCAGCACTGTTTTGAAACGATCATAACTTTTTCGTTAACCGTTGGATCGTGACGAAATTTTTGGTGGACGTTCTCTATATATCCATGTAACGTTTCACCGGAGGGATCGTCGATTTGAGATTTAATCAAAAGTTATAAGGTGTCGAATATGGCTGTAGACAGAGGTTTTTAAAAGTCAAATTTTAGGGTTTTAAAGGGTTGTTATTTTTCTGATTCTCTTATTCGAATGCTTATTCAACATGGGAATCGGTTTGAATACATCTCTTAATCCCATACGAGATTTTACGATCATGGAAGCAGCTTTGGATTCTTTATTAATCGTTTTTATGGTTCATGAATGATAAATCTGATTGGTTATAGTGGGTAGTAACAAATTTACTTAAAGTTTCAATTGTTTCACATCATGGGTCGGTGGTTGTCCTTTTTTTATTACTAAATCATGGGTCGATGATGTTTGCATGTGACAATCATTACAAAATTACTACACTACTATTAGATGCATTGATTACTGATCATGGAATTCAAGTAAGCCAACGAGGGCTTTGGCTGTGATATATTGTGGGATCTCAAAACTATATAACCTACTGCTGCTCGCACGCTTATAACTGCTGCTCGTATTGAATCTGCTGAAACATGATACTATTGCTACGTTTCTCGAAACCACTGCCAGGCTTCTCAATACCACTGCTAGTACTCGTTTCCACTGGTCCACGATATCGATTCCACTGCTAGTATGCTTGCATACCACTGCTATGGTTCGGGTTACCACCGCTTGCTTTACTCGACCACTGCTATCATGACTTGATACCACTGCTATCATGACTTGATACCACTGCTAGCATGTTCTTTCCACTGCTAGTTATGCGAGTTATCACTGCTAATGTTGCGTGTTTCCACTGCTGCATTTGAAGATTACAACTGCTACTCGTTTGTTACTTGGTGATGTCTCGAATTTAGTGCTGGTTCCTTGAAGAAAAACTCTTACTACTGGTGTTATTGGTTTTCAGGTTGAAGTTATGCATGGAAGATTTGTTTGCATGTGATGGTCGGTGCATTACTTAAAGTGATAAATGCAAAGGTCACATGGGATGAAATTACTTGGAACATTGAAATAATACATGATCTTATGCATGCATTATAATGAATTTATGGTCGGTGACATGCAATTCATGGGTACAAGCTAGTAGGCTGCTAATGTAAGTATTGGTTATTATAATGTATTAATTTGCTCATGGTATTTATTTGGAGTTTGTCATGCTCAGCTTGTCCGAGAGTTATTTTTCTAATGCTAATGTTGTTCGCTATAAATTGTTTCCACTGCTTATATCTTTCTATATCGGACGACGAAGGATTTTTGGTTCTCGAATGGTTTTGGACTTGAGGGGAAGTCGAGCATGATAAGTGTTTTGGCTTTTGGCGACACACACATGGGAGTTGGTTCACACACACAAGGAGTTTGGTTATTTGTTCGTAAACGATTATAAAGGCTCGTTTTTGGTTTTTATTAATTAATTGATTACGAAAATGGTTATTTATCACTTATTTGAAGGTGAAGTGGAATTACTTGAATGCGTGTTCTTATTATATTTTTAAACGGCGGAATCGTTTAAAAGTAACTTGTTCGTGCTTCAATGATTGTGACGAAGAATTGACGTAACACTTAAAGGAGTGACGTTATTGTGCTCAGTGATTATTGTCAAGAGATTGTGGTCTCCCTATACATTGGTTGGTATACGTTCAGAGTCACGTGGATAAACAAGACATAAGACGCAAGTTGGGGTTATTCTACTTCTACATCAAGTTCGTTATATTTGGTTTTCTTCACAAGTAATCATTACAAGGAGCTTACAGATTAGAAGAATCATTTGATGTTCATGCACCACTCAAGGGGAAGTTTCTATTGCTTACATTCTCTATTTGTTGATAACAAAAAGGGGAAGAGATGTTGGAGTGGCATAGCATGGATTAAGGGGAAGACAAAGGAAGACAAGATTTGTTTCATTTAGGGACATGTTTACATCTCAACTTTTCTACTTCGTCTAGGGAAGTTCATACACGACTTTGTTTGTTTTGTCATCATCAAATAGGGGAAGATTGTTGGGATTCTTGATTTGATGAGACAAAGTAAATAGAAGAATGAAACAAAGGGACTTAAAGTGACAAAGATGAAACCTACAAAAGGATGGAGGGACTTGCTTGCAAAAGAAGATTTATTGTTTAGTCCTTTGTAGAGATTTGTAAACCCTAATAGTCTAGTATATAAAGAGGACATGGGGTGTAGGTTTTATGAATACAAGTATTCCATAATGTAGTCATTAAAGGTGTGTGTGTGTGTCCTAGGCGTGTAGTTCATTGTAAACGCCTAGGTTAGTGTAGTTTAGTTTAGCCTCAAGGATCTTTGATCCCTGTTACAAGTTAAGTGTAACCTTATTATTCTGATCAAATAATATTTGAGGCTTGGAGTGATTATTAAATATAAACCTTGTGTCAATATCAATTAATGTTTTGTTCTATATTCCGCTGCGTGTACAAGTTTATTATCATTGTTATTGTTAAACCCTAAGGCTCAAAACGATCTCAAGGAGTCCTCACGGATTCCACATAATAACTGTTTTGTATTCAACATTATGGGTGTATAACAACGTAACTCACACAAACATTATGTGTTCAATTTTTAACAATAAACCTATGAATTCACTCAACCTTTGTGTTGACAGTTTTAAGCATGTATTTCAGGTCCATATTGTACAAGGCTGGCATGGAGGAGCACGGATACTCAAGAAGGCTATAAATTTTATTATCATTCGAAAACCCATTGAATGTATTTTGTAAACCGTGAAAATACTGGGACCTCATTTTTGTAAACTCTGATATTTATATAAATCGAATGATAAATCTTTTAAAACGACTCCATTAGAGTTCGTTTTCTATTGTTATGACTGTTGTGCCATGAAGTAACACCCAGTTTGAATTCCGCTGCGTATCACGAAATTGGGGGTGTTACAATAACCCTCATTACTGCCGCCACCATTACCCTAATCACCGTCGCCTTCTGCCTTTCCTCCATGTGTTGGTGGTTTCGGTTTGTTTAGGCGGTTTTGGTTTGTTTGGTGGTTTTCGGTGTGCTTGGTGGTTTCGAGTGTGCTTGGTTGTTTGGAGATATGTTAAGATCTATCTCAGAGTTTGTGGTTTTTCTTGTGTTTTGTGGTTTTCAGATGTGTTTGTGATTTCTGTTTGATGGTTTCAATGTGTTCGGTAGGTTCGATTTTAGATCCTTGAAGATCCAGATACTTTCATTGGCTATGGTTGCTAATGCCGATGGTGATATCCTGAAACAAACCCTAGCAAACTTTCTAGGAACCACAACTTCAAATTTGTTGTTAGCTTACAAAAGTGTTTCAAAATGTTTAGCCACTTTAATAGGTTTTCACTTAAACTCTCCTATCCCAGTTACTTCATACCTTCTCTTCACCATCCATAACTTAATAGCATGAAAAATTACCACTTGCTTTGACATTCTTTCTTTATTTTTCAAAAGTTCAAGTTATGTAGAGAGTTTATGTAATGTCATTTCGATGTTTAACCCAAAGACAACAACATTTTAAAGATTTATGGAACCCTTTGCGATGGTTAAAACGATAGGATCTTGCACCGTCAACACCATCATAAAAGGGTATGTACATGAAGTACCACGAATAAGCAAATATCTTTGCAACCACACAATGTTCCCACTGGATCCATTAATTGCTGTTGTTGGAGTCGTTTCAACCCTAAGGAACAACATCTTATTTATTTAGATGATATCTTTTAGTGATGCTTTTACACCTATATGAGAAAAAGTACCAAAATGTATAATAGAAAAAGAAATGGCTGGGATTCGAGGCAATTTTTAGGTTTCGAGATGTTGACTACTCTATACATTGATTATGCCAATCTCAAAAGCATGCAATGAATCTTTTCTATATCTATATCTTCTATGGAGGCTTAATTTAATAATGCATTTGGAATATAACACATTTTCTTAATGTTGAAATGTGTTATTTTTGCTATCAAATAAAATCACCATAACTATCATAAATATCAACAGTGATTATTAAAAACCTGAAATCGTATTCACACAAACCATTTTAATTTGAAGATATTTATTTACTAACATAATATGTATAATATTTTGAAAGTTATATTAGACATTCAATTTGAAGATTTATACAATATTGGAGTTTTTTGCAACCAATGTTACGATATTGGACTTCTTTGCAACCAATGTTAGAAAGTCATGTTAAACATAATACTTGTAACAATTACAAATACAAAGTCTTTTTATTTATTAATCATCGTGAACTTTGTTAGCAACACCATCTATAAATTTATATTTTCACTAAAAACATATAACATAAAAATATATACTCGTCGGAAGATTAATTACAAGGGTACCCGCCGCCGCAACGCGCGGGTACCTGGCTAGTACTAATGAAAAGGAGAAAAGTTATGGATTGATTGAGTGAGTTCTTATGATAATTAAAAGCGTGTTTACTTAGATTTTCTTATTGGTCGGTTGAATTGTCACATCCTCATTCTGATTGGTGCGTTGTATTCCGTGTTAGTCATAGGAGGGTGCCTAATTCCCTAGTTCTACGAATTGTAACTCTCCTCTAGACTATCCGGGATCGCCAAATACCATAGTATCTCCCCCGAATACTCTATTATCTTAAAGCTACAACTCACGCAATAAACACAACGATGGCTCAAGTGCACTCTCAAGCTTTTTGCTATTTAGGACATTCAAGCTCACAACAATTAAAGAAGAAGCCAGTTTTTCTTACTCTATCGTCTACCAATTAAAACAAGAGACAACCTATAATAATCAAAAACTAGGTTTCATAGATCTAACCAAACAAAAAACTAATTTAGCTACGCATGATAGATAAGCATGAACACAAACAACCCAATTAAACATAGGATAAACATGGTGATAGATTGGATAAACAAACTTATCTTTGAGTGTAAAGAAGGGGTTTAGAACCCTAAAGTACTGCCCAAGTCGGACTATGAACGAACTAGGGTTTGCTCTCCAAAATATTACACACAAAATACATAAAATTCGAAGTCTATATATAGATTTACACTTACGACGGCATCGCCTTTTGATGGTGACGTCGTATGGTTGCCGTCATTAGGGTTTCGTTATGGACAAGTCATATTTGAAACGACGCCAGTTGAGGAAGTGTGACGCCGTCTGGCTTCATTAAGGACGTCGTCATGGAGTGGGTCTTGGTCGGCCGGTGAAAAATAAAGGGCAACGCCCTTTTTGAATAAGGCGTGATGCCATCATGTTGTAAAACCAAAATATGACATGAGCCGTCGCTTGAGAATTTTTAGAAAACATTGTGAGCGACGGCGTCGCCCTTTGAGTTGGGACGCCGTCAGGTGTGAATTTCAGCCTTGAAATCTTGACTTTGTCGTTTTCTTCATGTTTTCGCTCCTATTCGTCCAAAAGTGTTTGATTCCAGCAATTTGCTTCCAAAAGACCTAAAATGTGAAAAGGAACGATTTTAAGCAGTAACAGATATAAAATGTATCAATTTAGGCCTTAAATGACCCCCTAAAAACGTATGTTTTAAATCCTTATCAAAAGGATGATAACATAAGAATATATCTAACTTGTCCATTTTTGTTGTTTGTGTAGCCTTTTTTTGCTATTAAAAACACAAGTTTTCATATTTTGACTTTTGCGTGCATTTTGTGATCATTCTAGCGTCACATTTTTTAACCACCCTGTTAACATCGAAGAGTAAAATAGTCATTGTACATAAACAAAATACACACACATGTCAAAATTTGTAAAGTTTGTGTTTTAATAGCAAAAAATAATAAGGCTACATTGAATAACAAAAATGGACAAGTTAAATACATTTTTTTTTTGTTATTATCCCAAAATCAAATATCTCATAAATCGTTTATCGTTAAGTAAACTAATTACACCATTATGTTGAGCATAAAATAATCTTTTATTAGAGGGGCACTTACGTATATTTTCTTCAGTTTTTTTTGCGAGTATTGAAATTTATGTTCTGAAAAATTATATGTGATTTGTAATATTAAGAATCACTGTGATTTATGATATATAAGGTTAATTGCTTGAAAATGTATCATACCTGTCACTTTTTGTTATTGTGTGTACTGAACTTTCAAATTTCGATTATTGTGTGTATTTTGTTACTATTTTACCATATAAAATGACTATTTTACCATTCAAAATTTGGAAAAAGTAAAGGTAAAATGGTCACAATACATATAATAATCAAAATTTAAAAGTTCAGTACACATAATAAGAAAAAAAGTTCAGTACACAAAATAACAAAAGTAGCAAGTATAATACATTTTCAAACAATTAACCCTATAATATAAAAGTCGGATCACAAATCACATGTAATTTCGTATAGCCTAATATTTAATACTTATCAAAACCGATTTTTTTTTACTAAAAAGATAAAAAAAATGGTGTTTTTTGTTTTTCCTTTTCTATATAAAAAAGAGTAAATTACACCGTTAGTCCCTATGGTTTGCCCAAAATAACAGTCCAACTCCCTTCGTTTTTATTTTTGCGCCATAAGTCCTTATAATGAAGTTTGGTAACACCATCAGTCCCTATCTCTAACGGTCGTTAGCTTTCTCCGTTAACTCCCACATGTGCGTTACATATGCCGTCCATTTCTAACGATCGTTAGCGTTTTTGCACGTTTTCGTCCGTTTTTTCACGTTTTCGTCTGTTTTTCACGTTTTCGTCAGTTTTTGCACGTTTTCGTCCGGTTTTTCACGTTTTTGTTCGTTTTTTCACGTTTTCGTCCGTTTTTCCACGTTTTTATCCGTTTTTGCCCGTTTTTTCACGTTTCCGTCCGTTCATTCATGTTTTCATTCGTTTTTTCACGTTTTCGTCCGTTTTTGCACGTCTTCGTCCGTTTTTTCACGTTTTCGTCCGTTTTTTCACGTTATCGTCAGTTTTTTCATGTTTTCGTCCGTTTTTGCACGTTTTCGTCCGTTGTTGCACGTTTTACACGTTTTCGTCCGCTTTTGCACCTTGTAACACCCCCAAAAATGGTTTGCAGCGGAAGAAAAGGTTTTTGGGATGCTACTCAATTGGATCATAACACAAAGTGAAAAATAAAGATTTTTCTTAAAAGATTTCATTTATTGAAGTAAAACAGAGTTTACAAAGTTTGAATTGTTGCGGAAAATGGCCCATTAATAAAATATGGTCCCCATAAGTAAATCAGAGTCATCTATGACCATGCCATGCCAATGCCCAAGCGCCTCCAGAGTTAGCTATCGCCTTTTCATCCTGAAAATACATGCTAAAAAGTCAACACAATGGTTGAGTGAATTCATAGGTTTAGTAATAAAGCAGTTGATCACAAGATTTTCAAGTTTAAAATAAGCCATGGGCTACGTTGTTATACGCCCATAAAAGATAATTGATATTATTGCACTAAGCTCATGAAACAAATACTAACTGCATACACCTAATTACTGGTGTAAGTAAATAAAATTGCCCCTCTGAGATGTAATAGCCAATTACATAGAGATACCAAATATAGTGCGCCCGGTTATTTCCGATAACCGAGTCGGGGTCGCGTTCCCATAGTACTATTCACAATATTTGCGTTCACTCGCAAGTGATTAATGGTTCATGATGTAGGGGACTTTTGGCTGGCAACTTAGGTAGAGTCATAATATCAAGAGTACAGCAAACAGTTTTCAAGCAATTGTGATCATAAAAGCAGTAGTAGCATGTATTCTCCCCCAAGGAGTTTATAAAATAGTTAAAAGAGTAAAAGTGGGGCTATGAACTCACCTCGATACGAGCAACGCAAGAATCACAACTAACAAGACTGGCATCAAAAAGCAAGTACAACCAAATCATGAAGAAATGTACATCGATATCCAAAGAGTACAAGTACATCGGTACTACATCGTCACGGCCTAATAATATACGTATTATCTCAAAATACGTCTCAAAAGTAAAAATAATATAATATCTGAAGGACAGAGTGTCTTAGTTTCTGTGGAATACTCGAATCAAATATTTTCAACAATCCATAATCAATATCCCAAAAGTTTAGTTTTAATGTTTCGTGTGGTGGTAAGAAAACGACGACTCCAAGTACAACTCACGCTAAAATATACCAAAAATGTAACTCACACCAAAGATATAACTCACGCCAAACATAACTCATACCAAGACATAATATATATCCCAATATATTATGAGGAATAGTCAAGAAGTACTGACCAAGACTCAACTCGAGTAGACAACGACCAAAAGAAGTCGGTGAACTAAAGACACTTAATTATGCTAAGAAAGTAAGTTAATTGGTAAGTTTCGGTGTTTACCCAGAATCCCCAATTAGCTTGCATAAAATAAATATATTTCATAAAAAATGACAAGTTTGAATTTGCAATTCAAACAATAAAGGTTTCACTACTTAAAAGAGCATTTGTTTAGATTCCTGTCGGGTTTTTAATAATAAACGGGTTTTGAATTTAAAAGGATATAAGTTTAGAATGATTTCATACATTTTGGCATGACGCGTTCATTTATAACATATTCCCAAGTCGTCGTGACTTTAATAAAATAAATTTCTCAAAATAATATTTCCCGACAATTTACTAGAAAACCAGTAACGATTATTTATTAATTATTAGACAATTTTTCTTCATTTATCGTTGCGAATCAAATATATTAAATTTATAACGAGTCTAATATATTGTATTCGTTTCTAGTCAAATAAGTCTATATTGTCTAATTGTCAAATGAATACAACGTCTAATAATTGTCCAATAGTCTCAAAATAATAATTTCAATCCAATTGTTTATTGCCAATGTCAAATCATATTCATTACCAGTTCCAAATCGCCATTCCAATAACGAGTGTCAAGTTTCACCAACTTATCCGAAACTTACCTATATCAATATTAATATTTGTAAGCTCATATATCCCGTTAGTCAGTTGTTTCTTATTCGTAAAATATTACCACAATTACCTATACTAATATAGTTTTTTAATAATTTTAATAAACTAAAAAAATTTTGTTCATTTAACTTGGGCCCAAGGCCCCTTTAATTTAACAACCAACCTCGCCCATTTTGACTGAATACCCAACAAACATCACACCCCTTGGTGCGTTTTGCCTGACTCGTTGCCAACAAACACCAATATGCTCCAACGAGGTTTCTAACACAAAGTAAACCATAAACAAGCTGTAACTCAATGAAATGAATCAAAACATATCAACATAAGGTAAACCGAACGAGCTAAGCAATATCTGATCCGACGATAAGTTATAATGTCAACACAACCTCTTTAAAATATAAATCAAATACGGGTCTAACCCGACTCGAGCTCAAACTGAGAACAATCGACCATAACTTTAATTCGTTTAACACCACCCGGTTCGACTCACAAACATTTATACCCATCTTATCACACGGAAACAAAACACAACAGGTACATATCAATGATCAAACATACACCCTTTCAAGATATTTGCACCACACGAATTAAACTCAAGCCAAATGCCTTTTTAACAGGTTACAGCCATGTTTCAGACCGGAATTCAAAACCACTCGCGACATCGAGACTAAATCCGAATATACCCAAAACCCTTTTTACAGATTATAACCACACGAAACTTTTGTTAAAACGTTTTTATTCATCATTTTTATTCCACGAAAAGTATTAAAATGACACATAAATGGTTGTAAATCAAAAAGAGAAACTGAAAAGGTTTTGATGTTATCATACCCAGAAAACCACGAGAAGAAACGGAGACGTGAGGCGCGATGGTGGTGGCTGCGGCCACAGCGGCGGTGGTGGCTCCCGTTAGCAACCCAAATAGATTCACAACCCTTAATATAGAAAACCATAGAAATCTGAACCTTGAAATCAAGATCTAGAGAGCGTCATTAAGTTCTAGGGCGCGTGTGGTACGAAAATAGAACCACCATAGGCCGATCTATCATCTTGGATGGGCGGTGTTATTTAGTGTGTCCGATGGCGGCGCGTGGGCGGCAGCGGTGGCCGACGGTTGCCTGTGGCCGAAATAGACGCCGGAAAGTTTTTCCGGTCGCTGGTTTTTAGAGTGGGAGAGAGAGACATTTTTAAGAGGGAGAGAGGTGAGTGTATTATGAGAAGAGAGAGAGTGAAGTGAGGGCTTATATACTAAAGGAGGGATCCTTTTTGCCAACATCAAAAGTGTAGGGTAGAGTAAATGAAAATGTTACAGGGACCAAACTCTTAATTTCTTAAACTTTTATAAATATTAGATTCGGGACATATTCGGAGGAGTAAACGGACTTGAACAATTACGAAACTTGCGCCATTGTTCACGAAATCATTTATCCAATAAAAATGAGTATTTACTCGACCACTTTCTCGCAAATAGAAATAATGATCAATTTGAATGTTTTAACGAAGTTACAATTGTGCCGGTACGCGTTGTGTCTAAGTTTTCATGTTTTATGAGAAAATCTATCGTTCTCGATTTAAATAGGCTCGGGAAAATCCAAAAGTGAAACTTAGTAGCATAATTACTATAGTTTATTATTAAAATTTGTTTGAAATTTTACGGGGTGTTATAGTACCTACCCTTTATGGGAACCTCGTCCTCGAGGTTAAGTTTGTGTTAGTCGCTTATGTGATAAAGTAAGGATTTAAAATGTAGTAGCTCGTTCGAAAACGTGGCGTTGACAAATTTATCTGAATACTCGTTTGTTTGAAAGACATATAACTTTTCAAGAACGGTTATCTCCTTGTGAGATAGATAATTTGTGTAAGATGTTTGTGATTTCGAGAGGTTTTAATAAAACAAGTTTTTACACTTGATGTAATTGAGAAAAAATTTCAAAAGTCGACGTTTGAAACCTCTTCGCATAAGAATATTTGATAAAGTTTGACCAGAAATTTTCATTTCGTAAGAAAAGTAGTTTAAAAAATATTGCCACGAGTCTTTAATGTTGTTACCGATGTGATTTAAGAAAAATCCCCGAAGGTGAAAACGTTAGACAAAATGTAGTTGGGTATGCATTACCTCATAAGTTCTAGATGTTTTAAAATAGCAAGTATTTAAATTTTTTGAAGAGAGCTTGACGTATGTAAAGAAAGTTGTTGAAATCGGTTTTAAATTTTTTGTGATGAAAACTTGTTAATCAAAGTTTTAAGCGACAACATGAAATCGGTTCCAAGTTGGAGATTTACATGTGAATTCAAAAGTTGTTCCTCAAATTTTAAATAAATCCAAACACCTTAGTTTTTGTAAATGATGAATCAGTTTGCTCCTTAGCAATTCTCATTAAAATATTTATTGTTTTCAAAAAAAAAAAAAGTGCTTTTTTGGAAATTTGGCTTATTTTCAAAAGTAAATATCGTTTATTATTTAAAGCTTTTTAAGATGAGTAAATAGTTTGTAAGGAAATTGCAGTAAAGTTCATGAAAAGGTTTGTAAAAGCACCTTATTGAGTAAGAAGGGAGGACCTTTTTTTTTTTTTTTTTTACCGGTGAACAGTAATTGCCAATTATTGTGAACAGTAGCCTAACGGCTACTTTTTATTCCATTAATACCCCATTTTTTTTTTGAAAAAAACTTCATTCTTCCATACACTACTTAACCTTTCACCTACATTTCTCTCATCAATACTCCAAGATGCCGCATGTTATTATCATTGTTGCGATCGTGTATTTTGTAGTAGCATCTATCTACTATGTTAACTTCTCGGAAGAAGAAAACAATCCGTTTTTGTTCGTGATTTTGGCGATTCTTGCTCCACTCGTGGGTTTGGCAATTTGCATAGATAAGTGTTTGGTAATAGTTAGTTTTGTGAGAATAGAAGTGTAATAAAACTTTGTTTGACTTCTGTTTTTATGTAATATATATATATATTTATTTATTTTTTATTCCTACAGTAGTAAAAGAATATGTAAGAATAATTCTATTTATCCTTAATTTGTGACTTGTTTGGTTTTCTAGATATGTTTAACTTATTTGAAAAGGGAATAAGTTCATGAAAACTAGTTGTTGACACTCGGATTTATGTTAAGATGTGACCAAGTGGTTACGTTTAGGTATGGTCTCGCTAAATGGCTTTGTGTGGTTTTATTTTGATCAAGGGCCAACGCCTGTTAAGTATAGGGTGCGTTTGGATTAAAGTGTGGTTCGAAGCCCACAATTTAAAATAAGGAGTGGTGGTAGATGAGATTGAATATTCGTGGTAAAGATGTGGTAAGGGTTCATTTAGTTATTGTATTTAATCTGATAAATACACATGAATTGTTTATACTCACACAAAATTTTTGTGATTCTCGAAAACCAAGTAGCAAATCAATCTGGCATAACCCATATATAACTACTCTAAGTATTAAGACTTTTTGGGAAAATGACCGTGAAGTGATCGAAAAAAAAATAGTTGAAAGTAGTTTGCAACAAAGTTTACTATTTCATAAGAGGGTAGTAAAACGAATCGTTGATATTTCAAAGAAATTAGTGAAAGGTTAGGGATACGTTCCCAGAAAAGTAACTTGAGTTGCAAATTGACTCTTCGTATGTTTTTAGATCTTTTAGTCGTTCGTTTATTATTTATTTTTAGCGAGGGGTTCCCTTTGTAGATGTCGAGGTGTGTTATTCCTAGAACGGCTAGAGAAGTAATCCGATTTATCGATTTAGTACGAGTTTTGGGGCAGGGGTGACACTATTATCGCAATGGATAACGAGACAACTTCAATCTCAACGTCTAAGAGAATGATGATAGGATGGGATGATGGATACATAGGTTGTAACGACTCCGTAATAGAAATTTAATGGTTCAGTAGAGAAGACGATAAGTCGATGGGACGGGAAAACAAAAGACATGGTATAGTAGCGACCCAAAAATATAATTTAAACATAGAGTAATGTCGTGCGGTAAATAAACTTTAGTTAGTCCCGCATAACTACTAAGCAAATCTAAAATATAATCATTAACTCACGTCATGCAACATTTTATTGGTTATGTATTATCTGCTCAGCAAATCTCATACATAACGTAGGCACGGAGGGCGCGAAGTGGTGGTGTAAAGTGGTTCATTCAACATGGATCACTGTGGTGTCCTTACGCGAAGTGGTAGTGTGCATCATCTGCCATGCAAATCTCCATGCACGTTGCTAGTAAGATGTAGACGCGGGGGCGTAAGGTAGTAGTGTGAGATGGTTGGTTTAGAGAGTGTAGCGTTGCAATGAGAAAGGCGTTCCACTTAGGAGAAAAGTATCGTAGTGAGGAGACGTTGTGACGTCAGTGTGTGATGTGTAGGAGTAAACCTTTACAACTCTTATAATGAACACACATGAAAATTTTACCATTTTTAGAAGTCAATCAGGAGGTCAAGTGGACATACCACTATTATAACTACTTTCAGTATTGCAACATTCACCTCTGAGTCGGACATAGGTGATCAAGCTATGTCCCACTGTCCCTGGTTGAATATAGGTGATCAAGCTATATTCACCCGAGGTTCAATGAATCTTGCAATGCTTAGCTTAGTTATACTGGTAACATGCCCTAATGTTTTTAAAGTTTGGTATGAAAGATGGAACAAATATTTCATTTATGTGGGGAGAAGGCGTAAGCAGTGGTACGTAAACATGTATATAAGTAAAGCAATCATAGCTAATAGTGAGGTTAAGTTGTCAGTAATAAAACACATATCTTATCAAAGATGACTTCAACGAGTCATAAGTGAGGCATTCAGCTTGGCAGGCAGGCATGTGTCGGTCATAGGGTTAAGTTTTTGTAAAAGTGGTTATAGTCTAGGTTTTAAAAATTTCCTAGTTCTCTACAACCTAGGCTCTGATGCCAACTGTAACACCCCCAAAAATGGTTTGCAGCAGAAGAAAAGGTTTTTGGGATGCTACTCAATTGGATCAAAACACAAAGTGAAAAATAAAGATTTTTCTTAAAAGATTTCATTTATTGAAGTAAAACAGAGTTTACAAAGTTTGAATTATTGCGGAAAATGACCCATTAATAAAATATGGTCCCCATAAGTAAATCAGAGTCATCTATGACCATGCCATGCCAATGCCCAAGCGCCTCCCGAGTTAGCTATCGCCTTTTCATCCCGAAAATACATGCTAAAAAGTCAACACAATGGTTGAGTGAATTCATAGGTTTAGTAATAAAGCAGTTGATCACAAGATTTTCAAGTTTAAAATAAGCCATGGGCTACGTTGTTATACGCCCATAAAAGATAGTTGATATTATTGCACTAAGCTCATGAAACCAATACTAACTGCATACACCTAATTACTGGTGTAAGTAAATAAAATTGACCCTCTGAGATGTAATAGCCAATTACATAGAGATACCAATATATTGCGCCCGGTTATTTCCGATAACCGAAGCGGGTCGTCGGTTCCCATAGTACTATTCACGATATTTGCGTTCACTCGCAAGTGATTAATGGTTCATGATGTAGGGGACTTTTGGCTGGCAACTTAGGCAGAGTCATAATATCAAGAGTACAAAGAAAATTTTCAAGCAATTGTGCATAAAAGCAGTAGTAGCATGTATTCTCCCCCAAGGAGTTTATAAAATAGTTAAAAGAGTAAAAGTGGGGCTATGAACTCACCTCGATACGAGCAACGCAAGAATCACAACTAACAAGACTGGCATCAAAAAGCAAGCACAACCAAATCATGAAGAAATGTACATCGATATCCAAAGAGTACAAGTACATCGGTACTACATCGTCACGGCCTAATAATATACGTATTATCTCAAAATACGTCTCAAAAGTAAAAATAATATAATATCTGAAGGACAGAGTGTCTTAGTTTCCGTGGAATACTCGAATCAAATATTTTCAACAATCCATTATTAATATCTCAAAAGTTTAGTTTTTAACGTTTCGTGTGGTGTGGTAAGAAAGCAACGACTCCAAGTACAACTCACGCCAAAATATACCAAAAATGTAACTCACACCAAAGATATAACTCATGCCAAACATAACTCATACCAAGACATAATATATATCCCAATATATTATGAGGAATAGTCAAGAAGTACTGACCAAGACTCAACTCGAGTAGACAACGACCAAAAGAAGTCGGTGAACTAAAGACACTTAATTATGCTAAGAAAGTAAGTTAATTGGTAAGTTTCGTGTTTACCCGAATCCCCAATTATCTTGCATAAAACAAATATATTTCATAAATAATGACAAGTTTGAATTTGCAATTCAAATAATAAAGGTTTCACTACTTAAAAGAGCATTTGTTTAGATTCCTGTCGGGTTTTTAATAATAAACGGGTTTTGAATTTAAAAGGATATAAGTTTAGAATGATTTCATACATTTTGGCCTGACGCGTTCATTTATAACATATTCCCAAGTCGTCGTGACTTTAATAAAATAAATTTCTCAAAATAATATTTCCCGACAATTTACTAGAAAACTAGTAACGATTATTTATTAATTATTAGACAATTTTGCTTCATTTATCGTTGCGAATCAAATATATTAAATTTATAACGAGTCTAATATATTGTATTCGTTTCTAGTCAAATAAGTCTATATTGTCTAATTGTCAAATGAATACAACGTCTAATAATTGTCCAATAGTCTCAAAATAATAATTTCAATCCAATTGTTTATTGCCAATGTCAAATCATATTCATTACCAGTTCCAAATCGCCATTCCAATAACGAGTGTCAAGTTTCACCAACTTATCCGAAACTTACCAATATCAATATTAATATTTGTAAGCTCATATATCCCGTTAGTCAGTTGTTTCTTATTCGTAAAATATTACCACAATTACCTATACTAATATAGTTTTTTAATAATTTTAATAAACTAAAAAAATTTTGTTCATTTAACTTGGGCCCAAGGCCCCTTTAATTTAACAACCAACCTCGCCCATTTTGACTGAATACCCAACAAACATCACACCCCTTGGTGCGTTTTGCCTGACTCGTTGCCAACAAACACCAATATGCTCCAACGTGGTTTCTAACACAAAGTAAACCATAAACAAGCTGTAACTCAATGAAATGAATCAAAACATATCAACATAAGGTAAACCGAACGAGCTAAGCAATATCTGATCCGACGATAAGTTATAATGTCAACACAACCTCTTTAAAATATAAATCAAATACGGGTCTAACCCGACTCGAGCTCAAACTGAGAACAATCGACCATAACTTTAATTTGTTTAACACCACCCGGTTCGACTCACAAACATTTATACCCATCTTATCACACGGAAACAAAACACAACAGGTACATATCAATGATCAAACATACACCCTTTCAAGATATTTGCACCACACGAATTAAACTCAAGCCAAATGCCTTTTTAACAGGTTACAACCACGTTTCAGACCGGAATTCAAAACCACTCGCGACATCGAGACTAAATCCGAATATACCCAAAACCCTTTTCACAGATTATAACCACACGAAACTTTTGTTAAAACGTTTTTCTTCATCATTTTTATTCCACGAAAAGTATTAAAATAACACATAAATGGTTGTAAATCAAAAAGAGAAACTGAAAAGGTTTTGATGTTATCATACCCAGAAAACCACGAGAAGGAACGGAGACGTGAGGCGCGGTGGTGGTGGCTGCGGCCACAGCGGCGGTGGTGGCTCCCGTTAGCAACCCAAATAGATTCACAACCCTTAATATAGAAAACCATAGAAATCTGAACCTTGAAATCAAGATCTAGAGAGCGTCATTAAGTTCTAGGGCGCGTGTGGTACGAAAATAGAACCACCATAGGCCGATCTATCATCTTGGATGGGCGGTGTTATTTAGTGGTGTCCGATGGCGGCGCGTGGCGGCGGCGCGTGGGCGGCAGCGGTGGCCGACGGTTGCCTGTGGCCGAAATAGACGCCGGAAAGTTTTTCCGGTCGCTGGTTTTTAGAGTGGGAGAGAGAGACATTTTTAAGAGGGAGAGAGGTGAGTGTATTATGAGAAGAGAGAGAGTGAAGTGAGGGCTTATATACCAAAGGAGGGATCCTTTTTGCCAACATCAAAAGTGTAGGGTAGAGTAAATGAAAATGTTACAGGGACCAAACTCTTAATTTCTTAAACTTTTATAAATATTAGATTCGGGACATATTCGAAGGAGTAAACGGACTCGAACAATTACGAAACTTGCGCCATTGTTCACGAAATCATTTATCCAATAAAAATGAGTATTTACTCGACCACTTTCTCGCAAATAGAAATAATGATCAATTTGAATGTTTTAACGAAGTTACAATTGTGCCGGTACGCGTTGTGTCTAAGTTTTCATGTTTTATGAGAAAATCTATCGTTCTCGATTTAAATAGGCTCGGGAAAATCCAAAAGTGAAACTTAGTAGCATAATTACTATAGTTTATTATTAAAATTTGTTTGAAATTTTACGGGGTGTTATAGTACCTACCCCTTATGGGAACCTCGTCCACGAGGTTAAGTTTGTGTTAGTCGCTTATGTGATAAAGTAAGGATTTAAAATGTAGTAGCTCGTTCGAAAACGTGGCGTTGACAAATTTATCTGAATACTCGTTTGTTTGAAAGACATATAACTTTTCAAGAACGGTTATCTCCTTGTGAGATAGATAATTTGTGTAAGATGTTTGTGATTTCGAGAGGTTTTAATAAAACAAGTTTTTACACTTGATGTAATTGAGAAAAAATTTCAAAAGTCGACGTTTGAAACCTCTTCGCATAAGAATATTTGATAAAGTTTGACCAGAAATTTTCATTTCGTAAGAAAAGTAGTTTAAAAAATATTGCCACGAGTCTTTAATGTTGTTACCGATGTGATTTAAGAAAAATCCCCTAAGGTGAAAACGTTAGACAAAATGTAGTTGGGTATGCATTACCTCATAAGTTCTAGATGTTTTATAATAGCAAGTATTTAAAATTTTTGAAGAGAGCTTGACGTATGTAAAGAAAGTTGTTGAACCTCAGATTTTGTGATGAAAACTTGTTAATCAAAGTTTTAAGCGACAACATGAAATCGGTCCCAAGTTGGAGATTTACATGTGAATTCAAAAGTTGTTCCTCAAATTTTAAATAAATCCAAACACCTTAGTTTTTGTAAATGATGAATCAGTTTGCTCCTTAGCAATTCTCATTAAAATATTTATTGTTTTCAAATAAAAAAAAAAGTGCGTTTTTTTTTTTTGGAAATTTGGCTTATTTTCAAAAGTAAATATCGTTTATTCTTTAAAGCTTTTTAAGATGAGTAAATAGTTTGTAAGGAAATTGCAGTAAAGTTCATGAAAAGGTTTGTAAAAGCACCTTATTGAGTAAGAAGGGAGGGCCTATTTTTTTTACCGTGAACAGAATTGCCAATTATTAGAACAAGAGCCTAACGGCTACTTTTATTCCATTAATACCCCATTTTTAAAAAACTTCATTCTTCCATACACTACTTAACCTTTCACCTACATTTCTCTCATCAATACTCCAAGATGCCGCATGTTATTATCATTGTTGCGATCGTGTATTTTGTAGTAGCATCTATCTACTATGTTAACCTCTCGGAAGAAGAAAACAATCCGTTTTTGTTCGTGATTTTGGCGATTCTTGCTCCACTCGTGGGTTTGGCAATTTGCGTAGATAAGTGTTTGGTAATAGTTAGTTTTGTGAGAATAGAAGTGTAATAAAACTTTGTTTGACTTCTTTTTATGCAATATATATATATATAAATATATATATATATATATATATATATATATATATATATATATATATATATATATATATATATTTTATTCCTACAAGAGTAAAAGAATATGTAAGAATAATTCTATTTATCCTTAATTTGTGACTTGTTTGGTTTTCTAGATATGTTTAACTTATTTGAAAAGGGAATAAGTTCATGAAAACTAGTTGTTGACACTCGGATTTATGTTAAGATGTGACCAAGTGGTTACGTTTAGGTATGGTCTCGCTAAATGGCTTTGTGTGGTTTTATTTTGATCAAGGGCCAACGCCTGTTAAGTATAGGGTGCGTTTGGATTAAAGTGTGGTTCGAAGCCCACAATTTAAAATAAGGAGTGGTGGTAGATGAGATTGAATATTCGTGGTAAAGATGTGGTAAGGGTTCATTTAGTTATTGTATTTAATCTGATAAATACACATGAATTGTTTATACTCACACAAAATTTTTGTGATTCTCGAAAACCAAGTAGCAAATCAATCTGGCATAACCCATATATAACTACTCTAAGTATTTAAGACTTTTTGGGAAAATGACCGTGAAGTGATCGAAAAAAAAATAGTTGAAAGTAGTTTGCAACAAAGTTTACTATTTCATAAGAGGGTAGTAAAACGAATCGTTGATATTTCAAAGAAATGAGTGAAAGGTTAGGATACGTTCCGGAAAAGTGACTTGAGTTGCAAATTGACTCTTCGTATGTTTTTAGATCTTTTAGTCATTCGTTTATTATTTATTTTTAGCGAGGGGTTCCCTTTGTAGATGTCGAGGTGTGTTATTCCTAGAACGGCTAGAGAAGTAATCCGATTTATCGATTTAGTACGAGTTTTGGGGCAGGGGTGACACTATTATCGCAATGGATGACGAGACGACTTCAATCTCAACGTCTAAGAGAATGATGATAGGATGGGATGATGGATACATAGGTTGTAACGACTCCGTAATAGAGATTTAATGGTTCAGTAGAGAAGACGATAAGTCGATGGGACGGGAAAACAAAAGACATGGTATAGTAGCGACCCAAAAATATAATTTAAACATAGAGTAATGTCGTGCGGTAAATAAACTTTAGTTAGTCGCGCATAACTACTAAGAAAATCTAAAATATAATCATTAACTCACGTCATGAAACATTTTATTGGTATGTATTATCTGCTCAGCAAATCTCATACATAACGTAGGCACGGAGGGCGCGAAGTGGTGGTGTAAAGTGGTTCATTCAACATGGATCACTGTGGTGTCCTTACGCGAAGTGGTAGTGTGCATCATCTGCCATGCAAATCTCCATGCATGTTGCTAGTAAGATGTAGACGCGGGGGCGTAAGGTAGTAGTGTGAGATGGTTGGTTTAGAGAGTGTAGCATTGCAATGAGAAAGGCGTTCCACTTAGAAGAAAAGTATCGTAGTGAGGAGACGTTGTGACGTCAGTGTGTGATGTGTAGGAGTAAACCTTTACAACTCTTATAATGAACACACATGAAAATTTTACCATTTTAGAAGTCAATCAGAGGTCAAGTGGACATACCACTATTATAACTACTTTCAGTATTGCAACATTCACCTCTGAGTCGGACATAGGTGATCAAGCTATGTCCCACCGTCCCTGGTTGAATATAGGTGATCAAGCTATATTCACCCGAGGTTCAATGAATCTTGCAATGCTTAGCTTAGTTATACTGGTAACATTCCCTAATGTTTTTAAAGTTTGGTATGAAAGATGGAACAAATATTTCATTTATGTGGGGGAGAAGGCGTAGCGCAGTGGTACGTAAACATACATATAAGTAAAGCAATCATAGCTAATAGTGAGGTTAAGTTGTCAGTAATAAAACACATATCTTATCAAAGATGACTTCAACGAGTCATAAGTGAGGCATTCAGCTTGGCAGGCAGGCATGTGTCGGTCATAGGGTTAAGTTTTTGTAAAAGTGGTTATAGTCTAGGTTTTGAAAATTTCCTAGTTCTCTACAACCTAGGCTCTGATGCCAACTGTAACACCCCCAAAAATGGTTTGCAGTGGAAGAAAAGGTTTTTGGGATGCTACTCAATTGGATTATAACACAAAGCGAAAAATAATAGCTTTTTCCTAAAAGATTTCATTTATTGAAGTAAAACAGAGTTTACAAAGTTTGAATTGTTGCGGAAAATGGCCCATTAATAAAATATGGTCCCCATAAGTAAATCAGAGTCATCTATGACCATGCCATGCCAATGCCCAAGCACCTCCAGAGTTAGCTATCGCCTTTTCATCCTGAAAATACATGCTAAAAAGTCAACACAATGGTTGAGTGAATTCATAGGTTTAGTAATAAAGCAGTTGATCACAAGATTTTCAAGTTTAAAATAAGCCATGGGCTACATTGTTATACGCCCATAAAAGATAGTTGATATTATTGCACTAAGCTCATGAAACCAATACTAACTGCATACACCTAATTACTGGTGTAAGTAAATAAAATTGCCCCTCGGAGATGTAATAGCCAATTACATAGAGATACCAAATATAGTGCGCCCCGGTTATTTCCGATAACCGAAGTCGGGTCGTAGTTCCCATAGTACTATCAACGATATTTGCGTTCACTCGCAAGTGATTAATGGTTCATGATGTAGGGACTTTTGGCGGCAACTTAGGCAGAGTCATAATATCAAGAGTACAACAAACAGTTTTCAAGAAATTGTGATCATAAAAGCAGTAGTAGCATGTATTCTCCCCCAAGGAGTTTATAAAATAGTTAAAAGAGTAAAAGTGGGGCTATGAACTCACCTCGATACGAGCAACGCAAGAATCACAACTAACAAGACTGGCATCAAAAGGCAAGCACAACCAAATCATGAAGAAATGCACATCGATATCCAAAGAGTACAAGTACATCGGTACTACATCGTCACGGCCTAATAATATACGTATTATCTCAAAATACGTCTCAAAAGTAAAAATAATATAATATCTGAAGGACAGAGTGTCTTAGTTTCCGTGGAATACTCGAATCAAATATTTTCAACAATCCATTATTAATATCTCAAAAGTTTAGTTTTTAACATTTCGTGTGGTGTGGTAAGAAAGCAACGACTCCAAGTACAACTCACGCCAAAATATACCAAAAATGTAACTCACACCAAAGATATAACTCATGCCAAACATAACTCATACCAAGACATAATATATATCCCAATATATTATGAGGAATAGTCAAGAAGTACTGACCAAGACTCAACTCGAGTAGACAACGACCAAAAGAAGTCGGTGAACTAAAGACACTTAATTATGCTAAGAAAGTAAGTTAATTGGTAAGTTTCGGTGTTTACCCAGAATCCCCAATTAGCTTGCATAAAACATATATATTTCATAAAAAATGACAAGTTTGAATTTGCAATTCAAACAATAAAGGTTTCACTACTTAAAAGAGCACTTGTTTAGATTCTTGTCGGGTTTTTAACAATATACGGGTTTTGAATTTAAAAGGATATAAGTTTAGAATGATTTCATACATTTTGGCATGACGCGTTCATTTATAAAATATTCCCAAGTCGTCGTGACTTTAATAAAATAAATTTCTCAAAATAATATTTCCCGACAATTTAGTAGAAAACCAGTAACGATTATTTATTAATTATTAGACAATTTTTCTTCATTTATCGTTGCGAATCAAATATATTAAATTCATAACGAGTCTAATATATTGTATTCGTTTCTAGTCAAATAAGTCTATGTTGTCTAATTGTCAAATGAATACAACGTCTAATAATTGTCCAATAGTCTCAAAATAATAATTTCAATCCAATTGTTTATTGCCAATGTCAAATCATATTCATTACCAGTTCCAAATCGCCATTCCAATAACGAGTGTCAAGTTTCACCAACTTATCCGAAACTTACCAATATCAATATTAATATTTGTAAGCTCATATATCCCGTTAGTCAGTTGTTTCTTATTCGTAAAATATTACCACAATTACCTATACTAATATAGTTTTTTAATAATTTTAATAAACTAAAAAAATTTTGTTCATTTAACTTGGGCCCAAGACCCCTTTAATTTAACAACCAACCTCGCCCATTTTGACTGAATACCCAACAAACATCACACCCCTTGGTGCGTTTTGCCTGACTCGTTGCCAACAAACACCAATATGCTCCAACGTGGTTTCTAACACAAAGTAAACCATAAACAAGTTGTAACTCAATGAAATGAATCAAAACATATCAACATTAGGTAAACCAAACGAGCTAAGCAATATCTGATCCGACGATAAGTTATAATGTCAACACAACCTCTTTAAAATATAAATCAAATACGGGTCTAACCCGACTCGAGCTCAAACTGAGAACAATCGACCATAACTTTAATTCGTTTAACACCACCCGGTTCGACTCACAAACATTTATACCCATCTTATCACACGGAAACAAAACACAACAGGTACATATCAATGATCAAACATACACCCTTTCAAGATATTTGCACCACACGAATTAAACTCAAGCCAAATGCCTTTTTAACAGGTTACAGCCACGTTTCAGACCGGAATTCAAAACCACTCGCGACATCGAGACTAAATCCGAATATACCCAAAACCCTTTTCACAGATTATAACCACACGGAACTTTTGTTAAAACGTTTTTATTCATCATTTTTATTCCACGAAAAGTATTAAAATGACACATAAATGGTTGTAAATCAAAAAGAGAAACTGAAAAGGTTTTGATGTTATCATACCCGAAAACCACGAAGAAACGGAGACGTGAGGCGCGGTGGTGGTGGCTGCGGCCACAACGGCGGTGGTGGCTCCCGTTAGCAACCCAAATAGATTCACAACCCTTAATATAGAAAACCATAGAAATCTGAACCTTGAAATCAAGATCTAGAGAGCGTCATTAAGTTCTAGGGCGCGTGTGGTACGAAAATAGAACCACCATAGGCCGATCTATCATCTTGGATGGGCGGTGTTATTTAGTGGTGTCCGATGGTGGCGCGTGGGCGGCAGCGGTGGTCGACGGTTGCCTGTGGCCGAAATAGACGCCGAAAAGTTTTTCCGGTCGCTGGTTTTTAGAGTGGGAGAGAGAGACATTTTTAAGAGGGAGAGAGGTGAGTGTATTATGAGAAGAGAGAGAGTGAAGTGAGGGCTTATATACCAAAGGAGGGATCCTTTTTGCCAACATCAAAAGTGTAGGGTAGAGTAAATGAAAATGTTACAGGGACCAAACTCTTAATTTCAGTAACTTTTATAAATATTAGATTCGGGACATATTCGGAGGAGTAAACGGACTCGAACAATTACGAAACTTGCGCCATTGTTCACGAAATCATTTATCCAATAAAAATGAGTATTTACTCGACCACTTTCTCGCAAATAGAAATAATGATCAATTTGAATGTTTTAACGAAGTTACAATTGTGCCGGTACGCGTTGTGTCTAAGTTTTCATGTTTTATGAGAAAATCTATCGTTCTCGATTTAAATAGGCTCGGGAAAATCCAAAAGTGAAACTTAGTAGCATAATTACTATAGTTTATTATTAAAATTTGTTTGAAATTTTACGGGGTGTTATAGTACCTACCCCTTATGGGAACCTCGTCCACGAGGTTAAGTTTGTGTTAGTCGCTTATGTGATAAAGTAAGGATTTAAAATGTAGTAGCTCGTTCGAAAACGTGGCGTTGACAAATTTATCTGAATACTCGTTTGTTTGAAAGACATATAACTTTTCAAGAACGGTTATCTCCTTGTGAGATAGATAATTTGTGTAAGATGTTTGTGATTTCGAGAGGTTTTAATAAAACAAGTTTTTACACTTGATGTAATTGAGAAAAAATTTCAGAAGTCGACGTTTGAAACCTCTTCGCATAAGAATATTTGATAAAGTTTGACCAGAAATTTTCATTTCGTAAGAAAAGTAGTTTAAAAAATATTGCCACGAGTCTTTAATGTTGTTACCGATGTAATTTAAGAAAAATCCCCGAAGGTGAAAACGTTAGACAAAATGTAGTTGGGTATGCATTACCTCATAAGTTCTAGATGTTTTAAAATAGCAAGTATTTAAAATTTTTGAAGAGAGCTTGACGTATATAAAGAAAGTTGTTGAACCTCAGATTTTGTGATGAAAATTTGTTAATCAAAGTTTTAAGCGACAACATGAAATCGGTTCAAAGTTGGAGATTTACATGTGAATTCAAAAGTTGTTCCTCAAATTTTAAATAAATCAAAACACCTTAGTTTTTGTAAATGATGAATCAGTTTGCTCCTTAGCAATTCTCATTAAAATATTTATTGTTTTCAAATAAAAAAAAAAGTGCGTTTTTTTTTTTTTGGAAATTTGGCTTATTTTCAAAAGTAAATATCGTTTATTATTTAAAGCTTTTTAAGATGAGTAAATAGTTTGTAAGGAAATTGCATTAAAGTTCATGAAAAGGTTTGTAAAAGCACCTTATTGAGTAAGAAGGAGGACCATTTTTTTCTTTTTTTTTTCCAAAGAACATTGCCAATTATTGTGAACAGTAGCCTAACGGCTACTTTTTATTCCATCAATACCCCATTTTTTTAAAAAATTCATTCTTCCATACACTACTTAACCTTTCACCTACATTTCTCTCATCAATACTCCAAGATGCCGCATGTTATTATCATTGTTGCGATCGTGTATTTTGTAGTAGCATCTATCTACTATGTTAACCTCTCGGAAGAAGAAAACAATCCGTTTTTGTTCGTGATTTTGGCGATTCTTGCTCCACTCGTGGGTTTGGCAATTTGCGTAGATAAGTGTTTGGTAATAGTTAGTTTTGTGAGAATAGAAGTGTAATAAAACTTTGTTTGACTTGCTTTTATGCAATATATATATATATGTGTGTGTATATATATATATATATATATATATATATATATATATATATATATTTTTATTCCTACAGTAGTAAAAGAATATGTAAGAATAATTCTATTTATCCTTAATTTGTGACTTGTTTGGTTTTCTAGATATGTTTAACTTATTTGAAAAGGGAATAAGTTCATAAAAACTAGTTGTTGACACTCGGATTTATGTTAAAATGTGACCAAGTGGTTACGATTAGGTATGGTCTCGCAAAATGGCTTTGTGTGGTTTTATTTTGATCAAGGGCCGCTTTAAGTATAGGGTGCGTTTGGATTAAAGTGTGGTTCGAAGCCCACAATTTAAAATAAGGAGTGGTGGTAGATGAGATTGAATATTCGTGGTAAAGATGTGGTAAGGGTTCATTTAGTTATTGTATTTAATCTGATAAATACACATGAATTGTTTATACTCACACAAAATTTTTGTGATTCTCGAAAACCAAGTAGCAAATCAATCTGGCATAACCCATATATAACTACTCTAAGTATTTAAGACTTTTTGGGAAAATGACCGTGAAGTGATCGAAAAAAAAATAGTTGAAAGTAGTTTGCAACAAAGTTTACTATTTCATAAGAGGGTAGTAAAACGAATCGTTGATATTTCAAAGAAATGAGTGAAAGGTTAGGGATACGTTCCCAGAAAAGTGACTTGAGTTGCAAATTGACTCTTCGTATGTTTTTAGATCTTTTAGTCGCTCGTTTATTATTTATTTTTAGCGAGGGGTTCCCTTTGTAGATGTCGAGGTGTGTTATTCCTAGAACGGCTAGAGAAGTAATCCGATTTATCGATTTAGTACGAGTTTTGGGGCAGGGGTGACACTATTATCGCAATGGATGACGAGACGACTTCAATCTCAACGTCTAAGAGAATGATGATAGGATGGGATGATGGATACATAGGTTGTAACGACTCCGTAATAGAGATTTAATGGTTCAGTAGAGAAGACGATAAGTCGATGGGACGGGAAAACAAAAGACATGGTATAGTAGCGACCCAAAAATATAATTTAAACATAGAGTAATGTCGTGCGGTAAATAAACTTTAGTTAGTCGCAAGATAACTACTAAGAAAATCTAAAATATAATCATTAACTCACGTCATGAAACATTTTATTGGTATGTATTATCTGCCAAAGAAATCTCATACATAACGTAGGCACGGAGGGCTGAAGTGGTGGTGTAAAGTGGTTCATTCAACATGGATCACTGTGGTGTCCTTACGCGAAGTGGTAGTGTGCATCATCTGCCATGCAAATCTCCATGCATGTTGCTAGTAAGATGTAGACGCGGGGGCGTAAGGTAGTAGTGTGAGATGGTTGGTTTAGAGAGTGTAGCATTGCAATGAGAAAGGCATTCCACTTAGGAGAAAAGTATCGAGTGAGGAGACGCTAGACGTCCGTGTGATGTGTAGGAGTAAACCTTTACAACTCTTATAATGAACACACATGAAAATTTTACCATTTTTAGAAGTCAATCAGGAGGTCAAGTGGACATACCACTATTATAACTACTTTCAGTATTGCAACATTCACCTCTGAGTCGGACATAGGTGATCAAGCTATGTCCCACTGTCCCTGGTTGAATATAGGTGATCAAGCTATATTCACCCGAGGTTCAATGAATCTTGCAATGCTTAGCTTAGTTATACTGGTAACATTCCCTAATGTTTTTAAAGTTTGGTATGAAAGATGGAACAAATATTTCATTTATGTGGGGGAGAAGGCGTAGCGCAGTGGTACGTAAACATACATATAAGTAAAGCAATCATAGCTAATAGTGAGGTTAAGTTGTCAGTAATAAAACACATATCTTATCAAAGATGACTTCAACGAGTCATAAGTGAGGCATTCAGCTTGGCAGGTGCATGTGTGGTCATAGGGTTAAGTTTTTGTAAAAGTGGTTATAGTCTAGGTTTTGAAAATTTCCTAGTTCTCTACAACCTAGGCTCGATGCCAACCTGTAACACCCCAAAAATGGTTTCAAAGGCGGAAGAAAAGGTTTATGGGATGCTACTCAATTGGATCATAACACAAAGTGAAAAATAAAGATTTTTCTTAAAAGATTTCATTTATTGAAGTAAAACAGAGTTTACAAAGTTTGAATTGTTGCGGAAAATGGCCCATTAATAAAATATGGTCCCCATAAGTAAATCAGAGTCATCTATGACCATGCCATGCCAATGCCCAAGCGCCTCCAGAGTTAGCTATCGCCTTTTCATCCTGAAAATACATGCTAAAAAGTCAACACAATGGTTGAGTGAATTCATAGGTTTAGTAATAAAGCAGTTGATCACAAGATTTTCAAGTTTAAAATAAGCCATGGGCTACATTGTTATACGCCCATAAAAGATAGTTGATATTATTGCACTAAGCTCATGAAACCAATACTAACTGCATACACCTAATTACTGGTGTAAGTAAATAAAATTGCCCTCCGAGATGTAATAGCCAATTACATAGAGATACCAAATATAGTACGCCCCGGTTATTTCCGATAACCGAGTCGGGGTCGTCGTTCCCATAGTACTATCAACGATATTTTATGCGTCACTGCAAGTGATTAATGGTTCATGATGTAGGGACTTTTGGTGGCAACTTAGGCAGAGTCATAATATCAAGAGTACAAAAAACAGTTTTCAAGCAATTGTGATCATAAAAGCAGTAGTAGCATGTATTCTCCCTCAAGGAGTTTATAAAATAGTTAAAAGAGTAAAAGTGGGGCTATGAACTCACCTCGATACGAGCAACGCAAGAATCACAACTAACAAGACTGGCATCAAAAAGCAAGCACAACCAAATCATGAAGAAATGCACATCGATATCCAAAGAGTACAAGTACATCGGTACTACATCGTCACGGCCTAATAATATACGTATTATCTCAAAATACGTCTCAAAAGTAAAAATAATATAATATCTGAAGGACAGAGTGTCTTAGTTTCCGTGGAATACTCGAATCAAATATTTTCAACAATCCATTATTAATATCTCAAAAGTTTAGTTTTTAACGTTTCGTGTGGTAGTAAGAAACATAGACTCCAAGTACAACTCAGGCCAAAAATATACCAAAATGTAACTCACACCAAAGATATAACTCATGCCAAACATAACTCATACCAAGACATAATATATATCCCAATATATTATGAGGAATAGTCAAGAAGCTTGACCAAGACTCAACTCGAGTAGACAACGACCAAAAGAAGTCGGTGAACTAAAGACACTTAATTATGCTAAGAAAGTAAGTTAATTGGTAAGTTTCGGTGTTTACCCAGAATCCCCAATTAGCTTGCATAAAACATATATATTTCATAAAAAATGACAAGTTTGAATTTGCAATTCAAACAATAAAGGTTTCACTACTTAAAAGAGCACTTGTTTAGATTCTTGTCGGGTTTTTAACAATATACGGGTTTTGAATTTAAAAGGATATAAGTTTAGAATGATTTCATACATTTTGGCATGACGCATTCATTTATAAAATATTCCCAAGTCGTCGTGACTTTAATAAAATAAATTTCTCAAAATAATATTTCCCGACAATTTACTAGAAAACCAGTAACGATTATTTATTAATTATTAGACAATTTTTCTTCATTTATCGTTGCGAATCAAATATATTAAATTCATAACGAGTCTAATATATTGTATTCGTTTCTAGTCAAATAAGTCTATATTGTCTAATTGTCAAATGAATACAACGTCTAATAATTGTCCAATAGTCTCAAAATAATAATTTCAATCCAATTGTTTATTGCCAATGTCAAATCATATTCA
This sequence comes from Chrysanthemum makinoi, assembly GCA_910596185.1. Taxonomy (NCBI): domain Eukaryota; kingdom Viridiplantae; phylum Streptophyta; class Magnoliopsida; order Asterales; family Asteraceae; genus Chrysanthemum; species Chrysanthemum makinoi. Next base: position 308,155,551 of record OU343220.1, on the reverse strand, counting down.
TTACCAGTTCCAAATCGCCATTCCAATAACGAGTGTCAAGTTTCACCAACTTATCCGAAACTTACCAATATCAATATTAATATTTGTAAGCTCATATATCCCGTTAGTCAGTTGTTTATTATTCGTAAAATATTACCACAATTACCTATACTAATATAGTTTTTTAATAATTTTAATAAACTAAAACAATTTTGTTCATTTAACTTGGGCCCAAGACCCCTTTAATTTAACAACCAACCTCGCCCATTTTGACTGAATACCCAACAAACATCACACCCCTTGGTGCGTTTTGCCTGACTCGTTGCCAACAAACACCAATATGCTCCAACGTGGTTTCTAACACAAAGTAAACCATAAACAAGCTGTAACTCAATGAAATGAATCAAAACATATCAACATTAGGTAAACCGAACGAGCTAAGCAATATCTGATCCGACGATAAGTTATAATGTCAACACAACCTCTTTAAAATATAAATCAAATACGGGTCTAACCCGACTCGAGCTCAAACTGAGAACAATCGACCATAACTTTAATTCGTTTAACACCACCCGGTTCGACTCACAAACATTTATACCCATCTTATCACACGGAAACAAAACACAACAGGTACATATCAATGATCAAACATACACCCTTTCAAGATATTTGCACCACACGAATTAAACTCAAGCCAAATGCCTTTTTAACAGGTTACAGCCACGTTTCAGACCGGAATTCAAAACCACTCGCGACATCGAGACTAAATCCGAATATACCCAAAACCCTTTTCACAGATTATAACCACACGAAACTTTTGTTAAAACGTTTTTATTCATCATTTTTATTCCACGAAAAGTATTAAAATAACACATAAATGGTTGTAAATCAAAAAGAGAAACTGAAAAGGTTTTGATGTTATCATACCCAGAAAACCACGAGAAGAAACGGAGACGTGAGGCGCGGTGGTGGTGGCTGCGGCCACAGCGGCGGCGGTGGCTCCCGTTAGCAACCCAAATAGATTCACAACCTTAATATAGAAAACCATAGAAATCTGAACCTTGAAATCAAGATCTAGAGAGCGTCATTAAGTTCTAGGGCGCGTGTGGTACGAAAATAGAACCACCATAGGCCGATCTATCATCTTGGATGGGCGGTGTTATTTAGTGGTGTCCGATGGCGGCGCGTGGCGCGCGCGTGGCGGCAAATGGGTGGTCGACTCAAGGTTCGTGGCCGAAATAGACGCCGAAAAGTTTTTCCGGTCGCTGGTTTTTAGAGTGGGAGAGAGAGACATTTTTAAGAGGGAGAGAGGTGAGTGTATTATGAGAAGAGAGAGAGTGAAGTGAGGGCTTATATACCAAAGGAGGGATCCTTTTTGCCAACATCAAAAGTGTAGGGTAGAGTAAATGAAAATGTTACAGGGACCAAACTCTTAATTTCTTAAACTTTTATAAATATTAGATTCGGGACATATTCGGAGGAGTAAACGGACTCGAACAATTACGAAACTTGCGCCATTGTTCACGAAATCATTTATCCAATAAAAATGAGTATTTACTCGACCACTTTCTCGCAAATAGAAATAATGATCAATTTGAATGTTTTAACGAAGTTACAATTGTGCCGGTACGCGTTGTGTCTAAGTTTTCATGTTTTATGAGAAAATCTATCGTTCTCGATTTAAATAGGCTCGGGAAAATCCAAAAGTGAAACTTAGTAGCATAATTACTATAGTTTATTATTAAAATTTGTTTGAAATTTTACGGGGTGTTATACACCTTCTCTCCTGTTTTTGCACGTTTTCGTTTGTTTTTGCATGTTTTGTTTCGTTTTCCACGTTTTCGTTCGTTTTTGCTCGTTTTCATCCGTTTTTGCATGTTTCAATTTGTTTTCACGCGTTTTTCTTAGCGTTCGTTTTACGTTTTGTTCGTTTTTTCACGTTTTTGTTCATTTTGCTCGTTTTATGTTTTGCACGCGTTTTTTTTAACTTTTCATGTTTTTACGTTTTTGTCCGTTTTGCTGGTTTTCATCTGCTCGTTTTAGTTGTTTTGCGTGTTTCACATGTTTTACACGTTTTCATCCGAAATAAAACATGCAAAACGGATGAAAGCGAGCAAAACATGCAAAACAGAGCAAAAACAAACGAAAACATGCAAAACAGGCGAAAATGTGCAAAAACGGACGAAAAAGTGCGCAAACGTAAAACGCGTGCAAAAACGGACGCAAACTCGCAAAAACGGACGAAAACATGAATGAACAGACGAAAACGTGAAAAAACGAGAAAAAACGAATGAAACTTGAAAAAATGAAGAAAACATGCGAAAACAGACGAAAATGTGAAAAACAAAGAAAAACGTGCAAAAACAAATGAAAACATGCAAAAACGGATGAAAAAGAGCAAAAACGGACGAAAACGTGAAAAAACTGACGAAAACGTGCAAAAACTGACGAAACCGTGAAAAAACGAACGAAAACGTGAAAAAACGGGCGAAAACGTGCAAAAAACGGATGAAAACGTGCAAAAACGGATAAAAACGTGCAAAAACGGATGAAAACGTGAAAAAACTGATGAAAACGTGAAAAAATGGGTGAAAACGTGAAAAAACGGACGAAAATGTGCAAAAACGGACAAAAACGTGCAAAAACGGACGAAAACGTGAAAAAAAGAACGAAAACGTGAAAAACCGGACGAAAACGTGCAAAAACTGACAAAAACGTGAAAAAACGGACGAAAACGTGCAAAAACGCTAACGATCGTTAGAAATGGACGGCACATGTAACGCACATGTGGGAGTTAACGGAGAAAGCTAACGACCGTTAGAGATAGGGACTGATTGTGTTACCAAACTTCATTATAAGGACTTATGGCGCAAAAATAAAAACGAAGGGACTTGGACTGTTATTTTGGGCAAACCATAGGGACGAACGGTGTAATTTACTCTATAAAAAAAGAAGACTATAAATAAACACCAAATCGCTACTAAAAAATAAAGAAAATTACAAAATTGCCCTTTATATAAACCCTAACTGCATAGTATCATCATCATCTTCAGACGCACACTACTTTTTGTGGATTCGATTCTCAGGTTCATTTTCTTAATTTTTTTCATTTCATTTCTATGTACATTTTGGATTACTTATTATAGTCTTTGTTTATATATTTCTTGATAATCCCCCAAATTAGGGGGTGTTTGGGATTACTTATTAAAAACTGTTAGTGGGTTTTTATAAAATAGTTTTTAGGGTGTTTGGGATTGGGTGAAATAAACGGTTTTGAATAATGTCACAGATTAGTTTAGTATCTGCTTGTTCGTGTTTTCGTGATTTTGGAGGAAACCCAAAATGGCAAACTAAGTGGAAAGACTAATAAAAGCATAGTTAGTATGACGACACACGAGCTAAGATGTTATAACTTATTGATGAATATAGGGATGACCGGATGAGACCTCGAAAAATAACGAAATAGTTAAGGTATATGAAGATAAACTTAGGTGGGCCGGATGAGTGTCCGAGTATATTGAATGGTGAAATGGAAGTCCATTTAGGATAAAGGTGATGCGATTGACAGAATTGAAAAGAAGAGGTGGAGTGAACACGCAGTATGTATGAGTGCGCGTAAAATATTTTGTTTACAGATTAAGATTTGGCTTTGTGTATGGTTACTTTTATGTTTTTTTAAACACGACATTCAGAATCATGTTTTAGAATATCTTTGGTCACTACAGTTTGTTTTTAAGGGTGCTTTAGATTGATAAGAAGGGATACTATTATAGATTTGGAATGTGAGTAGGAACATATACAAGTTGTACCTATGGGAGATTTTAGTAGGTTGAGAATCAGGTATTAGCATCGAGTCTTTCTAATGGTTGAAGTGAACACATACATTCATTCTTTGATCATTTTTGTAAATCTTTGATACTGTGTTAAATTTTTGTTTTCAATGTGATCAAGCTGTGAGCTACCTATGATGCGCAAAAGCAGACCGAGATATTAGATCACTAAGTTTCAATCTCATAATGCTTACCGATTACCCAATTGATGTACTGTACTAGCAGCAGAATTATGTGTGATATCGCCATGAGAATGTAGGAAAAAAGTTGGATTTTAGGGGTCTGTTTAATCCACTAACAAAAAATCTTAAAGATAAATGAGATGCCCCATCTGATTTCATTCTCCACTTGTCAAGAACACACAATTTCATCATGTTGAAGTAGAAAGGCATTCTATATGCTGTAAGATTTCTTAGAACCACTTAAGTAATGAATGCATACGGCTTACCTGAACTCATGTATACAAGTTAGAGATCTTAGCATTCCTATGTCTGACATAAGTTACTATAGAACATGCCTTGAATAAATGTGATGGGAGGATTAAGTAAATACCTCTGTCCATCGCCAAATTTGGGCACCGCCCATCTTGCTGATGATCGTGCGTGTAATGTGGTATAACGACATTTCACCTTGTGAGCATCTTATACAAATCATTCTATTGAAACCATACCTTTCGTGTGCTTTATATCACGTGTAAATGTTATTTATGACTGTATGCTTATGAATGTCGAACATCAATCGTCACAGCTTGCTGAATAACTGCAAAATTCACATGTTACAACTTATTAAATGTCTTGTATGAGGTGCCATTCTTGACAGCAACTTATTTAGCTTTATAACGACATTGATCTGATTGAAATCTTATGATGAAATTAAAGATCACATAATTAAAAAGAACAAATTTTGCAGATTTAATATTTAGACAGGATTGTACTTGTTCCATCATTCATGACCATGTATATTATGTTAACTACTGAGTGAATTGCTGAAACCAATGATTTGGATAAAAGATAAATTTTCTTTAGTTATGTGATAGAGCATGGTGATATGCGAATAATTAATACAACATGGGAGTTGAGACCGAAGGTACAAATGAAATTTAGAACCCTTGACCTACTAAGATGCCTAGAAAATAGCGTCTTTGCATATGTATTTGTCAACTCGTGACTCCACTTGTACGAATTAGGATATATCTACGTGCTGCAGTACTGAGTCACCTCGTTTTAGGTGTATTTTGACCGACTAGTACGAGTTTAACAAGTATAAGCAGATATTTATTTCCCCTTACTTGAAGAAAGTTGACACTTCTTACTAAATCATATGAACAATCTCTGAAATTTTGATGCTGAGAATTGAGGATGTTTAATGTTGTGTAGTGACATTGTTGTAAAACTATTCAGCATTGTCTGTTACAGAGTATGTGTTTTGTTCATGTCAGAAAGTAAGTTATATACTATGTGAGTCTAGCTAATATTATCCATAATTGTTCTCTTTCAAATAAATGTGTCCCATGCATGGAAAATCAACTATCCCGTATGAACTAACCGAATATGTTCTTAACTTAGAATCTCGAAAGAAAAATGGCGGGAAATTCAATAAAATCTGTTGCTAAAGCCGTGGGCGAATTCCAATATCCATGGCAAAGTAAGTTGGCTAAATACAAAGACGAACTCTCAAAGGGTGTTTGGGGCTATTGGCATCTGGGAGCATGGAAGCCTCTCGGGATTAGTGCTAGACGTAGGGCCCGCCTTCGTAAAGAGGTTATGTTAGCGGGAGAAGATTGGCCCTATGATCCCGAAAGAAAGGAAATGAGAACCAAGAGAAAAGGACATAAATGTGACAGGATATCTGCTGAAAAACGAGCAAACACAGCTGAATTAATGAAGAAAATGCCTCAGATGCTGGCAGATTACAGAAAGAAGAACTGGGAGAAGAAGATGAACGAAGAGGATGCTGCAGCTAAGAAATCATAGGTTCAAATTACTCTCACCAAATCTTATTTATCTTCATTTTTCTGCTGTTTCCATTCGAGTTCGAAAACTGTATGTCTTAATTTTAGAGGTTTGGTGGTTAGATGATGAATAAGTACACTACTTAATGTAATGAAACCCCAGTTTTAATGTTTGACTTTTAAGGAAAGAAAGACATAGGTTACTTTTAATGCTGCAAATTGTTGTTTTCGTGGGTGTTTGCTAAATTATGTTACTACCAGTAAAGTTGCTAGAGAGCTACCAGCATGCATTACAGCACTTCAAGTGCATTACGGCACTTGAAGAATATTAGAATAATCTGTTATTGTTTTAAGACAAGGGATATGTGGAAAGATTGGTCAGATGAATCCCTAATCTGCAGTTGTTGTAGAGGCCAAATATACCGAACTAGACGTGGAAACTACGAGTTGGGTAATGGGTTGAAATAAGTTTGGGTCAAATGCATAATTGTGTGCGCAGGTCAGAGGGGGTTGGGTTTGCTGACCTGGAAACATTTTTATATGATTTTTTTTTTTTTTTTTGGTCTAATTTAAAAACCGAGGATGAAAATGGGTTTTATTGTTTGATCAAAAAATGAATGCTTAGAATTGGTTCATTTGATCTTTAGTTTTTTTGTGATCTTTGTTGAACCAAACTCAGCATGCATTACAACATTTGGAAGATAAAAAAAAGAAAAAAAAGAAAAATAAAAAATAAAAACATTTGGAAGATAAATTTACTATTGTTTTAGGACATGTGATATGTGGAAAGATTGGTCGGATGAATCCCGAATTTGTAGTTGTTGCAGAGGCCAAATAGTCCGAACTAGATGTGGAAAACTAGGTGAGTTGGGTAATGGGTCGAAATAAGTTTGGGTCAAATGCATAATTGTGTGTGCGGGTCAGAGCGGGTTGGGATAGCTGACTTGGAAACAGTTTTATATGTAACTTTTGTTTACTTTTAGTTAAGTAAATAACACGCTAAAAAGTTATATTACTCCCTACTATATTAATAAGAATTAAAATGTTCTTAATAAATCAATTTATGACTGGACTACTGATTTTACTTGTTTTTTCTTCTAGTATAATGTGAAAAACTATTTCATGTTAAATCTTTTATTTTAACCCGTTATACTGTTAAGGGTTACAACATAGCTCAAACTGTATTTTTTGTTGGAATTTTAAGATACTATAGAGGTTATACCTGTGTTAGGAAAACGATGGTTTAATCTTCATCAAGTCAAATTTGTAGTTCATGCAAGTCGTTATTGTGACAAAAACTTGGTCATGGCTTGACTGTAATGTTTTAAAAACAATAAATTTACTTGGTCTATTAGGTTTTGCAAAGGTTTTTAAGTTTAGTGGATAATATGTTGTATTTTGCTACAGTAACTTGTGGTCTGTTTGACTTTACAAGTATGTAGAGCTCATTGAATGTTGTAGGCACATCCATGCCAATCCTAAGGTTAGTCACGTTAGTAAACACATTAGGGTATGTCACAATGTTGATAAGAATTTGGCGAGTCAGCAATCCATATGTTGAGTGAACAGTCACAATGTGAGGTCGGATTACGCCAACATCCATATGTTGAGTTACAGTCCATATGATTCTCATGGTATTGCGTTGCAGCTGTTGAAAGTGCAAGTGTTAGGTTGAGAGTAGCTCCACGACAAAAATAAGAAGTCAAATATCCAATAATCGAAATGAAATCAACTGCCAGTATTGTACCTGTTTTTTATAAGGTCAAATGAGTTCATCTAATTGCTTTTTGACTTGTTTTGCATTATTGAAACCCAACTGTTTTGTTAGGTTTAGTGAATGATTTCTTTTATGGTCGTCTTATACCCAATCTTTATAAGACAAACACCATCTGTCCCTCACTCCCGTTTTAGTAGACCTTTCACAAAACGCACTTCAAAACTGGTTAAAACCCCTCGAAGTATATACAAAATACATATAGCAATTGGGTTTAATTAGAATGTTGAAGTTATGTTTAAGGATATGTTAACTTTAGAGAAAAATAATAAAAGTAAAAATAAAAAATGTTACCGGGTCATTTTACCAGCAACAACCTGCATGATCATCCCATTTACCACCTGTAGGATAACATAAAGGTTGGTGAAACCTGGAAACTATAGAAACTTATGCCATAATAGAAAGTCATTAGATAGTGTCTCCAACGAGAAAGGTGTTTAATGTTTTATACTTTTATATGTCTGTGAAACGTTATTTGCGTGATTTACTTGTCTTATATCATATGAGGAACACAAATACGAAACGCTAATCACATGCTGCAACTTTTTTTAAAATACATGAATAAGTCAAATATTCAACAGTAATCAATATGTTTTTGAGCTTGCTTAGTTTTATATTTCATGTTTGTTTCTTTTGCTCAAGCTTGAGCTCTAAATATATAGTAGCTCAAAACGACCAATCTTGAGTCGAGTTGCTAAATAATCGCTAGCCCAAGGTTTTTGGCTGTTCTTAGGAGGTAGATTTTTAGATAAGTGAATAGTGTTCCTTCTTAGAAATAAGTATATTATAGCTTAAAAGTAAGTCAAAATATATTGTTGTGCCCAAAGTTGAACACTTGATTGTGGTGCACACAAATGTGATTTCTGTAGTCATATTTCACCAAGTTATCAAGACCACTTCATATCTTTAAATAAAATGGAAGCAACTTTTTCCCAACTTTTATCAAATCAAGTAAAATTGAATCATTTCATTTTGAGCTTTTTGGAGTGGACTTGTGCCATGTGTCTCCCAGCTGTTAGTCAAAAACATGATTGTGTTCGGTTATTCTTATAGGAGTAAGATTAGCAGTGGTAACCACAAACTTGATCAATCAGTTTTGTCATCTAGCGTCAACTCAGCAAGATCAAATGTATGATCAAATGCTCGTAATAAGACGACTGTAATCATAACAAAAAAACATCAAAATAATTAAAAAAAAAAAAATCTCACATTCACAAACACACTCAATTCAATTGGTCGCCTTTTATTTATTATTTTTATTTTTGGAGGTGGGGAGAAGTGTTTCATATAGTTGAGGTAGGGAGGGAGACGCGTTTGATATTAGGGACTGACAGAACCCAATGATCACCACTACGAGTGGTTTAATTACTTTATTTGAGATAACAAAAATCATCTTATGGAAAGGGAGATGATTTGTACATTTTCAAAAGTGATTGGGACACTCAAATTAATTGTATTTGGACATTTATACCCTCATAATTACACTTACATTTTATCTAAACACAATTATTTTGAGTGTCCTGATATTTTTGAGAGTGTACAAATCACCTCCTTTATGAAAACCTACACTTATAAATTATGAATGTTTTCTTAACTTTTAATAAGTACAAGGAATACTTTTATCAACCACTCTCTCCTCTTACAACATATATAATTTTTTTTCTTGTCTTCACCCAACAAGAAAATAGAAGTCTGTAACGATATTATTTGTGAATGATGCGGTCCTAAACCAAATTTTTAACATTTCAATTATTCACGAATAGTTATATACATGATATAGATAACACATGTACACTCTTTACACCCATAAGAGCACAAGGTATCATGGATACCAATAACACATTATTGGTATGTCACCTCAGCGCCACATCATACACCTTCCAATAACTCACTAATAACTAAAACACCCTCATTATAAAAAAAAAAAAAAAAAACACACAAAAGTTACCAATGGCTTGAGCCATTTCACTAACTCAAATTTATTTGGCTCAACTTTGGCATGTTAGCCGGTATGGTGGCTCACGAATGGCACGACGAATGACATGTTAAATGGCTACCATACCTTGTGATTTAAGATATAGATAACATTCATGTATATTCATATGTTCCATCAAATCAAACACTTTAAGCAAAGGTTATCCTCAATGCAAAATATTGGTATTACTGGTCCTATTTGATAAATATTGATTTTGATCGACACATGTGACGTCTTATTGTTTCTTTTCTTCGTTATAAACGAGTGTGGGAACCCGCGCGATGCAGCGGGATTGCTTTTGTAGCCGTGAATTTGGATAGGGACTATTTTTGCCAAATTGCTATAAAGGACTTACTTTGCAAATGACACTTTAAACCTTAGGGACTATTTTTGCCAACTTGGACTTACTTTGCAACAACACTTAAACCTCAGGGACTATTTTTGCCAACTTGTGAAAGTTGGCAATTAATGTGTGCATTGCAATGCACTGTTGCTCGATCTTTAGTTAATATATATAATATCCGATAAACAGTCTTTTTTTGGCAAATGTTTATACTTTTTCATTTGCACATTTTAATTTTTATGATTATGATCTTTTTGATAAATAAAGTAAATAACTTTGAATTTATATTTTTTTCGGACCTTTTTTTTTTGTTTTTTTTGTTTTTTGCAAAAATGGCTAGATAACTAAAAAAATGAATGACTTTCACATATGAGCAAAAGATCATATGCATCTGACTTGTAACATAATTAAAGTGTTTCTTTGTTCTCAACTTAAGGTGCATTTGGTACATGACTATTAGAATCAAGGATGAGGTCAGGATTTACCAATAACGGAGCTCATTTTTCTTTTCTCTCAAACTAACGAAATTATATTACTTAAACATTAAATGGCAGATTCTAGTGATCACACACGTCAACAAATCCTGGTTACAAATGTAAAATTTTGATTAAAAAAACACATGACAACTGATAAAAAGGTAATTAGATGAAAAACTTGTCCATAAAACGCGATTAGGCTGTTAGAGAGAGCCGAGTACCCTCTAGCTTCCCCTCCGTTTCCGCCCCTGATCGGAATAATGCAATCTCAATCACACCTATTGCAAATGTTTGATTACTCAAATTAGAAATATATATATATATATATGAGACTAAGCATGACACATAGATAATGCCACCTCAATGATGACTAAGCATTTAATTGTGACATGGCATTAGTGACATGGCACTATTGCCAGTTAAATATGTAAAAAAATTGCCACAAGTGGGGATCGAACCCAGATATGTTGGACCAGAAAGGAGCAACTCAACCAGTGGAGCAAGCCATACTTTGTGGTAAATATTGCATTTACCAAACTGATATTCAACACAAACATTTACATCGTCCCAAACTATCAAAACATAACCCCCCTATTCAGTGCTCCTAATTAAATACCTGTTCAATTCCATTCAACAAAATCTCATCCCTCCCCCATTTTACTTGGCATTTCCAAATTCAAATCCCCCAAAGTTACGCAGCTTTCCCAGCACTCAATAACCACGATCTTCATCTTGATCAAAACAACCATCTCATAAATACAGGTTTGTTTGTATATGTCAACTTATTCAATTCAATTTTGAAAACAAGTTTAATTATATTTTGAAATCGAATCAAATTAACCATTCGATTTCTCAGTGTGTTTTGTTTTTGTTTTTACTTTAGGTCGTCTAATCATGAATCCCATATCTGAGCTTCTACACAATCGATTTTTCAGGTTTGTTTGTATATTTTATAGTTTTTTTTTAATCTTTTATCTTATACTAATTCATTCTGCAATTTACTCAATTTTGTCTATTATATGATGGTAGTTTAATATTCGGTAAGGGATAAATGGACAAATACATGTATTCAACTCTTTGTATAGATTTAACAACGATTTATGGTTATGTTAACAACGATTTCTAATTAAACACCACCACCACATGATCATCAGTATGAAATGGTAGCACTTCTTTTATGTTTATGTTTCAACTATATTTATGGTTATGTTTCTTTGTCATTATTAGATTTACAATTTGTATTTTATTTCAATACAAATGAATGTGTTGCTATAGTGCTACGAATGATCGAAATGAGGACAAGGTTAAAAGTTGTTTTTATTTCATCATATTTTGTAAGTTGTCAATTTTTTATGAACATGTTTTATATATGTAGGTGTGGGTCTTGACTGTCGATAAGAAGACAAAGATGTTGGCAACTGGTGGCAGTGATGTTGTAATAAATTCGTGGCATGATTCTACTCTTGCAAATAAAGTAAAGACAATAATGTTCATGGTTGCAGAAAAAGGACAGGTTTTTTGTGTTGAAGATTGAATCTTGGTGTGTTTTATAAGGTTTTATGTTTATTGGGGTTTTGAGTATGTTTTGGGTGTTTGTGGTTTTAGGTGGCGTGTAAAGATTATCCGCATTCGAGGCATTTGTGCATGAAGCATCCATTTGCGACTACGTCACGTGAAAGCTATTGTAAATTGGTGAGTTTGATACTCTAATTGCTTTTGTAACGGTTAACCAAGCGCATTAAAAACTATCACAAAAAGAAAGTGTTGCATTCCTCTACGGGTCAGGTTGTAACATTTTTTAATGAATACGTGGTATACCTTGTGTCAACTGTTACCCTGTGCTGCTGTAACATGCTTTTACCACAAATAACTGACCATATCTAAAACCTATGATCATCAAGCTTTATTAACATATTATGCAGAATTGTGGCCTCAATTATACTCATTTTAGATTAGCGTTAGAGTTGGGCTGTTTCCTAGGATAGTAAACTTTTTGGGGTATATTTCTATGACTGCTTTTATCATCGTCTTTTATTTATTAGCTTTTTATCACAAGCCTGTTATGAAATATTGCATGATTTCAGGTTGTTGCCGTAAATAATTTGGGAAAGTGGAAAACAGCCTCACAAATGACTTCATTAACCATTCTTCTCGACATTAGAGAGCAATGGTTCGCATGCAATCCTCTGTTCTTCGCATTTTCCAATTCCTAATTTGTAGTAATCCTATTGTAGGTACCAGTTTTGACATATCTACTTACACATGGGTCTATTCGAGCTGTAGTCATCTTAAATTTGCTCAAAGAAATTTTTCTATAGATACAAGCAAAACAAATTAAATAGTTTTTTTTGCTCCTTTTAATTGTCTGCCCAATGATTTGAATCCACATCCATTGCAATAGGTATTCTTGGTGTGTGCTAAAGCAGAAAAATATCACAATTTTTAAGAGGGTTGCAAATAGAAAAATGTGGATTTGTATATTTGGAATTCTCATATGGGCTACCATCTGTATGACAAGACATGTGTCTTTTTGACACTATCCAAAAGGCTCAACAATTGTTTTTTTAGCTTAATGAACAAGGAGATTTTGAGGTAATGTCCTTTTCTTAATAATAGGGACTGCATCCTTGCCTTTGTAATAGTTTTAAATACGATCTTTGTTTATTTTTGCGTTGTTTGGTTTTCTTAGTTGGTTTATATTTCTAAATCTATTGGTTGATGAATGTTTAGGACTTAAAAAGTTAATGTTTTAACCTATTGTTTATCTGTTTCAAGCTCTTTGAGAAGTATGTCTTTCTTGCGGTCTCATTCCTATTACCTAAACTCGACATGCGGATGAGACTACAAGTAATCAGGGGGTGTGCGTGATTGCTAATTCTGCTGCACACCAGCTTACAAGAATTTACAGATCCACTAAAAATAATGATCTAATTTCCTCGGTCCTAATCTTGATCTGCGGATTAGCCTACAAGTACTAACGTGGTGTTTCAGATTACTTATTTTTTGTACCAGCTTGCAAAAATATGTGAGTTGACAGCTGATACTATATTATCTAAATGTTTTCATATATCTTTTTGTACCTTCTCTTTGACCACTCAGATATTGCTTTGCAAAATCCAACTTACAACTTAAAACTTCTCTTGGACCACTTAGACAAGGATAAGGAACATATTGAAGTTGAGTTTACTATACGTTTTTTGTTGGCTTGATTCTATGTACATATTATCTAACCATATTGTGTGATTTGGTATTAAATTGGACCTAGCGCTGTCGACGATGGTATTGGGGAAGAAATGACAACTCAGATCACAACTAGCTTCAAGACTAACAAGACATTTATATTGATTCTAATGGGAGAGACTTTATTAAAAGGGTATGTACAAACACTTTTCTGTCAACGGGACTCTGCTACTTCCATCACACGTATAACATACAAATATTTTTCTGATGATGGCGCTAGGTACATTTCTATGCGTGTTCACTGTTAACTAAATTTCTATCTAATTGCATGTTCAAAAGTGTACTGAGTGAGCTGGTAATCCTACTTTTAACTTGGTGTCCAAAATTTGCCAACTTACGATCATTACAACAGCATACTACCTTTATCTATGGAAAAGCAACATGCTTTAGTAATATTTGAGACATAGGACAGAAAACGAAGTCAAACTATGTAGTCTTTTGTTGTGTTTCCGTTCTTTCTCGGATGTCTATTCACATATGGTATTTTTTAGGTTCCATGAAAATTAGATGTCAGAATTGATCCCATGGGAGATGGAGCGAAGTGTCGTCGCACGTTTGGTCAAGAAATTTATTCTCCTCTTATGCTCTAAACAAGTAAGATTACTTTCTTTGAACAACCTTTGGTCTAGATGAATATTGGCTCTTGGGTTTCTATATTTTTGTATCTCTGTTTATACGTAAGTTGCAGGTGGCTCCTTATCTTGAATTTCATCAACAAGCTAACAAATTTATATGTGCGGTTTAATCGATAAAGACTCAAGGTCAGACTGGAGAAGTAGGTTGTGCACAACTGCACTTTCAACTCTCTACCATGTAACACCCGTTGCTCGGTACATATGATGCAAATTATTTGATTTTGGCTTCTTTTATTCAACGATATATTTTGCTCGGTACATATCATTCCACGTTGTTATAAATTTACGATTTCCTTTGTTACACATGCCAAGATTAAATAAAATGAAGAATTACTTTTTACTCGTACTTTCTTTGCAATAAACTTTCTTAAATGATTATTTGCTGATAACTGTTATTTATTACGCATTTTCTTGCTTCTTAAGCGTGTTTGATTACATGATTGTGCTCATGTTTATTAATAAAATGCAAAAAGTTCATGAAAACTATATTTTTTGTTGAGCTACATGTATCTGAATCTTGGAAATTGGTACACCTTGCTATGATATCATCTTATATTATGAAACAGAATCTCGGAAATTGGTATCCTTGCTATGATATCATCTTAAAATATACAAAACAATAGCATTAGAATAAAAAATAGGGTTAAACCTTGAGAGACCGAACTGAATCTTGTGCAATCTATTGCTTCTGTTAGAGGAACATGCGGCATTGCAGGTTCCTATGGTACAGCTAATCAGAAGTTTGAATTAAAAGCTTGAAGATTAATTTAAAAGTTGCACCTGTTTTATTGGAAAGTAAGTTGCACCAGTATTTTGGTTTGTAATTGTTTATTTCTGATAATCTTATCTCCAGATACTTCAAGTCTTTGTTTACCGAATACTGTATAAGCATGCTGCTCATTGTATGCTACTTCTGGCATGCCATAATTCAAGCATGAATGATTGAATGATCTACAATCTCATTGCAGATTAAGCTGGGATCAGTTAAGTACTTAAGTTGGCGAAAAAGTACATGAGAAGAGTTGCTACAGAGCTCCAAACCAAACGAACATCAGAAAAAGATTCTTCAATGAACTAGATGCTACATCTATGATTCTTGGTATGAAAAAGTACATGGTATTATTTAAGATGTTAGTCTTGGTATGAAGAAAAAAGAGGCCTGGTTAAATGTATCTAAAATATATAATTACTTATATATGTATTTGGGGATCAAGATTAATTTGACTCTTCTTATGACATTGTCTTTTAATTTCGTAAACCTCTTTCACATTTCGATTAAGTGGCTTTAAGATTAAATGAATGGGATATGATATGATACATATTTATCTATGTTTGTAATTTTAGATTTATATCTTCTTTTTTGGCATGTTTTATATCAAGGCTTAATCATACATGTGTCATCTATTTTATATGATATACCATATTTTTTTCTGACACGATATACTTCATTTACTTGCTATACTATTTCATATGATTTACATTTGAGTTTTTATCATTATCAAGTAAACTTATGAAGCTAGCCCGCCCATTCGGGCGGGCTATGAAGCTAGTCAAACTATATAATGATACCGGGAGAGTTCCTGTAGGCCCTCAAAAACTTTTTTTCTCCACAAATTTAGGGTGCGTTTAGTTGGAGGGAAAACACCCTTGTTTTCCATAAAATGTTTTGTGAAAAACAAGAAAAATAAAGATCGCGTTCAAATTATCATTTTCCAACAAAATGTTTTGCAAAACACAAAATCCCCTATTCCTAATCTAACAAGGAAAATTAAAAAACAATTTTAGTTGTTTTCCTTGTTTTCCGTTGTAACCCCCAACCCTCCTTCTCCTTCTTCAAAATAGAAAATATAAATATCAACTAAACGCATTTTTTATGTTTTCAAGTGTTTTGTAGAGATTAATTTCCCATCCAAATTTTTACAAAACTAAAGATAGAAAACAAGAGAATTTTTTCTCCAACTAAACGCACCCTTACTATCTTTATTCTTGCCAATTACGGAGTATTACTCATGCTTATTATTATTGGCTGGTTACAGATAACATGATTTTTTATTCATGCTAATTATTATTGAGCAAATTATAGATAACATGATACTTTATTCATATGTCTAATCTAAATAGTTTATTTTAGACCAACAGAAAATGATCAATGTAAAGTGCCTTGTGTATAGATATAGATAAAAAAATGTACACTTTTTACACTTTTTTAAACGAGCTGGCCCGGGACCCGAACCACTAAGAGAGACCCGTGAAGAGAAACCCCTGGAACTCAAGGCTTTGCACTAGAAGGAAAACTTGTAATTTTTTGTCTCTTGCGAAACTCGAACCCTAGGTAAAACCTCCCTCAAACTCTAGAACGAGCCTAGGTAACCAACTGAGCTAAGCCAGTTGTTTTTACACCCCCTAAACTTAGGTTCTATACCATTTCAAGAAACCCTTTTGTCCAATTAAAAAAAAAAAAAAAAAATCAAAAATCAAGGCGTGCACCCTTTTTAAAACAATCTGAATAAAAATTTGTTAAAAACAAAATAAGTAATATGTTACTTGCATAAAACAGTAAAACTCCTGCTAATTGAGAATACCATAGTACATGTAACTTTATTTTAAGTAACATGCAGTGGTAGTTACGCTTAAGTTGGGGCATCCTTTGAACAATATGGTAGTGTCGAAAAAAAAAGTGCTTCTTTTCTAGTTCAACACTAAGCAGGGACGGAGCTTGAACTACCTTTTTAAAGGCCGAAACATCAATTATTAACTTTAAGGGCCTAAATGGTAAACCTATATATTTTTATTTTATTTTTTCCCCCCTCTCAATTGGCTCTATGAACAAAATACGTTAAAAACAATTTGTTTGAAGAGGCAAGGCTCACCCCAACCCTATGGATCCTCCGTTAGTGTCAATACGTTTAGAAAAGATCCAAGTAATTTTGAATATACTAAATTAATTGTTTACTTCTAATTTCAGCCCATCAGAAAACTTTAAATATGGTAAAGATGAAATTTTATTGATTAATTGTCCATTTTTTTTTAAAGTGTGTGATTCATGTTTGGGACAAAGAAAGTCAATTTTATTGGAGTTTCTGCGATTGTGTGTATATGGTAGTGCAAAAGAAGGCGAATGAGTAACGGTTACATTTTCATTAAGATTGTCTTAATTTTGCGGTTATACAAAAAATGGTATGGTAATGGGTGTTTTGTTAGACTGCTCCCAGTGGTAGGAGTGAGCCTCAGTGACGAGCCAACTTCACGCGCTATCTCTGTTGCCCTGTTGGCACCTCCATTCCTCACGCGCGCGCGCGAGGGAGGTGATTTTTGGAGACGAATGGTGAGCTCCACACCGCTTATTGAATCATGCAAAAGTGGGCACCTATTATGTTTTTATTTATTATTTGGTTTTGTGAGTGTGTGGGATATTTAGTGAAATATGTTTGTATAAAAGTTGATATTTTAATGAAAGTGGGGGAGTGATGATCATTAGAGCAGTTGCAACGTTAACGTGGGGGGAGGCGTTATTCCCACGTTAACCTGCGTTAGAGCACGTTACCCACACCATATGCCAAGTTATTTGCGCGTTAAAGGCCCCAAGTGTCACACCCTCAAAATACCTGTTTTGCAGCGGAATGAAATTCCTGGGGGATGACTGCCATAGCATCACAGTTACAGTTATATTGAACGACCTAAAGTGTCGTTTGAAAAATACATCGTTTGATATAATAAAACATTCAGAGTTTACAAAAGATAGGTCCCAAAAAGATAGTCATCATTTGCGGAAATAAGTTTGTTACAATCCAAACGATGTTTTAAAGTGCATAAAAATCCATGTGAGACGCGTCGTCACCGCGACTCTATGATAAGTCCTTATGCATGCCATGAAGTATATACCTTAGATACATGAAAATACATTGCTAAAAGTGTCAACACAAAGGTTGAGTGAGTTCATAGAGTTTATGTAAATGTTTTATACGACTACCACAAGTATAGGCCATGTATGACAAATATGTCACATAAAAATGTTACAATTGCTATAAGCACATGACACCGAAGCTAGACTGATCATGATGTTCGCCCCAACAGAGTGTTTTGCCAAACAACTCAAATGATGATATTAAATGAAATGCATCCGTTTGACCAGTTGGGACCACCAACCCGGATGGAGGAGTCACTCTCAATAGATCTATTCACTCACCCTCGCTTCTTCCGGAATTAACGGTTCATGATTATGAAATGAGAACATTCAATTGGCAATGAGGTAACTTAAGCAATGTAATGAATTTGATATACTTGGTATCGTAATAAAAATGATGTGCAATGTATTCTCCCCCGTAGGTTTGAAATAATGAATAAACTTGTAAAACGGGGCTATGAAAACTCACTTGGTACAATGATGTGATGGCAAAAGTGAGTACACTGAAATGAGGCGCAAATCCCTAACTGCGACCTATGATGAATGATATGATTCTAATATAAGTCATGATGTAATGTTATGCATGCAAACTCATATGATATCCATACCACTTGTGCATTTTTGAAAATAAAGTTTATCGTCGAAAAAAATAAGTTTATAACGTCTTGTCAAGTTATAAATTACTTTATAAGTACTTACGTTGAAATGATATCCTACGATAGTCATATAGTGATTTATTAAGAAATTATAGTTTTTCGTCGTAAAACAATATAATTTGACAATTCATGAAAGTGGCTAAATGGCCTCGAAAAGCTAGTCGTAAAATAATGAATATCGAGTGTTAGGAAACAAACTCAATGGTTTTGAAAAGCTTGTCACATTATCTAAAAGTCTTAGCGTTAAACTTTTGATCATAGAGGTCTCAATCATGGAGAAAAATATAGATGAAGTAGGGTAGTCGAACTAAAAATATTGTTTAAAGTTAACTTTCGACAAAGTTTGAGTGACCATATATTATTCGTTACAACTCCGTTTGACGAACGGTTGAACATTTTGAAAAATAGGCTAGGTGAATTCACTTTTACTAGAAGACATCGTTTTCTCAAAAATATTCTATCGATGTGAAAAACGACTCCAAACATGTTCACTTACGACAACTATTTTGACTAATAGAAAATATATATAAGTGTTTATACTTGTGAAAATAGTTACGATAACTCTATTTAAATCGCGTGTAACTTAGTCGTTATAAGTCCGTTTTCTACGTTTTATATATCCTTGGTTTCTTGTTAACGTAAACTAATATATTTTTGATAAATCGACTCATTTAGAAAATGTTTAAAACTCATTTTTGCCCCTTAAAAATACCTTAACAGCTTTGAATTTTTCAGAAAATAAGTTTTCGTCGTTAAACTTGAAAATAGCATAACTTCTTCGTTATAAATCCGTTTTAACCCGTTCAAGCGACCACGGTTTCGTTTTAAAGTTTATTTTCTGAATATCTAGCCCAAAATAATCCTTGACCTGACGAAAATTCCAGATTTTACAAAAACAATCAGACCTCAATTTCATGTTGTCGAAAATGATTTTTCTAGTATAATACTTATTCTAACCACTTCAAATCAACACCAAATCTATTCTAAACCTACCATACACCTTCTTAGGGTGTCATGGGTTCCTAAACATTATCAACAATGATATGTTTCAAGGGATATTAATAGGATAATTAAAACTCATTATATGTAGTAAAAATCAAATAAAAGTGGTATGATTCATAGTATATTTGCATGATTTTCTTACTAGATCATAAAAATACATCAAGTAAGAGTTTATAAGAGTAGGAAAAATCATTAGAAGCTTACTTGAGTGATTGAAGAGTTTTTGAGCTAGAAAACTTAATAATCTTGAGGTTTTTATTCCAAAACCCTAACTAGATTATCACTAGGACTATGTATTACTTGATTCTTGAAAAACCTTGATCTTCTTCTTCTTGTTTTTATGTTGGACGAACCACAAGGAAGATGGGGAGGGATTCTTTTTATTTTTCACCTTCCAAAATGTGAAGTATGTGTTTGATTTTAGTATAATAGTAGTATATTTGTAAATATCTAGTGAAAATGGTGCAAGTATACATCTAATAAGATCAAGATATTTTTATGGAAATGGTGACTGGGGGGGGGGGGGGGGGGACATGGATAAGAAGCAAGACTTTTTGTACAATTTTTGTAATAAAATGTGTAGATAACTTAATATTAATTAAATTAATGTTTAGATATTTAGTTATTAGGTATAGAGTTAGCTAGAAATAAATTTTAACGGAACAAAATAAAATATATCGAAGTTATAAAAATTATAAAAATACATTTCTCGCAAGAATTGAGTGAATAAATAATTATCGAGTTGAATTTACGAAAACCGTCGTAAATATATATATATATATATATATATATATATATATATATATATATATATATATATATATATATATATATATATATATATATATATATATATAGGTATTGGTTCATTTGAAAAATTAATCTCGGTGAAAAAGTGAGAGAAGTGATCTCAACCATTAGATCTCCCTCCCATCCCTTCCCTTTTTTGCACCAAACTACAGGGACCCAATTGTAACTTATTAAATTATCCAAGGTTTAGTATGTAATATTTTCAAGGATCATATATAATGCCTAAATTTTTTCATTTTTTTTTCTTTTTCTTTCTTTTTCTCTGGTTTATCTCTCTCAGCGGCTTCTCATTTTTTTCCACAAAAAACACGCTTTACTTTCTTTCAAAATTTTCCCAGTGATTATTGATTATAATCTCCACACGATCAAATTAACAAACACGATCTGTTATAGATTCAATAATCATCTCGTTCTAAGGCATTAAATCGCCAATCAAAGTAAGTTTTAAGACCTTTTTTGATTATAATTTTGTTACACTTTTTATCAAAGATTGAATATAAAGCTTAGGGCGTTTGTTACAGTTTTATTTGCACATATTAGTGTTTGTTATGAGACAGTTTTTTTTTTGTTTGAAGAAATTTGCTTCGGTAATCATCATCTTTGCATGTAATTGTACCACTTTTAAGAGTTTATTGACATGATTCATTGTTTATAATAGTTATTTGTGATGAAATTGAGAAATAAATATATGGAAAACATGTTTACAAAAAACTGCACATCAAGTGTTTGATAAAATGTCTGAATGGGATTTTGCAACTGCGATGCACTAATTTACAATAAGATTTTGATGAAAAACACTCGGTAAGACAATTGTATCGACTTCAGGTTTGTTGCTACTGTATGTATCACCACGTGAGCATAACATTTGCTATTACACATATAATTGTTTGTTTATTATGATGACTAGCTCTGACAATAAAGTTGGTTTCATGGTTGCATTTTGTACTTTCTTGCAACAATCTATCAAGAGCAAATGAAAGTTCCAAGTGTAGAATATAAGATCACAACCTTCTCTTATATGTTACGGTTTAAATCAATGGTTATAAGATATTGCTACATGCAACTTATTGGCTCTTTATAGTTCTATATTGCAATCTAATGCTTAAAGTTTGTTTTAATTTATGTTTGTAAGCTTCGACAGTGCCTAAATATTTGTCAATCTACTGTTGATCAGGCAAGTTATCATCAATAGTCACTGGCAAAATATATTAATTGAAACTTTATATCTCACGCGTGTTGGTGATTCTATCAGATCAAGAGTTTAGCTAATTTGAAGAGAGTCATGCAGACGCTTTTATTTTGTTTAGTAATTGAACCAAGGGACTACAAGGGGTAAATCTGTTATTATGCGATTAATTTGGTTGTTAATCTTAAAAGTTTTCAAGTTTTTTTTTGCCTAACATAAAAATTAATTTGGTTTTGTTTTAGACGCTTTTATTTTGTTTAGAATGATTGTTATGCATTATATTTTAAGGTACTCATTTCTTTTGATTTCATCTATATTATTGTCCTAGGTCATCAACGTAACACTTTGTTATCCGAAGCAGCATATGATTTCTTGCTTTTGCCTTTTTTACATGAGAGTTGCCGCTTGATGCCAATAGGTTCTTGCTGATAAATTATCTGAAGTCGTTGATTATAAGATCCAAATTACAAACAGTGCACTAAATACCTCAAACGGATGCACTAAAGTACAAACAGATGTACTAAAAAGTACCTCAAAATTTTCCAAGGATCTTGGAAGTTTGGAACATGCATCAAAGGTAAGCTATTTGGAGTTTTAAGAAGTTCTTATAAGAGAGCTATACTGGTTTTCATTAAGTTTGATGATGTTGATTATTTTTGTCCAGGTGCAACTGAAATTATTAGTAGAGAAAATGCAAGTGATTACCGGAGGATTGTCTACAGTGATTTGGGAAAAACAATTTGCCCAAAAAGAGGGACGTGTATCAAAAACATTCTAGAATTGAAGACAACCAGTTAACCACGTAGGCTTACTTATCTAGTTACTTATCATATATCATGAGTACTCAAGAGGAACAAAAAACTTGTGATTACAACAGTTGTTAAACACTTATATCATTATTCAAATATTGAATGAGTTAACTGTTTAAATTACCCATGTGGTTCAATCAAATTTAACACTAATGACCCATGTCAAAAAAGCTATAAAGCAAAATATGAGCCCTGAGGGTATGATTATACATGTTAAAAACCCTCCATATGTGGATCAACAAAGTAACAACTTGCAACAAAGATTAGAGTAGAGCTCATAGGCAAAAGTATTAAAACAAAAGTAATATGATTTCATATAAGATTAGGCTACAAATCTCAACTTAGTCCAAAAAAATTAAACAAATGCCCTAATGTACTACAAACTGATGCACTAGAGTACATCAAACAGATGCACTGATACAAACGGATGCACCAAAATATATTTATGGTTCAAATATGTTTCACACTAAATATAAAATACATGCATTAGGATTACAGATTATTTTCCTATACCACCATGTATACAAAGAATTTTATTCTCAATAAGCATTGCAAGTGGAAGATGATTAAACAATGAATACCATAACTGTCACTATTGTTCTAAATTTCAAATATTTTTTGAAACAATGTTTTGCATATTGTACGTATAGTAGAGCACAAACCTGACTGGTAAGTTTATGTGATGTGAATCTAGTCATTTGAGCAGGAATACAGCGATGCTACGGATTAAATGCTGCTACGAGTATTTGAAGATTTTGGAAGGTATATGATGCACTTGTTGTTAACCAACTGATACCCTGAATTAGTTAGTGTGATGCATTACTTTATACACTATGATGCATTAATTTGATGCACTTTAGACTTTGGTTTTTCTACTATCTAGTTTTTCTACTTTGGACTTCGGTTTTTTTTCCTATCTGTTCAATCGATAACAAAAACTGCAAATAGAACAAAGAATACTTGACTACTAATCATATACCATCTCAATCTAAATATATGAATTTAGAACAATAATGACATAATAATAAGAACATTACTAAATAATTGATGCAATAAAGTACCTCAAACGGATGCCCTACTATGATACAAACGGATGCACTCAATTACATCAAACGGATGCACTAGAATATGTTTATGGTTAAAATGCGTTTCATACTGAATATAAAAATACACGCGTTAGGATTACAGATTATTGATCTTCATATACCATCTTGCATACAAATATTTTTCTTCTCAATAAGCGTTGCAATTGGAAGATGGTTAAATAACTAATTGAACCGCATCCATGACCAGATCCCATCATTCTCACCCTATAGAGCAGAAATTGCCAGTAAGAAAATTAATCAATGAACGATAAAGCTTCAAAAGTCAAAATGGGTCAATTCGGTATGCTTAATACTAGATTAACTAAAAGCATTTCAAAAATTGTTACAAGACTACCACATCCGCTAAACATACACAACGAAAAAACTGATGTTTTGCTACATACCATTATTTCAATGAATTCAAGATGGAAACCAAAGAGGGCATTTATATCAACAGCCTCATGATTCGCACATATCAAGTGAACATTCTCGAGATACTGAATCTGAAAAACAAGAATGGGAAAGGTGTGAGGCTTCAATATGACACAAGATCAGCATGTCAGTAGTTGAAATAAAACCTTACATTTAGAGCAAGAAGCACTTAGGTATGTAAAACATATGCACTAAAGTACGTAAAAAGGATGCACTCAATTATTCCATACAGATGCCTTATTATTTCAATACAATATTCCATAAAGATGCCTTATTGTTTTAATACATATGCATTAAACAAAAAATTAATGCCCTAATACAATATGAAAATAATTGCATTAAACAAACAAACAAACAAATTGATGCTCTATTCAGTTTTAAAACAGATGCTATGTTTCATGATACCGTTATTCACTAGTCAAACAATCAAACAAACATATGACTTGAATATTTCCGTACGCTATTATCTAACAAACAAATGCTCTTTAGATGAAACTTTGATGCACTAATCAAACATACAAAGGCTCAAACAGATTTTAGTGTTTGACGGATTAATCGTATTGTCTAATTATAATCAATTGGATGCAGTAATGTGTCACATGATGCACAAATAAAAAATAATGATTCCCTAATACAATATTAATAATGCATTCATGGGTGTGTTTGGCAATACACTGCTAAAGAAACAGTAAGCATATTATAAGTGATTATGCCCCTTATGGGAACTAGATGATGGCATTCAATCTAGATCTACAGATGCTATGTTTAGCCCACAGCCGGTTTCCGAACTCATAGCAAGAGAAAAACAGCATAACCGTGTTCTCACTTTACAAAATTCAGCAGAATTTGCTAACCCAACCTATCATCACAAACATGTTTGAACACAGCTTTTAGGATTTCTAAATCCAATATATGTAATAACTCTGTAAGTATGGGCTTAGTGGTCCTAACACTTTCTGCATGCCAATGGAAGCCGTCGATATCTGTAACTTGCCACTGGAATGGGAGAAAAACATGAGCTGTAACTATGAATTGGTCTCCAACCCACCAGAGATAAAATATGAAAGTCATGTGCAATAATTATAATGTTTTAATCAGTTTAAAAGCTTCCGAATTCTAGACTGGTTATAAGTAGCTGACCTAAGTCAAACAATTATGCGACTGCTTCAATTTAAGCAGGAAGCTAAAATTAAGAGTATTTCCTTTAGTCATCTCTTACAAATAAAAACTATATGATTAAACATAATATCCTGCAGCTAAGATCAGACTACTCACTATTAAGGACTACGTGAACTAGAAATTGTTTTAAAAGAATATCTCCACCTGAACTATTTAACAAGTTTTTCGGTTGGTGCAAAACTACAAATAGTAAATAAATAGAAAAGTTTACATGGTTTTACAATAATTCTTAACACTGAACCAGTTGGGATTGGATTATAAAGATCAGGCATGTAATTTGAAGATTGCAGTTTTGTCTTAAACAACCATGCAACTCTAATACTTGATCATTTTGTGAAGGGTATGTTTGTCTCGAGCCAAAGTATTTTTCCATTGATGCACTAAATATACAAATAAACCATTTTATATGGAAGTAAGCTAAATTTATCCCTCTCTAATTGTACATGACTACCCGAACAGGACCAACTAATTACGGTCGGACAAGTCAAGAGGTGCCTAAAAAAGGTATTTTGTAGCTCTAACACTATTGGTTTGATGCACTAATCACACATAACATATGACTTATTCATACAAACAGCTGCTTTATCACATACGGATGTCCTAATTATACGAACAGATGCCTTAACTTATAACGATATTATTTAACCATGCATTAACTAATTACGATAGTAACAGATGCCTTAACTTATTATACTAACAGATGCTCTAACAAATGATCATACGTATGCTTTAACAGATGTCGTAATGTTTAGATGCCCTGATCATATTGGTGATGCAATGATCATTTATATAGATGGTCTAACACTTTTTTTTTGGTGCACCAAACACATAATACAGATGCCTCATTCATACATACGTTGCTCTATCACTACAGATGATGCAACAATACATTTGATGCCCTAATTATCCTAATAGATGCCTTAACTAATTACTACTCTATAACAGATGCCTTAACTAGTCATATAGATGCTCTAATAAATGATCATACGTATTCTTTTACAGATGTCGTAATGGTGATCACTACAGATGATGCAACAATACATTTGATGCTCTAATTATGCTAACAGATGCCTTAACTAATTAATATAACAGATGCCTTAACTAGTCATATAGACGGTCTAAGAAATGATCATACGTGTGCTTTAACTGATGCTGCAATGGTGATGCACTGATCATACTTGTACATATGGTGATGCACTTACCCAAGTTCTAAAGATGCACTAAACAAACATGTCAAATGGATGCAACAATACATTTGATGCTTTAATTTTGCAAAAAGTGTATGACAGTGTTTAGGATTGCATTTTGAGGCAAATTGTCTAAGAAAAATGTTTTCTTAGATGCCACATGGTTGAGACATGTGAAAAGGATGGTTTAGACATGTTTTCTTAGACGCCAATTTGCATACGCAATCCCAAACACCCCGATTTAGAGCTGACTTAGTGTAGTGATTTATTAGTGAGAGTTGTTGAACTTCCACATGGTTTTTATCAAGTGGTCCAGTAGCATAAAATTATATTACAATTAAAAAGTTATAGTAGTAAAAATTCAGTCATATCTATCAAAAGGAAAGTTAAGAGCTCGCAACCAAATCAGTATTTGAAAATGAAAAATGAATACGGAAGTACTATCAAGAACATACCCAATCCCAAGAATTCTTATCGGTGGGTTCATTGAAAGATGCATATATTGCTGAAGTTTCTGTCACACCAGATCAGCAGTTCCGAAAAGCAATCCCAACCGCTCATTTATCAATATAGAATACGCGCCTTATATCTACAGGCTTCAGGCTTGGGAATGCAATCCCATATCTACAACAAATAACATGTTATCATAAGTGTCAAGTCATGTTATTTCTTAAGGTTAACAAGACAATAAAATAAGTTACCTTATGGATATCTTTCCTCAATTCTGATTCAAGCCAGATTTTGTTACTTTACACAAAGTACAAATATTTCCATTTTACAAAAGTTATACCTTTGTTTAATCACGTATGACAAACATTAAAGTTGTTTTACGTGGACCAAATAGACAGAACATAGCCTGCAAACAACCATAATATTAGAAAGAGTATATAGACCATAATATTTCAAGTCCTCAGCACTATACACTAGAGCATTTGAAAAGCTAGAAAGAGGGCGTCAACAAAGACATCTCCAACAACATCTAAACCCAAACCCCTCTCATTTGAAAATAACACGGAAACTTCTAAGTCCTTATTAGTAATTCTTTTAAACATATACACCCATGCCTTAATATGTTTGATGATGCACTAATCTTACTTACAGAATGCTCTAATATGTTCAGTGATGCACTAAACATATAAAGAGATGCCCAAGTATTTTCAGCGATGCACTAAACATACAAATGGATGCCCTAATATGACCAACGATGCACTGAACATAAAAATTGATACACTAAATACATACAATGATGCCTTAATATATCTAATGATGCACTAATCATACCTACTGATGCTCTAACATGTTCAATGATGCACTAAACCTGCAAACCTTTAAACTGATGTAGCAACTACAAACACAGATGCACTAAAACAACCTGAAGCCCTAACGTGTAATCTGATGCTGCAAATTTACACACAGATGTCCTAATATGTCATATCCTACAATAATAAACACATATGCTGTAAATTAGTGCATCACATTTATAATAATCTTACTTAGACATTTTATCAAACACATAGTGTGCAACTTTAATAAACACACTTTTTATGCATTTTTTCGTCAAATTTATTATAAATAATTAAACATTCAATTGCTTAAATTATTCAGTTTATATAAATTATATAATTAAAATGTTATATATAATTAACTAACCTGAAGAAGATCACTGATGATGTAGCGTTTGTAATTGAACAACACATGACCAGCGGTGGTGTGGCGCGGTGGATGCACGACGGAAGACGGTGGCAACGGTGGTGGTGGCGATGGTAAGTCATCTCATCATACAAATAGATTGGGTCATCTCACTGTTTGGCGTCGGTGTGACGGTGGCGGTGTAAAGATTGAAGCGGTGGTTGCACAACGGAAGACGGTGGGGATAGTGGTTGTGGTGACGGTGGTCTTGATGAGTCGTCATCTACAGCGTATATGTTTTGATAATGAAAGTGAAAGTGATTATCACTTTGATATTCCCTCTTTGTTTATTGTTTTTAATTTTTACCCTAAACTTTCAAGTGTTTACATAATCTACCCTTGTAACTTTTTTTCTCACTTTTTTATCTAATTATACTTTTCTCTAGATCCGGACTCTATATATATATATATATAACAATTTATATACAAAATAAATTCAAAACATCGGGTAATTTAATAATATAATTTTTATAGTCTTGAAATGAGTATAAAAATATATTAGGATAATTTTTGGAAGTGTCGGATCAAATATTTAAAATAAATGATTATGCGATAGCGTTTATTTAATAGGATAATATACGGTACTGAAATATGCAAATCCATGCATGAACTAATATGATGATGATGTTACTGATGATATGTAGACTAATTCTAGTCTATATGAAATGTCCTCTATGATTTTTCATGAATTCGCAGCTAAACCCTTACGGTTACGCGAATTTGATACTCGTAAACCTAGTTTACGAAAAATGATGAATAGTGAATCATGAATAGTGATTTTTCTCCGGGAATGAATAGTGTTTAGTGAATAGTAAAATTTTGAAATAACCTTTTAAAGTCTCAAACCGACTTCAAAAACGATGAATAGTAACCAATGAATAGTAAATTCCCGAGATGAATAGTGAAATTTTCAAAGTTTGAGAAATGACCTGAAATTACGAGTTGTCACACCAAGTTACAGAGGTAGCTGGGCGTTAAGGGTGGGGGTGGGGGGGGGGGGGGAATTTCATTTAACCCCCTACACCATTTCAAATAAATTTTCACTTACACCCCCTCAACCTATTCAAATTCAAATTTAAATTATACTGGTTAATTCTGAGCCGGATAAATTCAAATTCAAATTTGAAATTTAAAAATCAAATATGAGCGGGATTTATTCAAATTCAAAATCAACTCTGCCTATATATACAACTCTACCAGAGTTGTTTAGAACACACAAGTTACACACACAAAAATGTCTCACAAAGATTTTTCTCAGCAATTCCCCAGTCCACAACTGTTGCCGAAAACTAGCTTTCCAACTCCAACACAGTTGCCGGAAACTAGCTTTCCAACTCCAGAAGAATTTGAAGTTTACTCAACACCACTGAAGATGTCTTTTCGGTTTTTCAACTGGAAAATGTATTTTTAAACACTTCACCTGTTAACAATCTAATTGTTAACACTCCACATGTGAACAATCCAATTATTAACACTCCAGCTGTTAACAATCCAGCTGCTAAAAGTCCATAGGTGGATCTTGAAAACAATCCATTTGGGTTAAGTGAGGCTTCCCTTCGTCAACTTGAACATGACGAAGAAAACTATAAAGAGATTATGGAAGAGCAGACACGCAAGGAAGCTGCTCTTCGTGAACAAGAAGCCAGAGAAGCTCAATATCTTAGAGATAACTACTTTGACATCATGGAGACAAAGTACTTTAATGGTGAGTTTTATTCCTCTTCAAGTGACGAGGGTTGGAACTCAGATAAGTCGTATTCTTAAGTTTTAGTAGTTTTATTTTTACTCAATCTCGTTGTAGTTTTAATGTTTAATGTAATCCGTGTTTAATGTACTTTGTGTTTTAATGTTTAATGTGATATGTTTTTTTAATAAAGTGTTTGTTTTAGTTTAGGGTTTGAATTTGAAAATATCAAATGTTAAACCTTAACTTGGGATGTTATGATAGTGGGTGTTTTTTTGGGTGAGTTAAGGTTAAATGTTAAAGCTGATGTGGCGCTGACGTGGAGCTGACGTGGCAGGAGGGTTAACCTTAACTTAGGGCATGATTGCAAGTGCTCTTAAGAGTAAAAATTGAAATGGGGTGAAGGAAGAGAAAAAGCTGATGTGACATCAAGATAAAAGATGAAGTGGTGTTAGTGCTCAAAGTTGTCATAAATACACATAATTGGATTAATATAAAATGGAATGGTGAGATCACACCAAACAAATGTGTGGTGCTCTACCTATTACTACTAAAACTCTTTTTCGTGGACAATTGACCCAGAGAAAGAAAAGTAAAAGAGAAAAGCCTTAAAGCATGAAGGACAATTATCAAAGTAAAAAAAGCAAGACATGGAAGTCCACCACTGTTCAAAAAAACATGAACAATAATAATAACCTGTTAAAGCATGTACATCAATAACTTGGTTTAAAGTTTAACATCGTCAACGTCAGCGTCACATTAGCTTTAACATTTCACCTTAACATCCAAAAAAAACACCCGCATCAATAACATCCCAAGTTAAACTTTAACATTTCACCTTAACATCCCTAAAAAACACCCACAACTAAAGTTGATTTTTTTTTTTTTTTTTTTTGTTTGTTTACCCCTCTAACGGGCGTTACCCCTCCAACGCAGCCCCTCCAACTCCTCCATAACGCCGGACATCCAATGGTATAACGGGCATAACGCCGTTAAATGGGGCATAACGCCGGTTATGGCGTTAACGATGTCTATGCTCTTAGAAAAAGTGCAAGAATATATGCACAAAGTAGGACATTTAAAGGAGAGAAAAATTAACTAGCTAAGCGGGGTCTGAAGGTCTCAGAAGAGACCCGAGTTTAAATGTCGGTGATTAAGGGTCCAAAAAAGGCCTTAAAAATACCGGTTAGGCTGCTTATATCATAGCAAAAAAGGGCTCGACTTTTCCCAAATACCTTGAACATGGATCCTTCTCTTATTATACCTAATTAAAGCACTTGAAAGCAAAATTAGGATCAAATGAGAATAAAACTTAAAATGAAAAAAATAAATAAAAAATAACTATAACTATATATTTGAGATGCATCAACTTCATGCATTTCTATTCATATATATGCACCTGAAAGTATTTTCTAACTCAAAAGTTGATGAATATACATACATTAAGTGCATTTCATCAAATAAGGTAAGTCTTTGTATTTTTTGCCATCTACAATTCTACATGTTAAATATGTTGCTAGTAGTAGTTTGAATCATTCACTCCAAAATCACTTGCGAAACTAAGTGAAATGCATCTAAATTCAAGTCAATGCATCTAATTCAAATCGATGCATTTCAAATGTTTAGTTATAGTTTTTTCTCATCATTCTTATTTTAAATTTTATCATTACCCTTGAAAGCAAACATAACTGTTTTGGTATAATGTTCATTTATATACAACAACAACAAACCCAATCCCGCCGGGGCAGGGTATGGGTATAATATTCATTTATGTTACGCTAAAATATGATATTGCTTGTTTACAATGTCTACAAGTATCGTTTTCCTAACGTGAAGAAAAGAAGATAACAGTTAGAAATTACCATCACACGTCTTTTGCCAAACCTTAACGTTAATAGAAGTGTGTTGTGAATGTATATGCTAATTGTAACAAATCATTCATATTTCGGTAAATTTGAAAATCACTCAATTGAGCTAATTTACCAAAAGACATCATATTTCGGTACATTTGAAAATCACTCGATTGAGCTAATTACCAAACATCATACGTATTTCATCTCATCCCCAGATGGTTGAGACTGGCAAAATTGTTGTCAAACTCAACTGAAAAAAATGACAGTAAAATTAGCCTAATATCTTTATTATCGTTGGCCATAATACACAAGAAAAGCTTAGCAATCATCATATCTACCACCAAATTTCTTATTATGCAATACAATCGTCCATCAATGTATATTAATTCTTATACAAAGGAACAAATTAGTTGCAAAATTTTTACATAATTATATATTCTGATGTTTTTTTAGCACTTGCAAAGGTATTTTAAATTTTTTTGGCCCCTCCAAAAACAAATTTCTGGCTACGCCCTCGTAAACATTTAGGTTGTAAACACGGTTAAGGATTAGATAATTATATGCTCACATACTAGTTTACAATAAGTTAATAAACCTTAAATAATCATACAGTTACCTTAGAAAATCATTAAACTTATATCACTTCATAACTATTTGATTATTATGGCATTACAAATTCAAAGAATCATGATCAATATGAAAATGTCAAGTCATAATAATCACTTTTGTGACGTCTCTGTATGCTTGTTCTAGAACGTGGGAATCGGCAAGTGGAGGTCTTAGGTTCACGGCTTGGAATTATCTTCCTAGTTTTCACATGGAGACACTGTAACCTTCTTAGCGTTACAAACTCGCCTAATAACCAATGTAGTACATAAAATATGGCTAGTTGACATCCTGTTTTGAAATAACAGGCACAATAAGATAGAAATAATAATGGAGTTAATGGCTTTCATGGTTTTATTCTACAGAAATGTCCCAATACCAATAGGGATGGCAACCTCAGTTAGCAATACGCATGCGTATGTACCCACCAAAACTAATCTTTACAATCTATCAAATGTGCCCACTTCTTCAAATTCTAAAACCTTAGTGCTTTTCTTTCTCTATCATTCTTTTCTCTCTCTCTCTATACGCACATGTTTTTTTTTCTATATAAATATATGTGCGTGTGTGTGTTTGTCATGAAGAACGCAAGTGTGTTATAAGCAGGCAAAAACATGAAAAGTGTATATATTTTGTGTAGCCTGATCTTTTTAGTATGTATGCTAAGAGTATGTATAGCAGATGAAGCAGAAAGTAATGATGGTGTTTATATCGTGTATATGGGAACTGCAGCTAACTCAAGAAACAACCATAATCTACTTCTCACTTCACTAGCACAAAGGTAACAAAATACGCACCCGCACGCATATAAACATGTTCATTCCATATCATTTTTAATGATTATCCAATTGTTGGTCCAAATTTTGTTTCATGTAATTGGAAAGCTAAGTTAGAGGTGACAGTTTGGCTTGGTTTAGCAACTAAGTGAGTTGATCCGATTTATATTTTAAGTAGTGGGTGAAAACAAAAGAAAAACAATTGAAATAGTCACATGGGTCGAAAGTCATCCAAAATTGTGTGGGCGGGTAAAACCAGAGTAAGCTGACACAAATTGACGCATTTTAGTTTCTTACCGGACATGCCTGAACCATTCATTTTGTCACCTCTACTCATAGCCTTCTTATAAAAGCAAGTTACATAAAGTTAGAGGTGTCATTTACTTGTGAATAAGTAGATTTCCGTTATCTTTCATCTCTAACGGGTGAAACAGGTTACTCCTACATGCTTAACTTATACATGATATGAGTCAAAGTCATATGAAGGGTTTTCAAATGTATTAAACATCATATTACACATTACGTATCTATTAGAGTAAATTATGTATGGACTATTGAGTCTAAGCTAACTGGACACATTATCAACTATGTATACTTTTGTGTTGGAGAAATTAGTGAAACATACCGTTAACTTGTACCAGCAATAGGAACGCAATTGTGCATAACTACCAAAACAGCTTCTTGGGATTTGCTGCTCACTTAACAGAAGAAGAGGCACAAGATATTGCACGAAAACCAGGAGTTGTATCAGTCTTCCCAGATCCAATCTTGAAACTTCACACAACACGTTCATGGGATTTCCTAAAATACCAAACTGGAGTTGAAATCGACTTCAGACCAAGTACATACAATATTACAAATTCACATGCAACTTCAGATATCGTCATAGGTGTTTTGGACACAGGTAGTAAAACAAACTCAATCTCAATCTAGTTTCGGATTATGATTTATCTCCAACCGTCAAAAAGTGTTAGCAAAAAAGAAACTGGGTCAAATGGGTCGACAATCTCTCATAGCGTATTTTGAATGCATAAAGGGTCCTAAATAATTTATATTAAGAATTTTGTTTAAGTGATAAAATAATATAACTTTTATAATTATGACACTTATTATTGACAAAAAAGGTGTAAAATATTTTCGGATAAACAGAGTTTCTGGTCATTCTGACCGACCTGTTCCCCAAACAGCCCATTTAGCAGCATCGAGATGCGTATATGAAGTTATGACACTGTGAAATGCTACTATATTCATTACTTTTTGTTTTGAACTTGGTAACTCAGGTATTTGGCCGGAATCTGAGAGTTTTAATGATGATGGTTTCGGTCCTATTCCATCAAAATGGAAGGGAACTTGCATGGAAAGCAAGGATTTCACTTCTAAAAACTGTAATAGGTATTTGAAAATGTCCATCTTGTTATCTTCCATTATGATATATATAAGTATCCACTGGCATGAAAGCATATTTGAGGGGATGCAGTGTAGATCTTGACACATGTCAAAACTACAAAAAGTGTCCCTCTTTTAAGTATAATTCTTAGACTAAAAATGGGCATGCATACCTTAGCTATGACGTGGGTCCTTTAGAGGTAGCAAATAGGAAGCTTAGGTAGATTTGGTTACAGGTTGGTTGGGATTGATTGACCTGAAACACCTAGTGTCAAAGATAACCACATAAATAATACTCCGTAATATTTCAATCATAATCCAACATTTTAAATAAAGTGATTTGGGACGTTTTATTGATATGAAAAAACAAAGTTAGTGAACTTTCTATCCGTTTAGCCAGTTTCCATTTAAGACATATTTTATTCATTTTACCCATATGATAGCAGGAATTGATCAATTTATAAGAAAATGAGTCGAAAGTATCATAGAGATTTCAAGATTTTTGACTAGTATACCCACTACCATAACAGAATTATATTTGTGATAATGTAGTACGATAACAAGTTTAATTTTGTTTCTGTTTCACTGTTTTTAAGAAAATGCACATGCATACTTTTGATTCCATAAAGGTCTTACCTTGGCTTCCATAAACTTCTGCCAGTGATCCACTGTTTTGTCCATTCTTGAATGACATAATCAAAATTCGAGCCAGTTTTGTATGTTACTAATAATATACAATTAAAAATTTCTATCAGGAAACTAATTGGAGCACGATATTACAAGACCGGAGGTGATGACAAATCCCCAAGGGACAGGAATGGCCACGGGACTCATGTTGCTTCAACAGCTGCAGGCAACGCTGTATCTAATGCATCTTATTATGGGCTCGCCATGGGCTCAGCCAAGGGAGGTTTTCCCGGTTCAAGAATTGCAATGTATAGAGTTTGTGGTGCTAGAGGCTGTGTTGGATCAAATATACTGGCTGCATTTGATGACGCAATCAAAGATGGTGTGGATGTATTATCACTATCTCTTGGTTCAAGTGCGGGATACGGACCAAATTTTCAAAGAGATCCTATTGCCATTGGATCATTTCATGCAGTTGAAAAAGGAATCACAGTTGTCGCCTCTGCCGGAAATGATGGCCCACAAAGGGAATCAGTTGTTAATGTTGCTCCTTGGATCCTAACAGTTGCAGCTAGTTCAATAGATCGAGATTTTCAGGCTGATATCACCTTGGGTGACAAAACAGTGATTAAGGTAATCAATTAGATAAACTTCATACCTAACAATAGTTTACTTATTTCATAGTTTCCGATTCACGAAAGACAAGTTTATATACTACCATAATATATTACTTTTAGAGGGTATTCTCAAATCTCTACCATCAGTCCACCACACTTTTATTTCATATAATTTACACTTCAAAAACAATAAAATCATTTTTGGGCATGTCTGTGCGTATGTTGCCCTTGATTTAGGTCTACTAGACCACCTCAAATGGACTTTGAGAAGGGCTAACAAACATATATGTTCCACAAGGCGGTCTAATACTACTTAATAATGTGAAAAAGAATGTTAACATTTTCTTGATATCCAAGTACTCACACATATGGATTTGCCTGAAACTTAAGGGTGGAGGCATAAACTTCGGTGAATTAAAAAAGGATCCGGTATACCCATTGCTTTATGGGAGCACCGCCAAAAGAAATTCTACCATTTATGACGAAAGCGATGCCAGGTAATACTACAAACAAACTTTTCAATATTGTTCTGATCTTTGGGTCCAGTTGATAGAATGGGCAGGATTGGTCAAAACGGGTAATTTCTTTAAGCATAAAAAGGAAAAGTGGGCGACATTCGACTGTTTGATTTGTTTGAAGCGTTTCCTTTCAGCTATGTTTTTGACCCGTCAAAAATATAATACCCAAAACACCCATTCTTATGTAAATGGGTCGATATAGCCATCTCTACTTTTTATGCTTTCAATTTGCTTGATTAATAACATGGGATTTCTTCAGAAACTGCATACCTCGTGCATTAGATCGAGAAAAAGTTAAAGGAAACATTATTCTTTGTGAGAATGATGAGGGAATGTACACACAGAAACAAAAGCTATCAAGTATCAAACAACTTGGTGCACTTGGAATGGTTTTCGTTAGCGATGAAGGAAGAGCCGTGGCTTCTTCCTATGGATCATTTTCGATGGCTACGGTCAGTCGGAATGACGGGAGTAAGATTATATCTTATGTCACAAAAGAAAGGTGAATATTAAACAGATTTATTCCAACTAAGCTGATTTCTAATAGTTAGTCACCAATCCCTTGTTGTTCATCGAGTCTGAATGGGATCGGAACCAAGGCCTAAAAAATTAATGGAACCAACTTACATCAGTTTGGTCTTGGTTTTAAAATCATACTGGTATTCAATTTGAAAATATAAACCTGATACGGCATTGTTATGAAGTTCTGAAAAATGACTAATAAATTAACAAACAGATTTCTTAAAAATTGTACTAGTGAACCTATTAATTCGGTCGTGGTCTGACTTTTAGTTTTTGTTGGCCCGGACTGGTCTATTGAAACACCCTAAAATTCTATTACTAACCAATTTGAGGGAATATGTGAAGGAATCCTACGGTAACTATTCTACCAACTGTATCTTTGACACAATATAAGCCAGCCCCCGTAGTTGCTTACTTTTCAGCTAGGGGCCCTTCCTTTGCTACACAAGACATACTCAAGGTAAGCTCACTTTTATCTTATACAGATTATTGTTATCGTTATTATTGGTAGTTGGGACAAGCTCCACTACGAGCAATTGCAAAAGTTTCATCTAAGTTTCTTTACTATCAAAATATAAAGATGCATACTTCAACTTTTAATGAATGTCCCTGGAAATGAGACGCTTGAACTGTAAGTTAGTTTTAACTAAATGGCATTTTAAATATCGAAAAAAGTGACCTGAATGCCATAATGGTCATGTTATAATTATCGGGCATCCTTTTGGTCAGATTTGATGTATATGAACCTGATTGCATACTTTCATATTATAGCCAAGAGGCCAACATGAAACTTCTGCAACAGTCAATAGCCACTCTAATCACCCTTGTTATTGATTATTATAAACTTAAACTAAGTAAACAAGTATGATGATTGGATTACCTTGCAGCCTGATGTTGCGGCACCAGGAGTGGCTATCCTTGCTTCATGGCCAGACAATGATTCCGTAGTAAAACTTGCCGGCAAAAGTCCTCCACATTTCTTTATACTTTCTGGAACTTCAATGGCATGCCCTCATGTTTCCGGTCTCGCTGCCATGACCAAAGCTGAAAATCCTAACTGGAGCCCTTCAGCTATCAGATCAGCAATCATGACAACAGGTTAGAACAACACTCTCAAACCTGCTTACATATTATGTTAACCCGATATTGATGAGAATTTGAATTACAGCAAGTCAAACAAACAACATGAAGAAGCCAATAACTACAAATTCAGGAGCAATCGCTACACCATACGATCATGGTGCAGGGGAAGTAGCATCAAGTCCACTACAACCAGGCCTTGTTTACGAAACTGAAATAAGTGATTATCTACTATTTCTATGCAACGTAGGCTACAATGTCGCTACTATCAAACGCATATCATCCACAGTCCCTCCTGATTTCACATGCCCCAAAAACCGCGCCGATAACTCAATTTCCAATTTGAACTACCCATCAATAGCAATTTCAAAATACAAAGGGAAAGAGAGCAGAATAAAAAGAACAGTCACAAATGTGGAAAATGGTGATGCAACTTATACGGCTTCAGTGGAGTCCCCAATGGGATTGGAGGTCAAAGTTGTACCGAATTCGCTGGAATTCACACATAACAAGAAACAGTTAAGTTATGAAGTGATATTCACATCCGATGGTAAACTGGATGGTGACAATTTTGGGGCGATTACATGGTCAAACGGTAAGAACAGAGTAAGGAGCCCATTTGTTGTGAGCAGCAAGTAGATCACCACCACATAGCAGTTTTAATGTAATCTGTTAATAAAATTTGTGGTACACCACTTGTTGAGAGAGTTTGTTATTGAAATAATTAATCTAACCTCTTTAGCTTATATTTCATTTTTATAATATTTATAAGTGCCTAAAGATGTTATAGCTCATGTTGGTCCCAAAGTGTCGGAAGAGACCCGAGTTCAAACCTCGTTGGGTAAACATCTTGCAATGGCCAGAGAAAAGTCCAGAAATGACCATGGGAATACTAGTTAGGCCATGTACATTAGAGCCAAAAAAAGACTCGACTATCCTCGGTAGCCTAAACAGGGATCCCCTCCGTTTACCTGTTTATGTTATAGCTCATGTACCTAGACTATCTGATTGAAATCCAAGAAGTCTAAGAGTAAGCTAAACTGTTTGACAAAAATTTAGAGCAGTTTTGTCTAATATACCGAAACTATCTACCTAAATTCACCATCTTAGCCATTGAAAGTAAACGGAAGATTTGCAAAAATTTCGAAATGGGGTGAAAGGTCAAAAGAGCCCGAAACAATAGACCTTGGACAAGATTGGTTTAACACGGGGTGTGGCTTGATGAGACCTTTCCTGAGGTTGTATCGGGCCTCATAAGTCCTAACAGGTTAGTATTTACTCCATGTTCTTACCGTTCCATAAACGTCTCAATCAAGTGCTCAGCTTGCTTCAGAAAAGTAACCACATTAGACTTTGTTAATACATCCATCCACCAATATATTGAGCTCAAAACCTAGTTCCAACTAAGTTAATAACTAGAAGCACCATCATCCTATATAATGCATACACGCTCATAACAAAAGCAAAATGTTAACACTTAGACAGAGCATAAAAAGTACTAGGCTAACTAAAATAAAAGCTATAGTAATTCTGAAGTATGTCGAAAAGTAAAGAAAAATTATAATAATTGAAAATCACCTCAGTAAAATTCCTGCAATTCTAGGCTGCAAATGCATTTTATCAAACAACTGGAGTGCATTTTTTTTTCATTTTTGATTCGAAAATACCCACCACCTCCACGTCAGCATCACATCACCATTCAGCACACTAACAAATCCACCACCAAACAGATGTAATGATCACCACCAAACGAAACATATAAGAATACCGCACTTTATACAAATATACCCACAAACACACACAAAAAAAAAAAAAAAAAAAAAAAAAAGAGAATTGGGTAAACCGTTCGGTGAGCCATTGCAAAAATGGCACCTTCGCACGCGGTTGGGAATGTTTGTAATGTTGATGGCGCGTGGTTGGTGGCACCACCAGGTGGTCGAGACCACCACCCCCAGACTTATAACCGACTGGTTTTGCTAACCAATGGTCGTGGTGGAGTAATATATCAGGCTTATTCTGTCTTTTAAATAAGTTTGATTTTTTATTTTATTTTTTTGGCTGTATTCTAGGCGTAGTTCATCGAGGGTGTTGTGTGCTTCGTCTTCATTTTGGTGTGTTTGGTATGCAATATAAATCTTAACTTCTCATTAGCTATTTACCATGGATATTCTCTTTGCTGTCCGAAAACTTAGTTGAAACTAATATAGATCGGCATTCCAAGTTTTACAAGTCTTACAGAAACGGCCAAGTTCCTCTATAGAGAACCAAATGTATAACACATATGTCTTGTTGCACCTTCGAGTATGCTGATGTTGTACATGACACGTGCTTTGGTAACATAAGTGTTAATGTTGTGCCTGTTTTATCCTGATAATATAAGCTTGATGTGCACAAATTACCGTCCCTTTTTTCCTTTTTTGTAAACCATGAGTTTCCTGTCGTTTGTTGAAACACATTATGTTTTATTCTTCGTTTTAGGACAAGATTTGTGTTTGATCAAACATACCGAACTCATACTCAAGCAAACTTAGAAAACGTTGGAAATTGCATACAGAGAATATAAACGTGAAACTCATACTCTAAGGTCATTCTTTATATTTTCTTCTAAATATGGAGTCCTATATCCGTTGCAAACAATTACATCATAGAAGAGTAAAACCGTAGTGATGAAATTGTGGAATCATCAAAGGCTGAGCACATCATTAACATATCTTTCCATAAGCCCATCAACAATTATCCTGTAACCTCTTTCCGTTGGATGAAAACTATCCCAAAAAAGATGCTTGGAGATGTCAGAACATGTCGGCTCAAGTGCATTGCACAACCAGCTAACCTCTATTTCTCCAGTGCCACAACAACCTCTGTCAACATTCTCAAACCCTAAAAAAATTCACATAGACACATAATTGTTTAGTGATGAAGGTAATGGAAGCATATACGACATATGAGAAGTAGCTTCATACGAGACTTGAGGTGGTAAAATGAGTGGGTTTGTTTGATGGGTTGCGTAACA
The DNA here is from genome assembly GCA_910596185.1 of Chrysanthemum makinoi. Classification (NCBI taxonomy): domain Eukaryota; kingdom Viridiplantae; phylum Streptophyta; class Magnoliopsida; order Asterales; family Asteraceae; genus Chrysanthemum; species Chrysanthemum makinoi. The sequence goes on along the minus strand of OU343220.1, from coordinate 308,114,727 downwards.
GGTCAATATGAAAGATATCTATATACATACGTTATTTCCGTTTTAACATAAAAATTTAACAAAAAATTTAGGAGGTTTTATGCATTAGAAAAAACACTTTAGGTGATTTTTGACCCGTTTATCTTGTTTCACATATTTGGCTCGTTTCCCTTTTGTTATCTATTGTTTGACTGCTAAAGGCCATTTAAGATACAACAATATCCAAATCAACCCATTTATAAGTAAATTGGTTGGAATTACTACATCTATTTGAAACGATAAATTACCATAGGATTGAGGATTCTCGATTATTTCAAGTAAAGGGCTGTAAATATCAGCCAAGACGGCATTGACTGGAGGGTTTTTAGACCTAAGAGAATCTAGCTCAGAAGATAGTTTCTTGTTAAAGATCTTTGCTGCTTGGTTATAATTTCTTGCACATGTTCTATTTTTCCCTCCACCCAATGTCCTTGAAGTTGGCATACATCCAACTGGAGGCAAACTAAGAACAACTATCCTTCGTGCTCCGAATCCATGTAGCTCCTTTAAGCAATAAGCAAACACCGAAAGGTTAGAATGGTCGATAAAGATTTATGTCCTGTTCAACTCTATTGATCATCAAAGTATGAAAAATTGATAAGAATAAACCGAATTAGATGGAATGGAGAAACTAAACATGGTAAGCGTGTGAGAATACACGTAATAATTCAATTGGACAAAAATATATGTGTAGAATAGTAGATGTATCTGTGTAGTATATGTGGTCAAGAAACTGTTACCTTAATAAAGGCGGAAGCTTTCGATACTAGATAACTAGCATAAGATGGTATGTCATATCGAATTCTCCTTATTGGGTAAAGGAAGTAATTATCAACTAAATCATCACTTCCCGTTGCCACCAAAAACAAGCTGTTTTTTAAAATGTTATCTGTTTCCTCCCTACCGACAATGTTGTGAAGTTTCCTGATGTAATTTGCAAACATTTGCAGCTGATCCATCATTGGTATGACCATCTAATATTTACATACAACAAACGAATATGTTAGTGTGAAAAGTAGTAAAAAATATTCAAATATGTAGGAAACTGTATATAATGCTTACATTTATATGTGATGTTAAAGGATCAAGTCCTGTGGCTCCTGAGGCAAAGCTTACACCAGTGATCAAATCGTTGTCTCTGATGCGTGGGTCTATGTATGCTGGTACATACTCCTTGATTTTTAAATTTTCAGCTGAAAATGAAATAACATAGATCATTAACAAACTCTTGTTTCATTTTATATAAAGTACTTTAGCTAAAAATCTATACGATGAATAATTAATACCGATCAAGTCTACAGGAGTCTTTGCGTTAGTGAACCTTCCTGTTGCTTTAGCACCCAAAAAGTTCATCCCGTATGGAGGGAAGTTCGCTTTTATAAACGTCGGAATGAAGTTGTTAATACCTTGATCCAAGATGGAGTCTCCAAACGCGAACAAAGCAGGAACCGTGGCGTTCTTTGGCATCTCAAAGGCTGCTTCACCAAAATGAACTAGTAGATTGACATGGAGAAAAAATAGAATAGCAGTTGCATGCAATCTTGAAGAAAAGAACATGAAATCCATGATGATGTTTAAGTTACTTAGTGAGTTGTATCTTTTTAATGTTTAAGTTACTTGGTATGTGATAGTAGCAATATTTATATAGATAGTGTTTAGAAATTAACTGTAGTGTTTTTAGTTGTTAAAACACTCATCTCATGTAATTTATATGATAGGCGGTTATAAAAACTATATTCCTTTACTTCAGCCGTAGTTAAAACTTTACCTTTGGAACACAGTAAGTTGCATACTCAATATTGTAACCACCTTAAATACTAAAAACAATTGGTAATTGTCTTTATCCCAACTAGTATAGTAGTATGCATGGTTAGTGTTAGATAATAAAGGCCTGCAAGCTTTTGGGTTTGGCCCGTTAATTGCACTCTGGGACCTTCGGGTTTGGCCCGTTATTGAAACAAATGTGCAAAGTTAAATTTCGTCTTTCTAAACGTTTTTTTTTTTTTTTTTTTTTTAAACGTAACGTAATCTATTTTTAGAAATTTCTTTTAGGTTCTGTTTGGTTAAACGTAATGGATGTGTAAAGGAATGTAATCGGCGATGTAATGGAATGAATATAGTAATTGAATGAGTAATTATTTTTTCATTAACCTATTTGGTTGCTATGTTGGAATGAAATAAAGCATTCATGCATGTTGTTTGGTATGATGCAATAAACATTGGAAATGAATGAAATACGGCAAAATTTGATTCCATGTCGTGATGGAATGAAGAGAAACCAGATGGTGGCTATGTAATGAAATTGGTGGTTACAATCGTAATTGAATAAACTAATGAATGAATCATTCCATTACAAAACTCAAAACAAATAACATTTTTTCATTACATCATAATGATTTATTCTATTCCAACTTTGATTCATGCATGCCAAACACTAAGTTTTTTTTTTTTTTTTCACCAACTTCACCTTTGTTCTTATTTATATTTCTAAAGAATTTTGTGAAAAATTTTACTAAACAAAAATACAAAATAATGGATGAACTATATAAAAATAAATATTGAAACATTGATGAACATAAAAGTTCTTTTTTATATTCATTCTGTATATCCTTCTATAATGTGAAAAAAAAAAAAAAAAAAAAAACATCAGAATTTTAGTTAATATTTTCTTTTTGTGTTAAATAGAGGAAACTGGTCAAGTTCTTTAAACATTTAAAAAGTTGAGAAAAAATATTAGAGAAGACTTATTTTAGCATACTAAACTTTTCTTACATATTAAGGGACTCATCTCCACCATCCATCTAAAAAGAAATCAATGGCTGAGATTAAAAGCATTTTATTATTTCACCTATTTTTTATAATTTAAATATTTCTTAAACCGTTTATCGTTAAGTGAAAATATTTACACCGTCGCGAATAACATTTAATTATCTTTTTATAGACGGGCACTTTGATATACTTTCGAAAAAGGAAAATAAAATCATTTTTTTCACGTTTTTTCGTATTTTTTTACGTTACTTGAAATTTGCATGAAAAAAATCATATATGATTAAACACTAATTTGAATATCACATGTGATATTAGTGTTAAATCATATATGATATGTGATATCACATGTCATATGATATGTATATTATATGTGATTTTACACTAATATCACATGAGATATTACACTAATATCACATGTGACATTACATATCATATATGATATAACACTAATATCATATATGATATAACACTAATATCACATGTGATATTCAAATTAGTGTTTAATCATATATGATTTTTTAATCCAAATTTTAGTAATGTAAAAAAAGGGAAAAAACTTTAAAAAAAAAAGTGAAAAATACTAATTTTTTTTGTCGAAAGTATATCAAAGTGCCTATCTATAGAAAGATAATTAAATGCTCGTCGCAATGATATTTTTTTTCCTCTTAACGATTAATGGTTTGAAAGTTATTAATATTTGAAAAAAGAGGATGAAAGTGTTTTTTAAATTGTTGAAACTAATCTCATCAATTAGATCAAATAAAAATGGATGGTGGAGATTGATCTCTTAGTATGTAAATAATCTTTTGTCCTCAAATGATCTTAAATCAAAGTATTAACTTGCTATTTTATCATTTTCTATCGTACACTAGCAAAATGCTCGCATAATGCACACTTTTTGGTGAGAATAATTTTTTGCTAGTCGTATTTTCATGTGTTCAAAATAAATGACAAAAAAGAAAAAAAAATAAGAAAAAAAAAAAAAAAAAAAAACAATGACAAATAGATGATTACTTTGGCTATACCTTTTAAGGAAAACTAAGCGAATACCAGCGTATAATGGCTGGAATTTAAAGTGAAAATAGTTATACTTGCGAATTGCCATTAAATATTTTGTGTATAAAATGAGTTGGGTCAAACATTTCAATAAGAGATTGTAGATAGCAATGGTATAATTTAGAAACTTGTCAAATATTGCAACATAATTTTAAAAACTAATAGAAACAAATAAAGTTTTCATTAAATGAATAAGGTCTCTTAGTTTTTGAAAAATTCTGTAAGGGCATAATAATAATTCAATACTTATCAGTTTGAGAGTTTTTAAGCAGATTTTTTTTATATGATACTGTGGAAAACTAAAAGGGGTTGAATAGTTTATCGATTAAAAACTTTGTTTTGAAACTTATTGAAAGATCAATTGATATTGATCTTAGATATGTTAGTGAAGTATGCAACAATATATAAAGAGTAGATAAGGAAAGAAACAATCAAACCACAACAAGTTGTTTATAGTGGTTCGGTCTACAAGGACTATTTTTCCTTGCCCTACTCCACTCCCCGAGTCTCACACTCGAGAGTTTAACTTCACTAGTCAACAAGCTCCTTTCACCGGCGGAGAAACCTTTACACTTCGCTTACACTATTTCCGACACTAAGCTAGATGTCGAGTTCTTTTCACGGGTACAACCACTCCCACACACAATGTATTTTAAGGACTAAAATACTAACCACTCACACTCACAAGATTATGATGGTTTGATACAACAATGATGTATGAATCAACACAAGATCATACAACAACAAACAAACAAGATTTCCAACTTCTTGTTGAAGCTTGAATGCTTCTTGATCTTCTTTGCTACAAAAGAGATCACTAATATGATATGAAACTGAGTTAGAAATGTTAGAGAGAAGGAATGTATGATAATATGATAGAAATGGATGAAAAACAACTTGGTTTGGCTTTGCTATTTATAGCCAAAAACATCAGCAAGCACCACGGACCACGGAACCCTTAAAAGGGTTCCGCCCGTGTTAATATTTGGTGCCGCCGAGGTCTGACAGCAAGATCTCAAAATCTTACCAAAGTCAACCAAATCTATCCAAGATTGTGTAAGATATGTAGAGTCTAAATCTACATATAGAATCTAGTGAAATCTTCCAAGGATTTCAATGATGCACTATATGATGTCATGTGTTTGTTTTCTATTTTTAGAAATATGTAAATACATATGTAATGTTTAGTTTTTAATAAACCAAAACATTCTTGAACTAAAAACTACTATCATACATTATGGTTTAGATTCATATCAAGATATGATTAATCACAATGTAAATGCTTGAGTGATGAAGATATTATTTTGGAAAAGCTTGTTTTAATATTTATTAAACTTGACAAGCTTTAACCTTTATAAAAATTAAATTTACTGTTGTCGTTAACAAAACTTAGGTAAAGATCAAAAATATAAATAACGTTTAATGACGATATTTGTATTAACAATCTTCCCCCTTTTTGTTGAGGAAAAAACATAAATTTTATTTTTATAAAAGATGTAAAGATTGTACAAGAGCTATAAAAATATTAGTTTTAGAACTTGAAAGATAAAAATGATAATGCAAGTATGTCTAATTTAGACATGATGTTGACTTTTCAGAAAGTCAAAGTCTTCACTAGTTAAAGCTAGGGGTGGAAACGAGCCGAGCCGAGCCCGAGCCTGCCAGAGCTCGAGCTCGGCTCATTTAAGTTTTAAAAAAGCTCGAGCTCGGCTCGTTTCGAGCCTTAAATTTTAAGCTCGAGCTCGGCTCGTGATATGTTATATAGGCTCGGGCTCGGCTCGTTTAAACGATTTGGTAAAGAAAAGTTAAAGTTGGGCTCGAGCTCGAGCTCGGCTCGTAATATATCTTTATTGAGCTCGTTAATAAGCTCGAGCTCGGGCTCGTATATATATTTATAAATTAAAATATCATAGGCTCGTTTAGGCTCGCGAGCCCAAACGAGCTTTGTATGTAAAGCTCGGGCTCGAGCTCGATTAATAAACGAGCTACAACTTAGGCTCGAGCTCGGGCTCGAGCTCGTTTAGGCTCGGCTCGTTCGAGCTTTTTACCGATCCGATCCCGAGCTTTTCACGAGCGGCTCGGCTCATTTCCACCCCTAGTTAAAGCATGATGTTGACTTTTTCAGAAAGTCAAAGTGTGCAGTTGATTTTTTCAGAAAGTCAAATATAACCAATGAAGCATGATGTTGACTTTTTAGAAAGTCATATATGCGATTGACTTTTTAGAAAGTCAAATATAACCAAGTTCTATATATTTCTCCCTCTTTTTGTCTCAACAAAAAGAAGATGCGAGGCGGAATGTGTAATGAGCCCGAGCCATTATCTCCCCCTTGACCAATGCTCCTCCTAAATTGGGTGCCAAGAGAAAGATACATAGATTGTGAAAAAGCTACAAAAAAAAGTTGTTAGTTATAAGCATCATCACAAGCATTTCCAAATACCATGTAACAAGCAACAACAATATAAGAAACACCATTCATTTGTTAAAATTTTTCATGATTTAATAATCATGAAAAGAGAACACAATGAAGTGTTTTAGTACAATAATAAAATCCTAAAAAAGAAATTATCCTATAAAATAAAAAAAATACAAGAAAAATCCTAGAAATTAAAAAATGCTTAAAAGAAATAATCTAGGACCCTCCTATTGAGGTGGTGGATGAGCAAGAGCATTTAGGCGCTCTAGGATGTGATTGAGGGTGAACCTCATTTCCTCTTGGAGCTCATGGACCATCACCCGGGTCCTTTCGGTTATTTGGGTGGTTCGCTCACAATTTCAGCAACCATGCCTAGGAGGATAGTATGGTTCATGATTTTGTTGTGGTGGAATGGTGGAGGTGTTGGTGTTTGGAGTGGTGATTATAGAGGCTAGCAAAGCACTTTGCATTTGCATATCATCACTTAGATGAGAATCCACCATATTTGAAAATTGGTGGAGATGATGGAGTTCCGCTTGAATCTCTTCTTTGGCGGGGTGATCTTCCCACATGGATTCCTCAATGTCCTCTATGTGAGGAGACATTGATGTAGGAAGTGGTTGATCCCCATACAAAGGACCATGTATTTCCTTGTGGATGGGATGGAAAAGAAGAGGTCTTGGCCCTAACGGGGCGTTTGGGTCAAATGATGGTCGTGGAGACTCATGAGCTATTTGCTCAATTGTACCAAAGGATGGCAGTGGTGGTGGATGATTGGGCATAGGAGGCAAGTCCTCCAAGTCTTCCAAAAATGGATTTGGAGAAGTAGATGGTGTAGAGAATAACTCCAATGGGATGAGTGTTGGAGATTTTGGAGGTGATGGTGATTTTGATGTTTGGATGGGAGCCGATGGTGGTGAGCTAGGAGTCTTTGTTGGTAGTGGAGTAGTGATAGTGATAGGTTATTGTGGAGGTGGTGTAGGAGTAGCTAAAGTGGGGTTTGTGTCATCTCTTATGGGAGATGAGATGGTTAGTGGAGATGACTCGGAAGAAGAGCTTATGTTGACAAAGCAACAAAGTCTTACGCTTATTCTAGCGGTTTTCTTGCAAGGCTTGGTTGATGGTGAAGATTTGGTCATTTTGACTTAAGCTTTTGCTAGTAGATGGTGAGAATTGAGAAGGTGTGAAGATGATCATGGTAAAAGCTCTTAATTTATAGGAATGGAGAATTATGGAGAAATGTGTTTGATTTGATGTTAAACCATAGAAGAGATGAGGTTTCTAATGATTTTGAAGTGGGTTTAATGCTAGTCATATCACCCAAGTCAATCCATACAAGAAGGATGGAGTGAAGAGACAAAGATATGCAATAAATGTGTTCTAATGATTATGAGACCCTAACAATCAGATTACCCACGGATTGCAAGGAACCAAATTTTTGGTTCCTTCCTTTATGCAAAAGGGCTCCTTGGGTTGATTTTTGAAATTTTTGAATTTTGGTGGGAAATGGATATCCTATGTGCCTAAGTGTGTTATACTAGTTCTAATATGGGTAATATGATGGATCTAAACACACACCTTGTGTTAGTGATACTTTGAGTTATATTAATAAGTACGTGGAATATACTTAGTAATACTTAGAAGAAGGATTATATGATGTAATGTAAGTGAGAACAGTATAACACAAAGCTCCAATATTATTAAGAATAATACGAGTGATCTTGCTTATCACTAGGGTTACACCTTGAAGCATACGTACCTAGAACAATGACCTAGGATCTCCTTTTATAGCACAAGGAGTCCTTTACAAGATAAGTATAATGTTAACTATATAGAATATACACACGATCTTTTCTATACTTATCTATATACGACTACATAACAATTATCCTAATAGCAGTGGTAATAATATATACTAGCAGTGGAAATGTGTTTCCACTGCTAGTGCATTCTTCAACAGTGTCTTCCACAAGCCTATCAGTGGTAACTGTTAGCTTTATTCCCAACAATCCTCCCCTAAACTTATGATTTCTCTGCAAATCAATAAGTTTCTCCAATCTGCATCATCTCTAAGGATTTGGGAATTCTACCAAACACTTCACTTTCTTTTTAAATCCTGAATAGCTCTTGAACATTGATCTTGAAGCCTATGTAACAAAGCTCTTACCTTCTCATTATCTTCATGAACCCTTAACGTTGTAGATAACATCACAGTGAGAATTCCAGCTCTGAGTGGGTATTCTTTCTCAGCAAACATAAATGCATCCACTCCTTCTTTTGTAGAAACACGATGAACATCACATGAATCATAGTAAGTCCATGTAGTACCAAAACATTGAGCTTCAAACTTCCAGAAATCATCATTAGCATCTGGTTCATAGAGCCTTCTTAGATCAACCCATAACTGCATTTCCTTCATATCTTTAAGCTTGTCAGCATCAAACTTTTCTTGAACTAATCTCCACAATGTATCAAGATCTTCTCTGTCACATGCTTTGATGAGTTCTTCAAACTGAATGAATGATGAAGTTTCACCACCTAGCCTTGTAATCTTCCATGTTGGAGCAAAATTGCTAGCAGTATATACTTCCTAATCAACAATAGGATGTCTGACTTGCAGTGGGTCAGGATAAAAATCTTCTTCTTCAACCAAAATCATACCAGTCGTTTCTTCAGTGAATTTCTCAGATTGAACTTCTTGTTCTTCAACAAATTTTGTTTTCTTATGTGTCTGAGGTTCACTATCTTTGGCTTTTCTCTTCAGATGAGGATATCTTCTTTCTTCTTCTTCAGAGTTCATAGGAATGAAGTCACTATCTTGCCTTTTAACCCTGTAGTAGATACCTTCAACCCGATCATCAGTCATCCCTTTGAACTGATGCTTTTTCCACCACCAACACCGCAACAATAAGCTTTCATCATTGAGATAACTTGTGCCTTGGTTGGTTGTCTTGGTTTCTTTTGACCCTTTCTGACCGAACCAATTGCATCCTGAAGTACTTGATTATTCTTCATTTGAATGAAGTCCTTCAACTGTGCTGTTATTTGTTCTTCAGTTAAAGACTTGTCTGCAACTAGGTAAATTGCCTTCTTCTTGACTACTGGATCATTAGTAATCAAGAACTCAATCTCTTGTTCTGTAGGTACATAGCTAAACTCTGGAGTCTTTTCTTTGAACATTGTGGGTGGAACAGTGGAAAGTGGATTTTCATCCATTGGATCAGTAGTTTCCATTCTGTCCAGCCTTTTAGCCTCCATGAGTTTGTTATTCAATTCATACTAACACAACATATTTTTCATCAAAAGATTCTATGGCACCTATCACTTTTCTTTGAACATTGTGGGTGGAACAGTGGAAAGTGGATTTTCATCCATTGGATCAGTGGTTTCCATTCTGTCCAGCCTTTTAGCCTCCATGAAGTCTGCAATTTCTAGTTCATCTAGCTTTTTCTTGTTTGCAACTTCATCTTCAGTGAGTTTTCTAGCAACTTCTGCATCATGAGCAATTTGAGCTTGTTCTTTCTTTGAAACTTTTCTTCTTGATTGCTCTTCACTTTGTACAACTGCTTTACCTTTCTCCTTCTTCCTCTTTTCAATTTCTTCCTCTGCAGTGGTAATATCTTATCCAGCAGTGGGAACTGTTTGCTCTGTAGTGGGAATAGTATCAGTGGTTGCAGCAGTGGAAGTTGCTTGCTCTAGTTGCTGTTGAGGAACTTCTTCTTGAGTATCAACTTCGTCAGTACCTCTTGGCTCATCAAATCCAAAATCTGCATCTCCAAAATCAATCTTCCTCCCCTTGGTTTCAGCACCTGTTTTCCTCCCCTGTTTGGGAGAATTCCTAAATTCTTCACTGAATTCCTCTGAGTCATCATCATTAGGTGAGGATGGAGATGATATCACTATCTTTGGAGGTCTCTTTTTCTGTTTCAACCTCTGCAACTCTTTCTTCAAAGTCTGAATCTATGCTTTCAATTGTGTAACATCCTTAGCATGTTGCTCCTTTATTAGTGCCAAGTCTTTCTCCAGAGATTCAACCTGCTTAGCTAACTTGGTACAAAGTTCCATCAATTCCATATGTTTCCCACTGCCCTCAACACTTCCAACTGTGTGACCTGTTGGGAGAGGTGAATCATAGGGCATAGGCTCAGACTCACTCCTAGTTGGACTAGGTGGAAGCCTGGAACCACCACTGCTTGTTCCTAAACCAAAAGGATCAGGGACATGCTGTGTTGTAATGGGAGGAGTTGGCTGTTTTTTCCTCCTCGCATAGATGTGAGTAACTAGTGGAGTGTAGGTTATGTTAGGAACTGTGATTGTGGGTGTGTTTTGAGATATAACTGGGATTGTTGCATCTTCACCCTGTACCTGTGAAATCTTTGCAAGAATTTGAGGAAAAAGTGGTGTAACAACCCGATTACCATCCTTATCCATGTTTTGAAAAACTTTGGGCTTTAGGCAACGGATTTTATAAACTCTTGTATGGGGTTGCAGTTGAAATTCATTTAACACTGCTTGCACAAACCTTGAATACATCAAAATTTTTGTTGAACTCTTTACATTGCCTTGCATACTTGTAAAAATATATTTAGACCAATTAAAAATCCTATCTGTGGCTAGACAAACCAAAGGGTAAGCCATTGTTGAACTGAACTGTTCATAAAAGGTTTTCTTAGGACTTTGGCAATGTAATAGAATGTGTATTAAAAATCTCCAATGAGGACAGAAACCACTCTTTTTGAAACTAGCCTTTTTGTCAGTGGTATCATACCCCATGGATGATAGATGTTCAAGAATTTCTGGCATGGGTAATGTGATGATACCATTGAGATCATCTAATTGGAGAATTCTCCTCAAGGATGACTCAGCAACATCAATAGTTACCCCATCCACTGTGGCTCTAAGAGCATCAACAATTTCATGTGTATCTTCATCTTCAATAGTGATGGAATTTGCAGAGTTCCAAAACTGCTTGATTTGATAGATATAGATTGTGGGATTAAGAAGTAAAGCATACCTTATATGAGTAGTGTTTAGAAAATTCACAATCTGATGAAAAACAGGGCCACTCTTGTCGTTTGACTTTTCCAAATAGGCCACTTGGTTGTGATCATCTGCAAAAGTGATAGGTGCCATAGAATCTTTTGATGAAAAATATGTTGTGTTAGTATGAATTGAATAACGAACTCGCCAATTGAGAGAAAGAGATATATACTATTAGGGTTTAAGAGTTTTGCGCAAGAAAGATTATATAAGGAAAAGATTTATCTTAAGAGAATAAATTGTAAGTAGGAAAGTAGATAATCTTCTAAAAATTTTACCCTATAAATATAGAAAGTAGTTACTCTCAACGGCTAGTAAAAAAAAATTTGTTACTGACACAACAGTTGTAATGGCTAGTTCAACAGTGGTAAAAATAACACTGGCAGTGGAAACTGTGAACTAGCAGTGGTAATTTTTCACAAAAATTTTCAAGAGCAGTGGTAAATAAAACATATGAAAATTGGACTGCTCTCATTATAGTTTTTAGCAAACTACCAGCTATCAACGGATTTGATATGTCTTTACCATGAGCCATTTGCTATGGACTAGCCAACTCTTAATCATATAGAATATGGTGAGTTGATAACCATATAGTTTTTGGTAAACTATCAACCATAAACGGATTTGTTAAGTCTTTACCAGTAGCCGTTTGCTCTAGACTAGTTGATTCTTATGTGAATTAGACATGGTGAATCAATAACCATTTTGTTGGATCGATGTACTCTAACCAAACTAACTTATATAGCTTGTTAAGGGTTTTAATAACCTTGGATAAATCCTAAGTTATTAACAATGAACACTGAACAATCTTTATTAAGTATGCAGAATTTACTTAACAAATCTAAGAAGACTTAACTTTAACTTCAACAATTATATTAATACTTAGAACCTGCTTGTTATACAGATTCTTTAACAACTCTAATACTCTAATATCGAATTCTCTAAAAGCTCTAATAATGCACGTACTCTTGAATTCGTACTTCTAATGCCAATCTAGGGGTCCTTTTATAGGCTTAAGGATAACCCTAGTCGGTTTACAATTACAAACCTTGTACGTCAAGTAATACTATATTAATCTAAGAACATTCTAGAATAACAAGATAATCCTTAACGATTTTGCATATCAGTCCTTGAAACATGCAGTACTTTGATGATCAAGCGTATTACTTTGAATTTTACTTAGCAGTTACTTTGACTTCTTCCAGTACTTTGACTTTATTCAGTACTTTGTCATTCTTCAGCACTTTCATATCCCAACACATTTGATGTGTGTCTCAGTTACACACCTTTTATGATCAACTCCCAGTCAAGATTGGTTATGTACCTGCAAGTAAGGGTGAGCATATGACCCGAACGGACCGGACCGACCGAAGGACCGACGGACCGAGACCGACCGACCACATTCGGTCCGGTCCGCGTCCCGGCTTTTGGCTAATTGGTCCTCGGTCGGTCCGGACAAAACCGACAATTTGGCCTTGTTGGACGGACCGACCGAAGGACGACCGGACCGGTCGGACCAAGACCGGACCGACCACATTCGGTCCGGTCTCGGTCTAGGGTTTATGCCGAAATCGGTTTTCGGTCCGGTCCGGTCTTGGCCGGTCCGGTACGGTTTTTGGACCATGCACACCCTTACCTGCAAGTGTTAGTATAAAACAAAGAATATGCATAACCAACTTGTTTTAACCAAAGTTACTTTTAACCAAGCCATTATCTAAAAATATCTTCCCAAAGTCAACCCGATAATATCTATATTTATTTTTCAACCTACCAAAATAGGGAAAAATAAATATATCCTTTAATGAACTCTTACGATTGACTTTGCCTATATAAAGGGGCTCGGATCTTCATAATCTTTATCAAAAACACATTCTAACTCACAAACTTCCTAAACATCACCATGAGCAATTCTGACAATATCATTGACATCTCTTCTGATTCTGATACAGAGATTGTGATGGCTTCTGAGTCATCTTGAGGCATCGGGGTGGGCAGGTTACTTTCCACCTTGTGCTACAAGCTCTTCTTCCAAGAAGCCAACAAAGCAGACTACCAATCCTGCACCTTCTCTTGAGTTCTACTCCAGTGCATCAGATGATGGTGATGAGACCTACTCCTTGTCTAAGGAGTTGCCAAGGGCTCTGACAAAAGCATTGGAAGCAGCTCTCTACAACATGAAGCAGATTCCCATACCAGAGAAGCCTACAAGACTACCAAGGCCTCCTTCACAAATTCTTGGTCTTGCTTGTCCAAGAATGCAGTCAACCTTTAAAAACAAGAGGAAGAGAGCACAGAAGAACAAGCATGACTATGAGGGCAAGGGCAAGAAGCCAATGGAGTAGCTAGTGTAGGATGTGGTGATGTAGGTTGTGTTAGGTTTTTATTATTTATGTTTTGATGGTGGTTGTAAGCACTCTCTGTGTGATGTAATGAACTTCATCTTTGCAATGGAATTTCTCTGTTTTATGTTTTCCACTGTGAGAGTAACTTTTACCACAGTTTGCATTTTACTTTCCACTGTTAGCCTTAATCTCTGCATAAAAGTTAGTGGACAAGCACAAATACAAGCAAACATATACAAATGAACATATACAAACTTATACAACAACCTTAGTACCAAAAACCTCCCCTCAACACCAAAGACCATTAGACACAAAATTTTTTATGGATTAAGCATTCCAATACCTGTTACCAAGTACTGAAATCTACCCACATCAAGTCCTTTTGTTAATAAATCAGCATAATTATCATCAGTATGGATTTTGACAACTTGAATTAGCCTTTTCTCATAACAATCTCTTATAAAATGGTGTCTAATTTCAATATGTTTAGTCTTTGTGTGTTGAACTGGATTCTTAATTATGCAAATGGTACTGCTATTGTCAATATAAATGATGGTATTCATGAAATTGTACCCATAGTCCAAAAGTTGATTTTAAAGCCATAGAACTTGAGCACAACAACTTGCGTACCACATACTCGCTTCGGTTGATGAATTTGCCACCATTGTTTGTTTCTTACCTTGCCATGACACCAGTCTATTTCCAAGAAATTGGCATCCACCTATTGTAGATTTTCGATCCAAACTAGCTCTAGCATAGTCACTATCTGAGTAAGTAACCAGTTCTAGAGATGATTCTCTAGGGTGCCATAATCCCAGATTAGGAAATGCTTTAAGATATCTAAAAATCTCCTTCACAGCAGTCAAGTGAGAGAACCTGGGAGTGACCTAAAACCTTGCACAAGCACATACTGCAAACATAATATCTGGTCTAGATGATGTGAGATACATCAAAGAACCAATCATAGATATGTACATGTGCACATCAAATGCTTCACCACTATTCTCCTTCAGAAGTTGATGTGTAGTCTTGTCTGCAGGGGTGCTGGATGACTTTGCATCAGTGAGCTTGAACTTCCTGAGTATCTCATCCACATATTTATCTTGATTGATGAAAATACCATCTGGCCTTTGTTGTACTTGAAGTCCCAAAAAGAATGTGAGTTCACCCATAGAACTCATCTTGAACTCATCCTTCATTAGCTTCTCAAATTATTTGCACATCTCTGTCTTTGTAGAACCAAAAGTAATATCATCAACATAAACTTGAACCAACAAGATATCATTCTTGTCTTTCTTGATGAACAAAGTCTGATCCACTCTCCCTCTATGAAACCCATTATCAAGAAGATAAGTAGTTAAGGTCTCATACCATTTTCTTGGTGCCTGATGCAAGCCATACAATGCTTTAACCACCCTATACACTTTGTTTGGATATTCAGGGTCTTCAAAGCCTGGAGGTTGTGAAACATATACCTCCTCATCAATCTGCCCATATAGAAAAGCACTTTTTACATCCATTTGATTGACTCTAAAGCCCATGAAAGATGCATAGGCTAAGAACAGCCTAATTGCTTCAATTCTTGCAACTGGGGCAAACACTTCTTCATAGTCAATACCCTCCTCCTGAGTGTATCCTTGAGCCACAAGCCTAGCCTTGTTTCTGATAACAATTCCTCTTTCATCCTTCTTGTTTCTGAACACCCATTTTGTACCTATTACCTTCTTGCCATGAGGTAAATTGCAAAGCACCCAAACCTTTTGAATCTTAAATCGAAGCAACTCTTCTTGCATTGCTTCCACCCAAATTTCATCTTCAAGTGCCTTGTATACATTCTTTGGCTCCATTTGTGACAGAAAGCACATGAAAAGACATTCATTCTTGCCTTCATGATTCTTAGATTCATAGATTTCACTAATAAATCCATGAACATCAGGAAATTTTTATTGTCTTCTAGTCTTCACTGGTGAATTAACATCCCCAATCACATTTTCAAGAGGATGTGATTTATGAATTAAGGAATGGGGAGTTTGAGGAACTGCAATCTCTTTTGGCATATTTGAGATTTCAACATCATTGGCTTGAGCTTCCTCTGTAACTGGAGTTGTATTTTCCACTTCGGGTGTTGCAGTGGAAACTTCTGGCGTAGCAGTGGAATCTGAATTTCCAATGCTTTTAGGATTTTCAGTGTTCATATTGCCAGCTCCTTCTCCAGAATCATTATAAGGTTTAGCATCTCCAGTCCTTGGAATATCATCATTATCTGCATAGTCCCAAAGTGGCAAAATGAATTCATCTTGATCATCTGCTTGATCCTTGCTTGGTTCATCATCATCAAGAAACTCTTCTGAACCTGCAAAATCATAAGTAGATGTACCTGTAGAGATAGGTACATAGTTCATGGTATGGGTTAGAGTATCAAGATCAAACAGCCTTTCTGGACCAGTTCCTTTGACATTCACTTTGTTTTCTAGGAACTCAACATGCATATTCTCTTCAATCTTTTGGGTTCTTAAGTTGAATACTCTAAAAGCTTTACTAACCATGGAATACCCCACAAAATACCCTTCATCAACTTTTTCTTCAAATTTGCCCAGATAATCTATGGTATTGAGAATAGTGACATGACATCCAAATGGTCTCATAAATTATAGGATAGGGGGTCTACCTCTAAATAACTCATAAGGTGTCTTGTTCTTTGTTTTCACTACTAAAACCCTGTTTTGTACATAACAAGCAGTGTTAAGCGCTTCACCCAAAAGTGATTGGCAATTTTGAATCTACCAACATGGTTCTAGCAGCCTCTATTAGTGTCCTATTTCTTCTCTCAGCAACACCGTTTTGTTGAGGAGTTCTAGCTAAACTAAATTCTCTTTTAATACCTTTATCTCTGCAAAAATCATCCATAACTCTATTCTTAAACTCCGTCCCATTGTCACACCTAATGATTTTAACTTTCATATCATATTGGTTTTCTACTTCTGTAATGAAGGTCTTAAGGATGCCAGTTTTTTCATCCTTAGTTCTAAGAAAGAAAACCCATGTAAACCTGCTGAAATCATCAGTCATAACAAGACAATATTTCTTAAGATTTAAGCTGCTCACAAATGTAGGACCAAACAGGTCCATATGCAACATATGAAGTGGGTGAGCAATAGAGTTAACCAATTTTGACATGCAAGAAGCTATGTGTTGTTTGCCTTTAAGACAAGCAACACATGTTTGATCATTTTCAAATCTTTTCTGAGGCAAGCCTCTTACCAAACCATCTTTAACAATCTTATTTATGGTTTTGAAATTAATATGACCAAGTCTTCTATGCCATAACATGGATTCATCCACTGTGGCCTTTGCAAGCAAGCAAGCATAATCATTTTTAGCTATATAAGTTGCCTTTTCTAGGAATCTTAAGAAGAATCTGACTTTCATCAAGCATCTTAAAATCTTTAGAGAGAACAAAACACATATCTTCAGTAAAAAGAACATTGTTTTTCTTGTCACACAATTGTGACACACTAAAAATATTATACTTAAGCTCTTTTACATAGTACACAAGTTCAAAATCCAAGTTACCGCTTTGATGACCCTTTACCAAGAACTTTTCATTAACTCCACCTCCAAAGTGACATAAACCGTCCATCATAATATTCAAAATTTGAGAGATAGGACTTGTTTCCAGTCATGTGCGTTGAACATCCAATGTCTGTGTAGCCTTGATCTGATCTCTTTGTCCTTGGATGTTCCTGCACATATAAGAAAGGAGTTAGTTTCCTTTGGAGACCCAAGCCATGATTGACTTGGATCTACCTCGTGTATCAATATAGTTAAATCTATCAAAGGTCATTGATACATCATTGGGATAGGTTGTTGTGGTAATTCCTTTAGGTTTCCATTCCCAATGTGCTGAGGCCTTCACAGCATTTCCCATGTTACCCCTGTTCTTGTTTACAACCCTTGCAGTGGAAACTTTTGACTGAGCAGTGGTAACTGCTGGTTTAGTTTTTGGTACCTACTGTTGGTTATATTGAACCCTTTGTAGATTTAACTTTAACATCTTTGTAGATTTAACTTTAACATCTTTGTCTTCAAAGAGAGATTGTGACTATATCTTTTAAATTTTATCTTTGTAGATCCTGTGCTTATATCATCATCATCAAAGTAATCTTTATCAGTAATTCTTTTCAGCAACAAACAGCAAACTCCATCTTTTCAGTAACTCAGCAACATATGACAATTTGTACATCAGTTCTTTTAAGTTTCAGTCTATTCTCATCACTTCCAGGTGTGTAAACTCCTGTGAGAGGTGAATCATTGAAATTTAATGGATTTTGATGTCTCTTTACCAAAGCCATTAACTTTGGAGTAGCCAAATGTTTAGGTGTGTAAGACCATGGTACATTGATAACCATATGATTTTTAGCAAATCACCAGCTATCAACATATTTGATTTGTCTTTACCAAAAACTGTACCCTTTTGGACTAGTTAGTTCTTGCACTATGGTGAACTAATTACCATATAAATGGTTTTTTCACAGCCTTTACCTCAAACCATTTTTCTTGTGGGCTAGCCAACTCTTTACATTTGCTGATATGGTGAGTTAATTACCATACAACTTATTAGCAAGTTGTCAACTATATAACAGATTTGAGATATCTTTACCAGAGCCGTTTGCTCATGGATTAGCCAGTTCTTTTGTAACCATGGTGAACTGATAACCTATTGTTATAACCATCTCAAAACTATTGTTGCTTTTAACTTTTGTTTAAAAAAAAAATATCTTTTACTTAACAAAAGTTTTTTTTTCAAAAACATTTAGTGGTTTTTGCTGTAAGCAGTACTTTGATTAAAATACTGTTTGTCCAGCAGTACTTTGAATAAAGTACTTATTTTTCAAAAATTTATATATAATAAAACATCATACCAGTACTTATGCTTCATCATCAGCTATTGTTGTCCATCTGATAAACAACTCAATCAACACAAGAGTTGTTTCAGTTTCATTCTCGACCTCCATACCATGATCTAGCATTCTTCTCATCAGATCTGCTGTTAATGGACATCTTCTTTCAGCTAGCATGTGAATTATAGTTCCATCTTCCAGTTCCAAAGCATGTACTCCTGATTCTTCAAAAAATCTCCAGCTTGTAATCTCCCAGTTTTCTTGATTTTTCCAGAGTTCATCATTGCTTGTTTCCTCAGTTTAGAAGATAGTTATCGATCTCCTAATAATACCAAGCCAACTCCACTTGATGGAATATGTTCAAAGTATTCTTGCACTAGTTGGTATAGTTGAAACAGATCTGCTTTATCAATAATATGCAGTATATCCCATAGTAAATTGAATACTCTAAAGCTTTCATCCTCCCTATGGAACATCAAATAATTTCCATCTTTTGACTCTACAACTTCAAAAGTGATTATCTTTGTCTTCTTTACTGCAACATCTTTGGATTTAGAATCCTCAAAATCAACAATTCTAATGTAATTCCTTAGTTCATCAACTGTATCTGATTTTAACTCAATCTTCTTTGATTTCTGTTCAGCTTCAGTTGTCCTTTTTCTTTTTAAGCTTCTTTTACTAGTATCCTCCTTCTGATTATCATCCTTGAAAGAAATAATACTTTCAACTTGCTTTGATAAGCTTGTCTAACATTTTCATACAAGTCTTTCATCTCGATGTAATTCAACTACCTGTAATTCAAGATACCCTTGACCTTTTAAATATGCCATCATAGCATTTCTTTCTTTAGCCTTATTCAATGGTCTTCTAGGTATAACAGACTTCACGTTCCTTTCTTGATTGATCAACTTCAAGATTCAACTCACTTGTAGCTTTCTAGCAGCTTCTTCATTCTTGGCTTCCTGAATTGCTCTTATTTCTGCCAAAGTAAGCTTCTTCTTCTTCTTTGTTTCTTCCAACTTACCTTTTCCTTTATCTTTTGGATCTATAGTAGGTTGAGAAGCTTGTGGTTGTTCTTCAGTAACTCCTGGAATGCTAACACCCCTTGGTTTTGATAAATCATGCAATATCTCAGCTATAGTTTCATCATCACTTGCAGTGTGTATTGGTGTGTGTACTGGTTTGGGTGTATCAGCTTCCTTTTCTGGTATGACTGTTGACAGACCAGCTTCCTCTACATATATAACAGTTGAAGGACCAGCTTCTTCTTTAAAATCTAACACCCTTGGTGTAATTAACTCTTGCCTATAAGTTCCTTGAAGAGCAGTACTTTGATCAGCAGCACCTTGATCATCGGTACTTTGAACACCGATCTTTGAACTTCAGTTCTTTTAGGCTCGATACTTTGAATATTAATCATGCCCGATTACTTTGAGGGTCATCTTCTTTTTCTTCAAAAAATTCAGCATCTTCTTTCAAATTCTCTTGCTCTAAATTCCTCCCCAATTGGACAGAAGATTGATGTGGAACCTTTTTGCCTATAGAAGCCTGCTTAAAATGCTTTCTTTTCTTCTTTTCAGCCTTGACCCATAATCTGTGATGTTTAACTAAAGGCAAACAGACCTCTTAAGTTTTCTTAAGTTAGTCTTCAACTTAACTATCTGTACAGCGTGAGCCTCAATTGTTTTCTTTAATCTGATTAGCTCCCTTGTCAGAACATAATTATCCAACACTAAACCTTCAGGGGGTATATCAGCAGCAACCCCTTAAGAGGATGATGAGGGAATAGGAATATCCGGTTCGACTCAACAGGTGGAGTATTATGGTGAGATGAGGGAGGTGAAACCGCTAGCATCCTTCGTTTACATCGGTTGCTTGAGAAGCAGTTCCTTGAGATGCGATGCGTTGAGAAGCAGTACCACGAGTTGAAGCAGTACCTTCTCTTTCATCACTAGATGCAGCCTCATCTCTAATTGCTTGAACAATCTCCATCATTGAAGTAGTCAATGGAGTGTTCCGTCCAGTAAACAAATCACTCTTCCTAGCCATGGAGGTGAAGATCTTTGCAGGTTGTACCACAACAGGTAATAAGCTTGTAGGCTTTGGTACATCATGCAATTGTTTATTCAAGAAGACTTGAATAAATCGTGGATACATTAGCCAGCGTGATCCATGAGAAATATGAGATAACATACCATCTAAAATTAGCCTTGAAAAATTGAAGATACGATTTGTAGCCAATCCCACCAAAGCAGATGCTATATTGGAACCAAATTGCTCCCATGAAGTACTCTTAGAACTGATACAATGAAGTAATACATGTACCAAGTACTTCCAATGTGGACTAAACAAGGGTTTCTTGAAAGTTGTTTCAGTTAAAGACCCTTCATACCCAATATCTCTCAAAGTATCCCAAAGAAGCTGTTAATCAAATCTAATAGCTCCTTCTTCATAATCAAATAACAAATCTTCTCGAATTGAAACTTAACTAACTTTGACAATCCTTCCAGCAACCTTAGCTTGTATATACGAATCATCATTCTCCATATGAGTCCTAGCAGTTGCCCAAAACTATTGAATCCAGGGCTCAATGATATCTGGTTCAACCAAAAGTCCATAACTAATTGGATACCCCGTGAGAAAATCAATAATGTCATGAAAGGCGACATTAGCTTCAGTCTTATCCAAATTCACCACCATGTTGTGTTTAGAAATGGTGTTTCGGTTCGCCATTGATAATTGAATAAGTGATTGATTTGATGAATAATTATGTATGAGAGAGAGAAATATGGAAAAGATTGATAAGAATAAAGATGAGAGGGAAAATCGGAAAGTAGTTATTTATAAGTCAGATTTGAAAAATCACAGCCCATAATAACAAAGTTACCGTTAGATGATATTTACCCCTCTTTTTTACCGTTGGAACAATACGTTGATAAGACAAGCAGTGCTTTCCACGTGTGCAGTACTTTCCAGAGCAGTACTTTCAGTGCAGTACTTTCATATGACAAAACAGCAGTACTTTTCCAGTCTTCTCTTCACAATAATAGAAACTTGTAAATATGCAATGAATTTCCTCCCCTTAAGCAATGCATAGGACTGTCTAACTACTAATCAGTCCTCCCCTTAAATGTAGCTTAGTAATTAATCATTCCAATGCTCACCACCAAGTGATTGAAACGTGAAACATCAAATCCTTTGGTGAGTAAATCAGCTACATTATCATCTGTGTGAACCTTGGCAACATTAATGAGCCTGTGCTCATAACAATCTCTGATGAAGTGATGCCTGATCTGAATGTGCTTGGTCTTGGAGTGGTAAACATGATTCTTCACAATGCAAATAGTACTCTCATTATCAATATTAACATGAGTATTCTTGAAGTTGAATCCATAATCCAAGAGTTGATTCTGCATCCATAAGACTTGTCCACAACAGCTTGCAGCAGCCACATATTCTGATTCAGTAGATGATGTTGCTGCAATAGTTTGCTTCTTACACTGCCATGAGACTAATCTTCTTCCAAGATATTGGCATCCTCCAGTGGTTGATCTTCTATCATAGTTGTCACCGCATAATCACTATCTGAAAAAGCTTCTAAGTGAAATGGTGAATCCTTTAGATACCACAACCCTAACTTAGGTTGTTTTTTCAAATAACTAAAAATTCTCTTCACTGCATTCATATGAGAGACCTTAGGTGAGACTTGATATCTTGCACATAAACAAACAGCAAACATGATATCAGGCCTAGATGCAGTTAGGTACATAAGACAGCCAATCATAGATGCATGCAACTTGACTTCAACAGGTTGACCATCTTCATCCTTGCCCAATGAGTTGATAGACTTGATAGGTGTTGTGACTGGCTTCATAGCATCAAAATTGAACTTCTTGAGAATGTCACAGACATACTTATCTTGGCTTCATAGCATCAAAATTGAACTTCTTGAGAATGTCACAGACATACTTATCTTGACTTATGAAAATTCCTTCTTTTGATTGTTTGACTTGTAACCCTAAAAAGAAAGTCAATTTACCCATAGAACTCATTTGAAATTCATGTTGCATCAGCTTCTCAAACTCCTTCACCATGGACTGTTTTGTAGCTCCAAAGATGATATCATCTACATATACTTGAACTAACATGATATCCTTCTTATCTCTCTTTGTTAGGAATTAGAAATTCCCGGTATTAAAGAGTCGGTCACCTCAAGTATATGTAATCGTTAGAAAGCTCGTATTCGTAGTTATTTTAAGTTAAGTAGTATTTAGTTAAGTAACACCGTGGAGGACGGACGGGTCTTTACCCACTGTATGCCTGATCCACAGCCCGTTGTGTGGCGATTTATGTAAGACTATAAATACTCTCTACCTTCCAAGGTAGAGAGTTGGAGCTCATAATAATATCTTTCACTTTCTCTCACTAAGTTCCCTAAACCTCTAACTTTCTCTCTCTAGAATCCACTTGTGTTAATGGTTTGATGTGTATGTGAAAACTTATATCCAACAATTGGTATCAAGAGCCATGGTTAGATCATATCTTACACATCTTTGGATTTCTAGTGGTTTTTAGGTGGTTTTTGAGTTTGAAAAAGTTTAGTGGTTTGTGCATCATTTGGTTGATTTCTAGTGTTAAAGTTTGGATTTTGATTGTACTTTTGTGTTTAAGATCATCATAAGTGTTTAGGTTTTGATTTGGAAGGCTTGAATCATCGTGGTTGGGTTGTTTTGGATTGAAAAGTGTGTTTTGGAAGTTTTCAAGTTAGCGACTTGGCTCACGGTATAACTTTCTTGCTAGCGACTTGCTTCACAATTTTGTAGCGAGTTACAGCTTTGGAGCTAGCGACTTAGACCTAGCGATTAACAGTACAAGTAGTGGACTCTCCACTACGGTAGCGACTTGGTGGTAGCGACTTGGTCGTAGCGAGGTTGCTATTTAGCGACTTGACAAATTAGCGACTTAGTTCTTAGCGACTTCTTTGTCAAAATTTTGCTAACGACTTGGAGCTTAGCGAGTTGTTACTTAGCGACTTGGGTCCTAGCGACTTGGTTCCAGAATTCTTAGCGACTTGTTGACTTTTCCCGACAAAACTTCAAACGGCTATAACTTTTGATCCGTAACTCCGTTTTCAGCGTTCTGCCCATCTTGTTGTGCTCAAATCCTTTGGATGAGATCCCAATTATCTGACTATGGCTTTGAATTCAACATAATCCCTCTTTACTGTGATAATAAAAGTACTATTGCTCTCTCATGCAACAACGTACAACACTCAAGAGCAAAGCACATTGACATCCGACATCATTTCATCGGGGAGCAAGTGGAAAACGGTGTGGTGGAACTCTATTTTGTTAAGTCGAGAATACCGGTTAGCGAACATCTTCACCAAAGCTCTTCCAAGAGAGCGTTTTGAGTTTATTCTTCCTCGACTTGGCTTGAAAAGCCTTCAACGAGAAACACTCAAACGTCTTCAGGAGGAAGGCGAGGAGTAAAGGTCTTTCCTTCATCTATATCTTTGTATATATTTATCCAAAAGCAAAATACAAAATTATAAAACCCTATAAAACCAAATAGAAAAATATAAAACTTTCAAAATCCATAAAAAAAAATCTGAAAAATCTTCAAAAAATATTGTCAATTTGTCATGTTTTTCTCGGTTCGATAATATCTACGGTTTTTGTGCTGTCATTCAAAGAATGACACGGGACTTTAAATGTTGTTCGAATTTAAAAATCAAAAATATTTTTGAGAGAAAGAGAAACAATGGTTTATTGTCATTTTCAGGCAATAACCCGGTTTTAAAAGAAAGAACGGAGCCATGTTTTACCATGTTTTCAAATTCCATGCTCTGATTCTATAAACATTTATCTGGTGAAAACTAAATGCTTTGAAAAATAACTCGGTCTCTATTTTTGATAATCATCAGGGACTTAGTTGTCAAAATCTCCATCTCTCAATCAACAACCTATGTCATTGAGTGAGGGGAGAATGATTTCAATTAAATTAAAATGTTATTTGGCATTAAATTGTTTTCAAAAGATGTACATGCATGTTTTATCAATGGAGTTTAAAGTCTTAAAATCCGATCCTTAGCAGATTAAAAACGCTTTCATAATCAAGTCACAATTCTCCTTAAAACTTTCAAAATCAATTTAAATCTATAAGAGATCACAAATCTCAAATGATTTGATAATTGTGATCGGGGAGAATGTGTGATTTAAATTGGATTTAAACTGATAATTCGGTAAATGGTTCTATAAGAATGTACATGATGTCCTCCCCGCATGTGACAAACGATTTCAAATTTTTCAATGCACATGTTGAGGGGGAGCATCTATCTCAAACCTATAATTTGAAACGTGATCATTTATCTCAATGTGCAGGTTCCCTCTAGTATGTGTAAAACTCCTTTCAAACCTAGAAGCACATATTGAGGGGGAGCAATATCATGAAAATCTCATCTTTCCCCAAAATGCTTTAATTCGATTTGGGAAGTGATGTTGATATCTTTTAGAAAATGGTAATCAAAGAAGTTAATTCTTTCTCTTGCCTCCGTGTGCAAAACATTTTCAAATACTTGATGCACATGTTGAGGGGGAGTTCTCGTTCTAAAATTATCAAAAACAATTCAGGTACAAAATGCTTTGATAATATATCACAAGTATCTGAATTAATTTTCAAATGGTTTTCAATTGGTTCCAACGGCAGATGAACAATACCAAATAGACCGACCAACTTTACTTTATGTACGGTGATATAAGGATGATAAGGTTAGGTTTTTGTTCCCAAGATCCGCCCGAGACGGAGGGATCTACCCATGAACTATCCACTAGTTAGTGTAGAGTTCTTAGGTATGATAATAAAAGGAGAAAAATGAGGAATGGGAAGAGTGCGGTGAGGCTCGAGCTAAATGGAATAAACCCAACATGGTTCTAGTTATGAAATCTCGGTAAGCACTGAAGGGGTTGAAGAATTAAAAGGAATTGAATGAGAAAAGGGTGAAAACAAATAGCCCTCCATTTATTCAACCTTAGGGCAGAAACCGGGTTCAATTCATATGCTACTGATGGTAACATCGGTACTAAAGACAAGTCGTCATGGACCCAGTGACGCACTGCACTTCAACTTTCCAAACCACTCAAGTTCCTCTTAAAAGGACTTGTTTCATTCTCACGGGGAACCGACATTATCTATCGACTTTCTCTTAGAGATTGTTGATATTGAAGAAGAGACCCTCTCCCTAGTCTCCAAGAGGATCCAAATATTCACAAATTGAGTCTAGAGCCACGAGATCATCAATAAATCTCATTAGGACACTTTCAATGAAGACTCTCTGTTTCACACAATGTGGAAAGAGAGATTATATCTTGAGTCCTACGCATTATCCTTGTGGTATTGCCGTAACATCCGAGTAATGTGTCTACACACTCACAATGAAGATGTAAAGCCTTCTGGAGCCAACATCAAACAAGCTCCTGGTAGGTGGCATGTGAGATCTATTATATGGATCAACCATGTGACAAGGCGAACGAAACAATGGGGCGATTCAATTTCTTGAATCAATCACGGTTCGGTTGGGATTGACGGATACCTTAGAAAAACCGGTCTTTGTGCTTAACAACTCTTTTCTTTAGCACATCGACGCGGTAACGGATATTTCAAATCAAAAGGTGTTTTATGATTGATAATTGATTTTCATTAAAACCTTTGTAATATTGCAAAAACAATTTCTATTGAGCAATACACGATTGTTTTTCAAATATCTTTTCATCAATCTGGACTCAAATTCGCTAGTTCACTCACTCCGTGTTGTCTTCTTTGAGATGTTCCGGTTTGAGAACAGCTAGAGCATTCTTGAAACCCTCAAGGAAATTCTTCGAATTATACTGATCACTGCTTGTCGATCAACGAACCGTGGGCGTGTACCTCAATTCAACGAAAGTGATCAAAGACACTTTCGCGTGTTTTATTGCTAACTGTTGTATCGCGCCCGACGCTTTGCAAAATGTCGAAATGAAGCGGTCAATCCATAGCCGCATGCTCACTTAACACATTCATCACAAAAGAAATCATGATTAGTGCATCAATGACTCGATATTTTCCTCCAAGCTTCTGCTGCGCCAATATCATGATTCAACAAAAGCTTCCGCTACTCTGATGAGAATATATCATGATCCAAAATGTGAGCATGTCGGTCCGAATGTCACAACATCACATAATACCAACACCACAATGGATGTATCGAGAGATTTTCTATTAGTGATGATCTCAAAAGCTGGATCAACATTATTATCCGCGGATCAGATAAAGACCTCCACTTGGATTAACCAAACATGCAATGAGTGGAATCAATGACTACGAGCTTTTGAGCAAAGTACTACATCAAGAATGCAAGATCAATTGTTAATGTAATATCCGATTGTATTCAATGTCATTTTAGTATATGTTTGAGGTGACCTCCCTTAGGGGAGATTGTTAGGAATTAGAAATTCCAGGTATTAAAGAGTCGGTCACCTCAAGTATATGTAATCGTTAGAAAGCTCGTAGTCGTTGTTATTTTAAGTTAAGTAGTATTTAGTTTTGTAACACCGTGGAGGACGGACGGGTCTTTACCCACTGTATGCCTGATCCACGTTCCGTTGTGTGGCGATTGATGTAAGACTATAAATACTCTCTACCTTCCAAGGTAGAGAGTTGGAGCTCATAATAATATCTTTCACTTTCTCTCACTAAGTTCCCTAAACCTCTAACTTTCTCTCTCTAGAATTCCACTTATACGCCCACTTGTGTTAATGGTTTGATGTGTATGTGAAAACTTATATCCAACACTCTTGATAAACAAAGTCTTGTCAATAGCTCCCCTCCTGTAACCATGTTGCAATAAGAAAGTAGAGAGCGTTTCATACCAAGCTCTAGGTGCTTGATGAAGACCATAAAGAGCCTTAACAACTTTGTAGACTTTGTTTGGATCTGTAGGATCTTCAAAACCATGAGGTTGTTTAACATAAACCTCCTCTGTAATCTTGCCAAAGAGAAAGGCACTCTTGACATCCGTTTGATAAACCTGAAATTCCATATATGATGCAAAAGCAAGGAATATTCGAATAGCTTCAATCCTTGCAACAGGAGCAAATACTTCATCATAATCTACTCCTTCTTCTTGTCTATATCCTTGTGCAACTAATCTTGCCTTGTTCTTAATGACATTACCTCTTTCATCTCTCTTGACTCTGAAAACCCATCGTGTACCAATTACTTTCTTTCCATCTGGTAGATTACATAATACCCAAACTTCTTGAAGTTTGAATTGAAGAAGTTCTTCTTGCATAGCTTCAACCCAACTCTCTTTAGTTAATGCTTGAGCTATGTTCTTGGGTTCTTCTTGAGAGATAAAGCAAGTGAACAAACATGTTTTATGATCCTTATAATTTAGCCTGTTTTGTTTATACACAAAGCTAAGTAAAGCATTATGAGGTGTAGAAAAACCTTTAGCTTTGGTTCTTGTGAGCACTTCATGAGAAGAAGGTCCAATGATTTGACCAGTAGGATGATCTTTATGAATTTTTAATGTAGGAGTCTGTGGAACTTCCAGATTATCATCCAAATTTGAGAAATCAACATCTTCATTAGAATCTGAGAAAATACCTTCATCTTCAAACTCATCATCATATCTTCTAAGCCGGGCATGGTAGGATCATTCAAATCATCCAAAGTGTCGTCAACAGTGCAGGCTACTTTGTTCTAAAGTATCTTGTCATCCAAAGTCGTGAGAGAAATCTAGCCTTGTTCGTTTTCTTTGCTTCTTCATAAGCTCTTATTTGATCATCATCATAAGAATGTGCTACTACATCTTGAAAAAGCATCTGATTAAGCTCATCTTGAATAGCTTGATCCTTAGCAGACAATGAGGATTTTGGTTCATCAATACTTTTCTTTGGTTAAACAGGTATGGGTTCTTCATCAGCATCAGATCTAATATGGACTCCATGAACAATGTACTATAAATCGTCTTCTTTGTGATTTTCTTCTCTAACAGGTACATAATTCATAGAAGGAGTCAAAACTTCAAGATCAAACATCCAATCAGGACCTTTACCCTTATGATTTTCTTGATCTTCTAAAAATTCAACATGAAGACAATCTTGAACCTTTTTGGCGACCCGGTTGTACACTCTAAAGCCTTTGCTATTGGTGCAGTACCCCAATAAGTATCCTTCTTCTGACTTGCTATTAAATTTGCCCAAATTATCAATTGTGTTGAGAATAGTCAGAGGGCATCCAAAAGGCTTCATAAATCGAATGTTGGGTTTGTTTCCCATCAACAAATCATAAGGTGTCTTCATCTGAGGCTTAGTTACAGATACTCTATTTAACACATAGCAGCATACTTACAAAATTAAAATTTAATAAGCGTAATGAATCGCAAGCATTGTTCGCTGCTTCAATCAAAGTTCATTCTTTCTTTCGCAACACCATTTTGCTGTGGAGTTCTAGCAATACTGAACTCCCTCTTGATTCCTTTCTTAGCACAAAACTCATCCATAAGCTTGTTCTTGAATTCAGTCCCATTATCACATCTAATACCTCTTACCTTGAGTCTCAATTGGTTTTCAAGGGCTATTATTAGATCATGAATAGCATCAAAAGTATCATCTTTAAATCCCAAGAAAAATACCCAACTAAATCTACTACAATCATCTATCACAACCAGACAATACTTCTTCTTGTTTAGACTAGCAACAGAAACAGGTCCAAACAAATCCATGTGCATCAACTCCAAAGGTTCTCTAATAGTTCTTTCTTCAGGCTTCTTGCATGAAGCTTTGTGTTGTTTACCCTTCTTGCACGCCAAACATGAGTGATCATTCTTGTAAGTCTTGGAAGGTAAACCTCTAACTAAATTTCCTTTGACCAATTTGTTGATATTCTTGAAATTTACATGGCCCAATCTTCTATGCCACTGATGTGCTTCTTCAAGTGTTGCCTTTGCTACTAAACATGTTGCTCTTCCAGAAGAGTGAAGACTCTTCATATCCAGACTGTACACATCATTGGTTCTTGGTACTCTCAGTATTACCAAGTTATCATCAACAAGCTTGAATTTAGGGGAAAGAATGAGACATTATGTGTTAGTGAATAACACATGGTGCTTCTTATCACAAATCTGAGAGACTGACAAAAGGTTGAATTTGAGCTCCTTCACATATCTAACATTCTCAAAGTCTATACTACCTGCCTTAATAGTTCCTTTTCCTGTAATTCTTCCTCCACTAGCATCATTCCCAAATGCAACTCTCCCTCCACAATAAGATCTAAAATCTGACAGAATATCTTTGTCTCTGTCATGCTTCGAGCAACCACTATCCACAATTAAATGATCTTTAAGCTCCTCTTACGGGTTGCCTTGCACAAAGATAAAAAGGTTAGTGTCTTTTAGGAACCCAAGCCATTACTGACTTGTGTTCCCCTTGTGGAGTAACATACTCAAATTCTTTGAGTATGTAATCTTCACAGTTTTTGTAGACAGAATCAAGGAATATCTTTTGTTTTAAAACTTGTGGTGGTTTTTCAGCAAAACTCTCTTTTTCAACAAAAATCTCTTTTTCTTTTTCAACAAAGTCATCTTTAACAAAATTCTCTGTTTCACATTCACTTTCTGAAAGTACTGTTTGTTCCCCATCAGTACTTTCCTTCTTAACCCATTTGGTTTTAACTTCTGGTGTAGAGTCTCTTAATCTAGATACTTTATTTGAGTTGTAACGCCTTTGTTAATACAAATAAGACGTAAAAACGTTTATTTATATTTTACGATCTTCTAATGTTTTGTCGATAAAAAACGTAAAATCATTTTAATGAAACAAAAAGAATACGTAAATAGTTTGAGTCAATAGTTTCCTAACACATTTACGCTTTCACATAAAACACTAAAACAAGTATAAGTGATTTTATGATTTAGATACATATGTACAACAACTAGTGTTTACATATTGGGTTAGCATATACTTAAAACTAAGTATACTAAAATGGGTAAAAACAAGTATATACTAAAATGAGTAAAAACAAGTATATACTAAAATTGGTAAAAACTAGCAAATGGTATTAACCCATAACCCATGGTTTTATATATACCACTTAACCAAGTTCATTGTATCTAGAAAGAAAACCATGGATCAACCCATAACCTATGACCCATGACCCATAACCAAAATTACCCATGGGTAAGAGGGCGTTCCACGGATCCCTAGCTTTGTGCTAGCCGGATCCCAAGTGGAAGGGATCCGTGGGATCCGGGAACAGTAGAGAATTTTCTCTATAAATAGAGAGCCATTTCTTCCTTTCTACTCATCACTTTTACACACATACTTCCCCAAGTATTCTAACCCTCTAACCTCAGATCCAAGTGATCTATGTAGATTGTCTTTTGTTTTTGTGTGATCTTCTAGGTTCCTCTTAAAGGCGAGATCACCACTTCTTGAAGACGTGCAAGCTCAAGTCCATGAGTTGTCATGCTTCGTCATCATCAAGACAACTAAGGTTCTCTTGTTGATAGTTATTCCTTTCTCCATAGATGTTGGATTGAAGGCATTAGTGAAGAATGCCGAAAGTGTCAAGATGAAAGCATTAGTGCAAGGTGCTCATCATCCATGTCAAAGCATTAAGTGAATAATGCTAAAGGTGTCAAGACGAAGGCATTAGTGAAGGGTGCCAAGCGTTGTGTCCAAGGCATTAGTGAAAGATGCCGAAGAATCAAATCAAGTCGCATTTGGGAAGAATGCCTAGGTCGTATAATCGATGAGGTGCATCATTATACACATAAGTATGTATTTATTTCCAAGGATGGTGATATCCTTGATGATGGTGTAACAAGGAGTTGATCTCCTTGATATTAGGTGTTGTGTTGTGAAGGGTAGTAGTTCCTCCATAGTAATGGAACTAGGTGCTTAGCCTAGTATCTAATAAAGGGTAGGCGACGTTGTGATAGGTATAGTTCTCCTTGGTGTGAAAGAACTCGGTGGTTAGCCTAGCACCGTATAAAGGGTAGGCGACATTGTGTTAGGTGTGGTTCGCCTTGGTGTGAAAGAACTCGGTATTTAGCTTTGTACCGGAAAAAGGTTAAGCGACATTGTGAAGGCTTCTCCGCCATAAGGAGATGGTGTAGTGCTTACGAACTCTCGAGTAAGTGACTCGGGGAGTGGAGTAGGGCAAGGAAGGTGTCCTTGTAGCCGAACCACTATAAATAACTTGTGTCGTGGTGATGTGCTTCTTACTCTTTATCTTTCATTACATGTTTATATATATTTCTATCAACGTCCAACATAAACAACTAAATAGATTGACATAAGTCGATCTAAATAATTAAAATGAATTTTTTAATTGGCAAAACTATTCAACCCCCCCTTCTAGTTTTCCACAATTGGCATCAGAGCTTCGTTACCAAGTTTCTTAGAGTATGTGGTACTTTAAAAGCTTGATACGATCCATGTATGTTTGAAAACAACAAAGAAGGATTATTTTTGTCATATTTCAAAAATCATTATATTGTTTATTGTTGGACAATGATAGAATGTTCTAACATTTTTTTTAGCATTAGCCATACTTGGATTTGGAGTTACCAAGAAGATCATAAAGAATTTATCAAAATATTTCTTTTCGCAAAAAGAATGTTTAGTATTCTTACAACATTAATCTGGAGATTCCAAGAAGATCACTGATAAGGTTTTAAAATGTACCTTTTTGAGGGGTCATTTAAGCCCTTATTTGATCACTTTTGTATCCGTTATTACTTAATATCGTTCCTTTTCACTTTTTAGGTCTCTTGAAGGCAAATTCTTGTAATAGCACTTATTTGGACGAAAAGGCGGATATACTGAAAATGGCCAAAGTCAGAAATCAAGACACTCAAGCTGCTGAAACACAAGGTGGCGGCGTCATGCTTAAGCTACGACGCCGGAGCATTTTGTGACGGGACGAGTAAAATTTCTTATTTCAAGTGACGGTGTCAAGCTTTAAAAAGTAGGCCGTCGCAACCGACGGCCTAGATTTGATCGGGCGGCGTCATAAGTCGAAGAGGATAGCGTCCACAAGAACAAGGTGACGCCGTCGCAAGACTAACGTGGCCAAGTCGAAACCCTAATGACGGCGACCCGACGGCGTCACAAATCATAAGGTGACGCCGCCGCATATGTAATCTTATATATAGAATCCGAATTTTTCAGTATTAGAGGGTAGTCTTTTTGGAGTAAAAACCTAAACCGAACCAAGGCTGTCTTGTACAGTATTTTAGGGTTCCAAACCCTATCTTACATCAAGATAAGTGTTTTACTTCATTAATACAATTATGTCTTTGATTATTTGTGTGTATGCTTGCATGTTCTCCATGTCCGGCTAATTTACTTGTGTGTTTGCTTAGTGATTATGAAACTTAATTATTGAATATTGATTGGTTGTCTCTTATCTTAATTGTTAATGATCTAGTAATGCGATAGGTCATTCGTTGTGTAGTTAATGCTTGATTAATCTTTGTGAACCTTAGACTATGACACCTAGAGTAGTTGTAGGCTAAACCATACAAAGAGTGCCTTAGAGTTAGAGTGTATAAATCCTAGAGATTTTGTAGACGAGACCCTTTGGTAAGTTCAAAGAGTTAGGGATAAACGCATACCCTACGACTTTAGACACACAACGCGATTAACAATAAGGACGTGACAATTCAACCATCAATAGGAGATAATTAAAGAGTAATAAAACCTAAGTAAACACATTTTTAAACTATCATACGAGCACACAATAATTAGACATAGACTACCATCACCTTAGATTAGATAATTAGATAAGTAGAGTAATCGGTAGAAATACCAACCCCCCAAATTCAAACCCCGAGATTCGTACCTTTCCATTTCCTAAAAAACATAAAAAAGATAAAAAATAATCTTTCTCAACCCCAACCTTAGCGTAGTAACTTCTCACTAGCATTCCTATTTCCCTAGAGAACGATATCAATACCCGTGGCTTACCCTAATACTACACTACAACGATTAGGTTCACTGCCTAGGGTGTTATAAAACTTGCTCGAAGAAAAGGAAGTTCCTTTGACCCCGAACGACGCGTGTAGCGTTATCAAGTTTTTAGCGCCGTTGCCGGGGAATAGAATAGCTAGTTAGTAGTCCTCCTCGTTTAGGTTTCTTTGCTTGATTCCTATCAAGTAAATTTTTTCTTATTTTTTGCCTTCTCGTAGTCTATCCCCCTTCTTCGTGACCTTTGTTCGTAAAATCCATCACTCACCATGATACGTGTCTTCCGCCGAAGATTCTTCACCCTACCCGTTCCCAATACCGAAATTGAGAATAATCCCACAAAACCCTTCACCTGTTCACCATTTTGGAAATCACCTAGGGCATAATGAGATAAATTGGCAAAGTCCTTTCTATGACTCAGATTCCGATGAGGAATTTGATTATGGTGAAGCACTTGATAGCGGGGAGGTAGTCAATGAAGTTAGTTTTGAAATTAAGGAAGACCCCTCCCAATGTTTTGACCCTAGGTGTAGAATCGAGAAAGATGGTCCCTTTAACATGCAATTCCCCTGCAAAATAGGATTAGAAGGGTTCGATGCTTACTTGAATTCATTCTTGCCTTTGAACTTAATCTCAAGGGACCTATACAATAAAATCAACATTAATGAGTTAACCTATCAAGGGAACAATGTTGTTGAAGCAGTCACTCATTTGCACGTGTTTGTTGGAAGCTTTGCTTATTCAGTAGAGTTCATGGTCTTAGATGACTTAGGAGAATTTATTGATAAGGACCTTACTCAAGTAATTTTTGGAAAACCTTTCAAAAGAATGACTAGGTTAAATGAACGGATGGTTGATGGTCTAATCACATTCTCTGATGAAGTTGAAGACTTTATCTACCAAATGCCACGTGCTCATCCTAGGTTTAAACATAAGGATATTGAGGCTTGTAATAGAATGACCCCTATTCCATTGCTTAGTGAAAGGGATAATCAAAGTAGACTTAGATACCCATATGAGAAAACTAAGAGGTATTACAACAAATGCCTAGAATTAGGAGATAATTACAAAAAGAGTGAAAGAACATTGGAATGGCTTAAGTGTAAGCACGCATGGCTGCATGATACAACGTAGGGGCACGACTACGAGTCTAGCTACAATACTCTTAAATAAAGAAAAGCGCTTCGTGGGAGGCAACCCATGCTTAATTGTTTGCTTGTTAGTGTCATATATCTTTTAGTGATTGTTTATTCTCATGTTTCAATTTGTAAAAATACTTTATTTTGTTTTTAACCTCGTCTTAATTGCATATAAAGGTATTTTATATAAAGGATAAGTGTAGGGAGGATTACACACGTTTTCAAAAGAAACGTAAACACGAGAATAGCAATTCATTAAAAGATGTATATGTGTGTTTGTTCGAGTCAAATGCTTGTATCGAGTCATAATGGATGTTTTGAGAAATTTTCCAGATTCTAAAGATGTAAATTTTCAGAATTTTTGAGAAAATCATGGACCAGTTTTGTCGGGATAACGGACGGTCGCAACGACGGCGTCGGGAAGGAGTAAAACAACAGATTACTTTTTTCTCGTTTTCTGAGCTACTTATAAAATTTTGGAATTTTCTAGGTCTTAATTTTCCAAAAATTCTATAAACATCCATTCCACAAGCATGATATCTTAGTTTAGTAGAGTCTTATATATATTATTACCGCCGATTTTACGTGAAGGTTTCGTTTGTTTTCTTCGAATGTGCAGGTTTTATTTATCAAGAAGAAGAAACAAAAGATTGGAAGGAGCTTATCACGCATACATTTTTCTTGGAAAGGTTTTAACCACCACTTTACACGGATCCTACCGAGCTAATCAGGGGAGTACTAGTTTCTTTCGTTTTTAATTACCTTCCATTATCATAACTTTGATACTTTCGGGGAACATTTAGGACAATGTTCAGTTTAAGTGTAGGGAGGGAAAATAAAACGGGAACTTTGAAACAATGCTTATCCTTGATTATTTGCTTTGTCCAATTGAATTGTGTAATAAACCATGAGAAAATGTCGGTTAGGGTAATTTTGGCACCAAATTTTTAATTTTTCATGACATATAGGAGTGGGCCATTAGTCTTAACAAAAGCGTCTCATGGATAGGAAGTTATATGACAAGCACAAAAAACCCTTTACCACCTAAATTCCACCCAAAATGTGAAGATCACCCTTAGATTAGTAGGAATTAAAGCATTCATCTTTAATGCTTAGAGTGTGAACCGGTAGTATATTAGATTCTAGAACTTGTTTTGTGATGCATCCGAGATCGCTAGTAAGACTACACTTGTGTAGTTAGGAATAACTAAATGATAAGAGGCATTAGGATAACCCTTGTTTGATACCCGTAATATAATTACTTCTTCCACATCGGTTGAGTAATTCCCCACACCTTTGCGTTGTACTCATCTTTAGTACACGATACCCTTAGTTAACCCCTCAGAGCCTATCCTTTTCGCGGTTCTCTTGATTTTTCGATTTTCCAGAATATCAATGAAGAGCATTGTTTACACCCCACCCCTAAATATACACCCAAATCGCCTTAGCCTACCATGTATGCACTCACTTTTAGTGCATTATTGTTATCACCCCAAACCCTTGGTTCAATTATCTAGTTGCTTGCATGAGTTGCTAAGTAGAGTCATATCCTTTGTATACAGTTTTGGGACGATTGGGACTCATGGGAAAAAGTTAAAGTTTAAATGATTAGAAGGGAACATTAAATTCCCTTATTTGCGTAATAACATACCCCAAGTGTTTTGATCTTTTCAATTCGGGTCAAATTAGTGTTAGAGTAATAAAAACTCAAGTGTAGGGATGTGCCTATAAATCCCTATCATTTTGATGTTACAATAGAGGATGGTAGAGTAAAAGTGTATGAAAAAAAATAGAAAAAGAGAAAAGAAAAAAATAGAGTGTTAAAAAAAAAAAACATACGGGCTACCATCCTACATCTATCTTTAAATTTATGTTTGTTTGTTTCAGTTATCTAGAGTTTAGAGTGTCGAGTCTTGGCTTAGCAACGCCATTCTTCGTATGCTTGTAACATAAAGATTTTTGACATGCCACCACTAAATAGCCTATCCCACCAAACCCTTTGTTTCCCTACCGTAAGCCTAACATTACAACCCTTTAAAGACCTCTTTGATAGTCTTTCCTAGGTGCTTACGCCAAAGCGATGGAGGTTTGATCTAGTCTCAAGCCTATGGTAATCTATGTACTAGGACCGGTTAATGAGTGTTTATCTTCCATTTCCAACTTGTTATATTTCATATACACCCGAGAGATGTGAGTATCCAAACACCCCTTGTGAGGTGCTAGTATGTAATTTTCGTGCTTGTTATGACTTTTGCGGGGCTTATATGTGTTGTGGACTGTTTTAAACCAATGCTTCATGACCCCTAACTTATAAATTAATTGGCTAAAAGCACATTTGCTTGAGGACAAGCAAATACCAAGTGTAGGGATATTTGATAAGGTTTTAAAATGTACCTTTTTTGAGGGGTCATTTAAGCCCTTATTTGATCACTTTTGTATCCATTATTACTTAATATCGTTCCTTTTAACTTTTTAGGTCTCTTGAAGGCAAATTGCTGTAATGGCACTTATTTGGACGAAAAGGCACGGATATACGAAGAAAATGGCCAAAGTCAAGAAATCGAGACACTCAAGCTGCTGAAACACAAGGTGACGGCGTCACTGCTTAACTGCGACGCCGTCGGAGCATTTTGTGACGGGACGGAAGTCAAATTTCTTATTTTCAAGTGACGGTGTCAAGCTTTAAAAGAGTAGGCCGTGCGTAACTCGGACGGCCTAGATTTGATCCAGACGGCGTCATAAGGCGAAGAGGGACGGCGTCACAAGAACAACGTGACGCCGTCGCAAGACTAACATGGCCAAGACGAAACCCTAATGACGGCGACCCGGCGGCGTCACAAATCATAAGGTGACGCCGTCGCATATGTAATCTTATATATAGAATCCGAATTTTTCATTATTAGTGGGTAGTCTTTTGGAGTAAAAACCTAAACCGAACCAAGGCTGTCTTGTACTGTATTTTAGGGTTCCAAACCCTATCTTACATCAAGATAAGTGTTTTACTTCATTAATACAATTATGTCTTTGATTATTTGTGTGTATGCTTGCATGTTCTCTATGTCCGGCTAATTTACTTGTGTGTTTGCTTAGTGATTATGAAACTTAGTTATTAAATATTGATTGGTTGTCTCTTATCTTAATTATTAATGATCTAGTAATGCGATAGGTCATTCATTGTGTAGTTAATGCTTGATTAATCTTTGTGAACCTTAGACTATGACACCTGGAGTAGTTGTAGGCTAAACCATACAAAGAGTGCCTTAGAGTTAGAGTGTATAAATCCTAGAGATTTTGTAGACGAGACCCTTTGGTAAGTTCAAAGAGTTAGGGATAAACGCATACCCTACGACTTTAGACACACAACGCGATTAATAAGGACGTGACAATTCAACCATCAATAGGAGATAATTAAAGAGTAATAAAACCTAAGTAAACACATTTTTAAACTATCATACGAGCACACAATAATTAGACATAGACTACCATCACCTTAGATTAGATAATTAGATAAGTAGAGTAATCGGTAGAAATACCAACCCCCCAAATTCAAACCCCGAGATTCGTACCTTTCCATTTCCTAAAAACATAAAAAGATAAAAAATAATCTTCCTCAACCCCAACCTTAGCATAATAACTTCTCACTAGCATTCCTATTCCCCTAGAGAACGATATCAATACCCGTGGCTTACCCTAATACTACACTACAACGATTAGGTTCACTGCCTAGGGTGTTATAAAACTTGCTCGAAGAAAGGAAGTTCCTTTGACCCCGAACGACGCGTGTAGCGTTATCAATCCTGAGAACATCTAAATACTTCTTTTCTTAAAAAGAATATTTAGCAAAGGTATGATATTTGATTACTTACCTTTATTGTATTAAAATCTTAATTGCATGATTTATTAGTAATTGTTCTAGTAGTTATTTATATTATAGTCATCATCTAAATAGTACTCTTCGACCTATTTGAATAGACTACATTACCAATTTGTAATGATGATATCTTGGTTATTCGATAACCTCAATCATTTATTATCACAAAGGAAGTATTGACAGTTCATCTATGTCAATAAATATTCATGTGAAACTTCTTACATTATAATAAAATGGGATTTTATTATAATATTTGAAAAATAACTCCCAAAGAATTATGACCAATTCTTTAAAAGGAAACTACGTCAAATAAGGTTAGCTTAACATCGTCAAAATATCAAACACAAGTTTTAGAACCTAAAACATCAAAAATCTAGGCGCTTTAGAACTCCCAAACAAAAGGTATCAAGGAATGCTTGAGCTAATTTTTGCTGTCATGCCGGATCCCTAGACTTACACTAGCCGGATCCCAAATGAGAGGGATCCGTGGGATCCGCTCAACAGAAGACAGCTTAAATGAAAGAATGATCAATGTGGATGTTCCACAAACTACTTTCCCCTTAAAGACTCACGAACAAAAACCTTACTACTGTTCACAAGAGCAACTTGATCATCTGTCTCAAGCATAAAAATCACTTGTGTAAGTATAATCTTCACTACATTGTTGATTTCATTCTTTGATTACTAGGATTACAAGTTCTTCATTTTAGAGGTTGGGTTCAAATGGGTTTGTCATAATTTGTTACGACATTGTTTTCTAAGATAACCCAAATCAAAGAATTAACATTGTTAATACAAATTAAACTCATTTCTTGAATTCAACAAAAATGAATTGAGCAAAATTGTGATCAAACCCTCTAAGTTACTATTCACAATTAACACCACATTGTGGTTGTATTGTTTAGGAACAATCATGCCAAGCAACAAGCAACAAGATTACCAAGACACCGCCCACTACATACCCATGTATCATAGGAAAGATGGATTAAGTCCGGATGATAGGAAAGCCTTTAAGTTGCTTGAAAGGAGACGCTTTCACGAAGGTAGAGTTGTTGAACCATCATTTCTTGCAAATACCGACATAAGGGAAGTATTTGGAACTATTGGGTTTGATTGTTTATTGGATATAAACGCGGAAATTTGCCCGGTCTTTGTGCTTGAATTCTACAAGACAATGGGTATAATTAGAAATGATGATAGGTCCATCTCAATTGAATTCACCATCAATGAGCGAGAGTTTAGTCTTTCACTTATAGAGTTTGGAAGAATTATATGGGTTCCGTATCAAGGTGTTTGTATGTACTCCAATGAATGGTCTTTGGAACAACTACACACAATGGTTGATCATCACGACATTTATCAGCATGACAATCCCGGAAGCAACCACGGTAGAGACACCATGTTTTTGCCAAGAGCATCCCCATCAAGGGTTACTAGGAAATCGAAAGTGATCTATAGGGATCCTTTCCAAATGGAGCTCTCGGAGATGTACCCGTTGTATAGAAAATGGGAAGATGTGATTAGAGAGAATGTGGTGTGTCTAGTAGGAAACAAGGATCACCCCAACGCATGTCTAAGCTTCATGATTTATTGTCTAGTGACCGAAACTCGCTTCAACATTGCCTACTACATGGTCAAAAGAATGGCAAGTGTAAGAAGCATGGACAAGATGGTGCTTCCGTATGCAATGCTTCTAACCCGTCTTGCCAAATTCATCTTTGCATTAGACCCTTCCCCACAATCCTTGGATCATAGCTTTTGCAATAAGGTTATGGTACCATTAACCGAGGGTAGAACAACAAGGTTCATGGTGGAAGGCAAGAGGCCACCCCACCACGGATCCTCGACGAAAGGGAGGCAAAGAAGGTGAAGGAAGTAGTATCAACCCACTTGATAATATCGATCTTGACCCCTTGGACTACATTAACCAATTGCCAAACATTCCTAATGAATCACCCGAATGGCAACAAACCAAGGGAATCTTCAAATGCTTCGCCAATTTCTTGAGGAAGAAGAAGTGAAGATAGTTTGATAAAGAGTGGAGGACGGGTGAAGAAGTGAAGGAGGAAAAGAAAGGTAAGGTTTTAGGACTCTAGTGTATGATGAACAATTTCTAACAATGGTTTGTAAACACTTTAAACTATGCTCGTAGTATGTAGGTATTGCCATATCTTGGCACTAAACAATCTGAACTTAGATATTTGGAAAATGAGATTTTACGACCCCTTGAGTGGTCGTCGTCACTCATTCTAGGAATTTTAGCTCTTCCTACTTTGATATACATTATATTAGTTGTGTTATTGCATTTAGTCCCCATAGAAACAACTAGGAAAAGCATTTACTATAAAGTGCAAAGTTGCACATTTTCTATAAGCTCTCTGATCTGCAGTTGGCGGATCCTAGCTTTTGAACTAGCCGGATCCCTCCCATAAGGGAACCGCGGGATCCGTGGTATCTGTTATGCAATACAGATTTGGCTACATCAAAATAGTCCACTAGATCACCTAGAACAAGTCAAACATAAGATACTAGAACCAACTAAGTCTTTCTCAAATAGTTTAAAACCTCACTCTCATTCATGGATTATCTAGAATATTTTTTCGAAATATCTTTGATTTCTCAACTAGTCAAAACTCACCATAATTCCGCTCCAACACTCACACAACATCTATCACGCTTAATAGCACTTAGTTTGGCCTATCCTTCAATTTTAGCAAATTGATCTCAATCATCTTTGACTCAAAATTAGGCTCAAAAATTAGTTTTTCATTTCTTTCTATTTTTAAAGATTTTAGTAAATTCTTCTTAGGACATCATCTGGCTTCTAGGACATGTTGTCACCATTTCTCCACATCAAATTAAATGGAATCATTGTCAAACATATAGTTAGACTACCCAAGGTCAAATTTTCTTGGCCAAAACCATCATTAAGCACCATTACTTGTTATGGTTGAGGATTTGAGATATCCAACAGCTAAAGACTTCAAAATTAAGTCAAAACCTCGAAATCCATTAATAACAAACCTCACAAAAGCATAATGATTTTACCTAAACCACGTCACGATAGCCGGATCCCGGTCTTTAACCAGGCGAATCCTGGCTGAGAGGGATCCGCGGGATCCGTAGATGCAGAAAGCATAAGTCAGCTCCTATATTCAAATTCATGTAACCTTTTGGTTCTCTAACCACTTTTAACATACATTAATTGTCCTCCTAGAGCTGATCAAAACCTCAAGAGCATGCTTAGTCTTCTAAGTGGCCAAGAATTTAATTCCCATATTCAAATTATCCTTTATAAACCAAACAACCTTAGGTTTATGGGATCATCCTCAGTTACCTTTCAAAAATCAGCAATTAGAAGCTCACAATTAGCATCTTCATCACCATGTCTAAAGCTCTTAGCAACAAATCTTCAAACATAGGATCATCCAAAAGAAAGGGTCAAATGATCCATGAAATTTCATCCACCGAGACATCTCCCATTAGAGATAATGACACTAGAATCCCACCTCATCAAACCCATCCAACAAAAGATAAGAAAACCGGAAGGATTAGCATCAAACCCTTCGAACTAGAAAAAGGATCATCTAGTTCTAAACCAAACATGGCTAGTTCTAGCAATCCATCAAAACCATCATTCATTGAGCATGAACTACACTCTTTGAATGAGCCTCTCCCTCACCCAAACATCTATTCATTGTTCCATTCACCACCAAGAACCTCCCATTCACCAACCTTTTCATTGAATTGGGAACCACCTACAACACCAACTAGCCCATCATGGGAGACAAGGAACAACCTTGATCCTATGGAAGAAGTTCCATTACCACCCTCATTTTTAGAACCTCTTCCTACTTCTCAAAATGAAGAGCCGCAAACACACATGGAGCCCCCTCAAAATATCCATTTCCCTCCGGGTCCAAACCAAAACAATAATTGCCCATATTGTCTAAAAACTCAAGGACTTGTTCAAGAAGTACGAAATGAGATACATTTCATGTTTAATCATCTTCTTGCAAAGTTGGATCTATTCAACAAGTCCACTCATCCCTAGACTCAAG
Source organism: Chrysanthemum makinoi (assembly GCA_910596185.1). Taxonomy (NCBI): domain Eukaryota; kingdom Viridiplantae; phylum Streptophyta; class Magnoliopsida; order Asterales; family Asteraceae; genus Chrysanthemum; species Chrysanthemum makinoi. The sequence continues at coordinate 308,072,100 of OU343220.1, read as the reverse complement.
CATATTTTCGCATTTTAAGTCTAGTAATTAGTTAGCATTAGTAGTATTTGTATGGCTAAGTTCATTCTCTTAGTTTAGAGATTTGGTTGTTTATCTCTTATTTTATTGAATGAATACTTATATGCTATGATTATTTTGTGAGTTGTGCTTGTTACATTGTACATATATCTCATTTCCTCATTAGCATTGCTTGACATGTTTTCACTGCTGAAGAAATTGTCATCGAGATAGCGGATCCCTCAAAACACCTAGACGGATCCCTCCATGAGAGCCGTGGGATCCGTGGAACGAAACACAAATTTCTACTAACTTGAGTTTTATTTGCAGGAAAATTTGCACTATACTCTTGTTTTCTAACCTTTACTTTGTAGATTTTCAAAATACACATGAAGATTTTGACACCATCAAGCTAGGGGGAGCTTTGTGTCAAACAAAATTGCAAAAACATTTGCAAATTAATTCGATTGTTTCATGACACCTGATGAGTGTGTAAATACTCATCATTTTTGGTCAAATCTGAACTGCAAAACGTTTAAAAATGCTCAGAAATGCATCAAAATTCTGAAAATATCTTAAAAATGCATTTTATATGTTTTGAGATGCAAAATGTTCAAAATCGGATGAAAAGCGAGCAAAGTTTGCATAATTGGCGGTTTAGTCCCGACTTTCGAAAATGGCAAAAGCAGTCCCTGAGCACATAATTTCAAAAGAAAAATCACCAAAGGTCCTTTTAAAATCTAAAGTTGTCAAAATAAGTCCTTTGGTGAAAAATATAAAGTTTGAGAAATTTACAATAATGGTCCTTCAAGTTTGAAATTTGGCAGAAATGGCCCCTGGAAAATTGGAAAATGTGAGATTTGGTCCCTGTACTTTTGAAACTTGTCATTAATGGTCCCTTAAAGTAACTTTGATGAAATGGCAGCTTAGGTCCTTGTGTTTTCGTACATCATAGGTCCTTGTTATTTAAACCAATTTGGACCCTTGCACCCATTTGACCCCACATCATAATCAATTTTGGACCCCCTTGATATAATGTCCGGTCAAATAACGGTAAGTCAAACCACCCTTTCCCCGTTTTCCCTCCCCATGTCTGCTACTTCCTCCTCCAGCCACCAACACAAACCTACCATCTCCCACCTCACCACACCTTGTTCCCTCCACCTCTGCAAGCCTCCAAGAAGCATTAAATGCTTCTTCACCCACCATCTCAACCCCACGGCATAAGAAGTTTTGGCGCCAAAAATCATTTCAAAGGCTAGGATCATTCTTGGCTAATCCAATGGTCAGGAAACAATTGGGAACTGCTCAGAATAGAGAGAGAAAGCTTTTGGATTATAAAAGAGAAGCATTTGGAAGCAAGAGGGAGTCTTCTAGTTTTTTATTTTAAAACATGTCGTTTTATCTTAAAGTGTTTAATTTAGCAGAAAACTTGTAATCTTCTGTCATTTTGTATCAAGTTAAAGTTTTTAAGTGTATTGAAACTCAATTCAAGTATTAATATCAGTTTGTGTTTACAATTCTCATTTTATGTATCTTGTTGAAAATTTCTAAGTCAAACCCTTGTGTACAATTTGTTGCTTGATTTTAAGCTTAAAAGGTTTATATAAGCTTATTATAGCTTTATATAAGCTTATATTCAAGGTTTAAGTGATTGTGGTTCTTGGTCAACAAAAGTCAAAACGGGGCAATTTGGTAATGGAATTAGTCAATGGGTGAAGCGAGAGGCGGATGGGTTGATTTAAGTCTAGTGGGTTGATCTAAATAGGTTAGAGATCTTGGTTCACTGGTTTGCAAGCTATACTGGCTGGACCCCTTGTAAGTAAAATCAAGTTTCTTTGCATTGTTTGATTTTGTAGTTAAACTGGTTCAATCTGTCTTCTATGAGTGTTTAGGTTAAGTAAAACTAGTTTGATCATAATTACAAGTTGGTTAAGAGTTTGGGTCAGTTTGAGCTCATAACGGTTTACAAAAGAGGTGTTTGGTTCTGCTGATCATTATGTCTTAAAGTAATATTAAGTGGTTAATCTTTATTGTTTCATGTTTGTTTAGTATAAGTAGACTCATATCTGTCTTACTTATGTGCATGTAATCCAAAAAAGTCAAAATCCATATCATTAGCATCCAACAGGTTCACATTTGGATTTTGAAAAATAATCACTCATTTTGTGATTAAAAGTCATAAAAAAGGTTGTAATAGCTTCATTACATCATAACAAATCATAATCAATCATAAAATTGGATCTAAGGTTCATTTAGTCAACATTCAAGTTTCTTCAAAAGTCAAAATTGGCAAAAGTGTTTTGAGCCAACTACAAGGATTTTTCCTTGATTCATTTGTGGGTCAAATTTAGTGAGGTTTGGTGTTTCAAAAACGTCAACTGGTTCTCTATCTTATTAGCATTTTTGTGAATTTTTGCAAATATTGTATAAGCTCTAAACAAGCTTGTACTTTAGGTCTTTATTCCCCTGCTCACAATCTCGGCGATGGCGAGATTTTCTCGGTTGTGCAGCTTGTTTTAGGGCTCAAAAGAGCTTCTCATGGCATGATTTTTGGTACACTTGGTCTCAGGTCTTTTCAAGTTCCAACCAAGAGTTTTCATTTTGAGCTTATTTCTAAGCTTGTGCTAGTGTCTAAAGTCAGTACCTAAAATTGTTTTTAGCTTATCATCAAAACATCAATTACATTGTATCTTGCATATCAGTGGTATTAGTTTGTTGGAACTCATAGCATTTTGGTTAATTTAGCTTATTATAGCTTCTTTATCAGTGTGGTAGCTTTTGGTGAGCTTTTGGCTTATCAAGTGCTTATTTCAAGTAGCACTTCCACAGCAGTTCTATATTTCTCCATATAAGCACTTGTTTTTCTAATTTTCTCAGATTCCTAATATTAATTTAGACTTTTCTTGAAATTTTCAGATTTTTATAAGCTGTTTTGCTATTTTTCTTGATTTTAATTAGTTTTAAGCATTTTTAATTAGCATTTAATACAAAAATTAAGAAAAGCTTCAAAAAATAAGTTTTCATTTTTCTTAGGCTTAGATAAATATAAAAAGTAGAAAAAGTAATTTTCCATATTTTTCATAGTTCATTTTGTAATTTTTAGTAATTTAATTAGTTTTAATTAGTTTAAAATTCCTAGAAAATAGAAAAATAATCAGAAAAATACAAAAATAGTTTTGAAAATTCTATTTTGATATTTTAGATTTTTCTAAGTCTTAATTTTACTTTTCTAGCTTTATTTCACATTTTCTTGTATTTTAGGTAATTATTTAATAGTTAAAAATAGTTTTTAATTAGATAATTAGTTTTAAAAATAATTTTCTTTTTCTAAATATTTTCTTTTATCATTAGGTTTGTAAAAACATGATTTTCATATTTTTAGGGTTAATATTGATTTAGTTTCCGCGTTTTTAGGTATGCGTCCGTAGTTTTTAAATTCAGTTTTATAAAAATATATAAACAAAAACATCATTTTAATTATAGTGATAGCGTTTATTTAATAGATTTTATCTTTTTAATTTCCTCTCATTTGCATTTTAGCCTTTGTGTTTGTTTGATATTTCGTAGTTATAATAATCAAATCATATTCCCTTTTCGTTCAAATTTCTCGATCACTACTCGTTGATTGATCCATTGCATAGCTCGCTGGGACATAACGACCCAGGGAGACCCTATACTCCTCAGATCTTCATTGATTTCGTGCTTAAGCTGTTTTAAGTTCATTACGGCTGGTCATTCACAAGTGACAGTTGTGTGATAGACTTGACGGTTTTGCGGCGCGATCAAATTTTTTGCGCCGCTGCCGGGAGCTGTGCTGATCTATCTTTCGTTTTAGCGATTAGTTGTTTGAATCCCCTCTTTGTTTATATCATCCATCTACGTATATATATATATCCATATTTTCTTATAAAAATCAAAAACCAAAAAGCGACCAAAACATATAAAACACAAAAATGTTTTTCCTTTTGTTTCTATATATGTATCAAAAATAAAAATACAAAGATTAGATTGTTTTCTTTAATAATTAACAACTTAAAAGATTACCACCGCAAACCAAGGCGTGCACTACCTAACGGGGTGCGACCATAATAAGTTACCGAACTAAAGATTTAAAACTTGCCTTTGTGTCCTTGTGATTGGTGTACCTTTTCAAAGAAGCCATTCATCTTGTGATTATTGGTTTAAGTTCACTGTTGTTTTGCCTCAATTTGTGTTAATTGATTTTGTTGTGATATCGACGTTTGCAACAGAAAACCCATAAAGATTCTTCTCACCGATTTTTATAAAAGCGTCTTCATAATTCTCATTCTCATCTGATAGATTTTCATAATTCCCATTTCTCTCCTTAACTCTGAGATTCCTTAGAGTTACTCTAGTGCATGCGCACTCGTTCTTCTAGATCATTGAGGTCCTTTCGTGATCTAGCGAAATCCTAGAAGACGTTCGTGAAGCGTCTTGCCCAAATAGTCGAACCGAGATTGGTACTATTTCTAACAACACCATGGCGACGAGCGTACTATGGCGAAATGCTCCGGCACCCACAGGGTTATGGAGATGCCATCGTTTTACCAAAGAATCAACTCGATCACTTCGAATTGAAGACACATTTGATCCAACTTGTGTCTACAAATCAATTCCTGGTCCGACCGAAGAAGACCGTATGCACACATCCATTGGTTTAACAAGTTGACTTCAACTATCAATTTCAAGGATGTGCCACAAAAAGTAATCAAGTTGATGCTTTTCCCATTCTCACTTGAGGGGCGACCGGTTTGGTCGGAAAAGAACCCCTCGATCCATCGAAACTTGGGAGGATCTGGTTCAAAAGTTTGTTAATTACTTCTTCCCTCCATCAAAGACGACTAATCTAAAAAATGAAATTTCAGGATTTCGTCAAAATTTCGATGAAAATTTTGGAGAGGCATGGGAGAGATTCAAAGATCTCCTCAGGAAATGCCCCCATCATGAATTCACGGAGCTTCAACAAGTCAATATCTTCTATAATGGGTTGAACTGTAACGATCAAGATTCTTTGAACGCATCCGCGGGTGGCAATATCTTGAATCGTAAACCTAAAGATGTGCTTGAAATTTGCGAGAATAAATCAAAAGTTCCTATTTCTCGAAACAAAGTCAATGTTCGAACACTCCGCTTCTTCATCCAGTAACTCTTAAAGTTAGCAGCTCCATTAGCGCTCTACGGACATGATCCATTGTATGATAAAAGAGGTAAAGGAAATCAAAAGCGAAATTCATAAGCTGGAACCAATCAAAGCCATAAACAAGGTGTGTGAAATTTGTAGTGGTCCACAGCAGATTATGATGATTGTCAAGCAACCGATGCTTCTTTTACCAAGCTCCCGTAGCTGCGGTAAACCACAATCAATACCGACCACAAGCTGATCCTCACTACCGTGCACCTAGCGGTATGACACCACCGGTTTTCCTCTGTGCAAAACCATGTCAATCAAAACCATGGCAATCAAAACCATGGCAATCAAAATCGCTTTGTTTCGAATCAAGGACACAACTTCAATAACTCTCAAAATTTCAATCAAAACCGGAACAATTTCAACCAACCATATCAAGCTCTTAATCATCAAAGTTATCAACAACCTCCTCAAGCTCCCTTGCCAAATGACTTCATGAAAATGACTGAGTCAAACATGCGTTCAATGCAAACTCGATCAATAACATGAGAGGTGAGCTAAAAAGGAAATTGATACTACATTATCTCGGCAGACAAATGAGTTAAAGAATATGATGAGCAGTTTCATGAACATGAATATGAACAAAGCTTCGCCATCTTTTGGAGGACTCCCAAGCAATACTATTCCCAATCCTAATGCCGAAGTTGAAAGCCGTCCACCACTGTAGAGTGGTAAGACGCACAATGGACCTTCGACTCAATGCCCCTCCTCTGTGGCATTGAGTCAAGTTACCAAGGAGACAGGACAAGGTTCATTATTCAAGCCCACAGTACCTTTGCGTCCACCGGTAGTCAAGCTTCAAGTCCGAACCCGAAGTTCTGAAGAAAAATCCGAGCCGAAATACCTTCCATCCCGG
>OU343220.1:308033875-308065935 GCA_910596185.1 Chrysanthemum makinoi | reverse complement strand
GATCAGGATAAAGATAACGAGCCTAAGCGCACAAAGAATTTTGGTGAATCATCCTCCATTCAGTATTCAATGCAGCCTCCACCTCAAAGAACTCCAGCTCAACAAAGATCTCCTCCTCGCTCTTCTGCAGATAAACCTCAGGATTCCAAGACACCACCCCAGACTCAGAAAACCGGTGACCACTTTGAGTAAACGGGGGGTGAAGATGAAGAATACCATGAGCCCCAACAACAACCCGACTCTCCCGACAAAGTACGAAACCGAACCCTCATCTAGGCCTAAGAAAAGAAGAAGAAGCGCCCAAGGTCCGACGTCCTATCATGGCTAGATGAAGATAACACTGAGGAATTTGAATGGTTTTCTACACTTGTTAATTCCACTCCCTACCCTGTGAAGGTCAAGATCCGGTAGACGGTAATACATTGAGCATGCTAAGTTCTTGCAAGAAAAATTCGAATAAAGAAGATGACGAAATCGAAGTTGAGGCTAATCAAGAATGAAGCTTTTCAACTGTTAAAAGATAGCTCAGAAAGTGCCATCGAGGTCGAATATCACCTTGAAAACATTGCTCGAGCTATGTCTAACAACATGGATTGGCTCAACCGAGAAGCAAACATCGACTTCACCAAACGGGACAACCCTCCATATTACACCGCCTGGTCTAAACCTCTACCAACAATTGGCCAACCAGATGAGCCTCGAATTCCATTCCGTTATTTCTTCAACAAAGACTTGGATTTTCTTTCTACACGTGGCGGTGGCTCAAGGAAATACGCTACATCTTTTACACTTCCATTCCCGGCAGCAATATACTCTAACTGCATAGCCATCGAGGAAAGATCTAACCACTTGTTCTCCAACACAGTGGAAGAGTATGACCGAGATGCAATGTATGGGATTCATCATTGGCCAGAACGCCGAAGAATCTACTACGAAGTCGCCATTCGTAAATCTCAACATGAAGTGTTCAATACAAAGAGTATCGTTGCCATCAAACACGTTGATCTTTCGTCCAAATGGGACTACACTTCTCTCAAGAAGATTGTGGTCAAAAGGCAAGACGAAAGGGATTATGCATTTTCGTGCCGACTTTGAGAATTTGTCTATCAACGACATTAAAGACATGTACCTTGCCAAAGTACGTGGTCGCATGCGACAATTCTCCACTGAAGTACAACGTGAATTCATCAAGTCATTGCTCATCTTCATCGGACGCATAGTCATCAAAGAACGTGTAGAAGATCTCCAACTTGCAGTAGAATCTTATCGGACCCGTGTCAACTTCACTCCACCGCAGCTTAATCTTCCGACATCAACCGCTCTCATAATATACGCTCATCAAAGAAACCATTCGTCATTTACCGAAGTGAACTTCAAAGAAATTGCTTAATGGCGTGTAGAGATCTTCACAAGTTTGGGGATCACACTTTGAAGATGGTTAGGAACGGATTGGCTTATCGGTTGAAGGATATACATCAGAAGATTGGGTCTCCTAAGCGATGGAATTCTCGTGATCGGATGTAAAGAGGATCATCAATGATGATTGATGAGCGGTTGTATCGAAGGGATCGGTTTAAAAGATTGGAAAGCTATGTTGGTGGTCGCACACGGGATTAACATCACCGACTTTCAACGCCCGGTTCACACTCCCGCAACATCACGGACTACCCGTACCCCTTGAACTGCTTCTTTCATTATAACTTTGGATGTATGATTTATTATGACTATGGCTTGTGCACACATTACATTGTACAACCCGCTCTTGTAAATAAAGGACCATGTGGTAACGCCTGCCACAATCCTTATAAAGGAGCGAAAGTTTACTTTTGAGTAAAACTTATCAAATCTTTCACTTTTCAAGGTTTTGCTCAAAAGAACAAGTACTTCCCCTTATGATTTTTCAAAACCTCAACCGTTTATATCACTCGTTGAGGGGGAGCATTTGACATAAAATCTTTGTTCACAAATTATTCACAGTGGTCATTATTCCCGCAACACTCGAAATGGTCATATTTATTCTCAACTTTTCAAAAATAACACTTTATATGCCATTTTTTAGGGAGAGAAAAATACGTGATAAGAAATATGTTGTGTTTTACTATATAAACTCTCGTGTGAAAAGACTTCAACCCACGAATTGACGAGATCTTAACTGTTAGTAACTTGAAAAGACTTGTCCAGGACGGGTAATAATTTCAAGCTAGTTCGCTAGTGATGTAAACGTGACTCGCAAAGGACTTGTCCGAGTAGAATGTACCATTCGAGAAACTGTTGATAGACATGAACTTTGATGGGTTTGACAATCTTTCGGGGTTGTCCACACCTTCAAGATAGTTATTAGAGCTAATTGTCACCTAAAAGCTGACAATGTATCTCTTTAACTATACAACGTAATTGTGTCTCGCAAGGTATTGTCTATTTTGAGTTGATCAATTCAAAAGTGCGCTTTTTCCTCACATGCTTGATTGCCAAAACTCTTAAGCACATGTGGAGGGGAGTATTTCGCTAAAAGATAAAACTCACAAGTGGTTCAAACATATTTTTTCATTTACAAACCCTTTGAGAGATTTTCTTGAAAATGGTTTTATGGCAATGGAGTTATAAGGTGATTAAGGTTAGGAATAACCGTCCTATGATCCACCAGAGCCGGAGGGATCTACCCAAGGACACTACCAATAGTTAGAATTTAGAAGTCCTTAGGTATGATTATAAAAAGGAGAAAATGAGAATCGGAGAAAGAAGGGTTTGAAGAATTAAAAAGAAATGCAAAGAAAAGGGTGAAAAGAAATAGCCTCCAGATTATTCAACTTAGGGCATAATCGGGTTCAATTCATATGCTACTGGTTGTCACTAGATGACACCAGTATTGAAGATTAAAAGTTGTCATGGACCCAAAGGACGATGCACTAAACCTTCTTAACCACTCAAGTTTCTCTCAACTGAAGCTTGTTTCATTCTCACAGGGAACCCTACGTAAACTATCGGCTTTCTCTTAGAGATTGCCGGTATTGAAGAAGGAGACCCTCTCCTAGTCTTCGCCAGAAAACCAAAACGCATTATTGAGTCTAGAGCCATGAGATTCATCAAAAGATCTCTTAGGTACACTTGACATTTCATCACTTGGTGTTCAACAATAAGAACATCGGTAATGCGTTATCGAGTCCTTCACAGATCTTAGCAATCTGTCGAGAACATTTATGAGAGGTTCACTATTGTGATCCTCGGTGATTGAATGGAAACTCCTGCCAGGGTCAACATCAAACGCCTCGACGCTGGTCACTTCGGTAACTCCCCGTGGATTACGCTTAGTGTGTCTCAAAGGTCTGATACGTGAGGTGATGCTTGGTGTACCTTAGCGACTCATCTGAACCGTAGATGTACTTCGGTACATCGTGTTATCTCACTTGTGGGACTCCGGTTCAGAACGGCCTTTGTGAGAATTAGAGTTGTGTTTTCACACTATGTCAGTTAACACTCTCAAAGTTCAAACTTGTAAATGCCGGTATCCGTTTATTACTAACCTTTCTTATGTTTACTTCTTATGGAAGCTTTGGAGCGGATGATCGCGGCAGATTCTTCACATGCTCATGCCAACATCATCACTAATGGAAGTTCTAGCTAAAAGCAACACAAAGTGATTGATTCTTCGTCAAACCAAAGAATCTACAAAGTTAAAGACTTAAAGAACTTCATCAAGATGAAATCCAACGTCAAAGAGCGTGTGAGCAAGTTGAAGAATGACGTGGAGACATTGGAGCGTAAGCGCACTGAGGCGCACTTGATCGCAACAACAACAACATACTACCACTACCATCACAAAGAACAATGATCAAAGAACAAAGACAAAGATGACGTCAAAGCGAACTGCGTTCAAAGAAGACAATTCCTCTACACTGGAGAGATTGTTCGAATCAAGGCAATTCTTCTCACAAGAAAGAAGAATGTCAGAAGACGTCAAAGCTACTATTACATCTTCTCCTTCACCGTTTACATTCATTCATCACTAACGCTTAGGGGGAGATTGTTGGAATCACTCCTAAACCTTAATCAAGTGTTAGTGATTCACATGTAATAGTTAGCTTAATTATGGCCTTTATGTTTGTTATTAGCCTTAGGCTTATGTAGAAGGCCCATAAGCCTAGGCCTAGTCCAATAAGCAAAAGGATGGGAACTAGGAGTGTTGCCCTAGCTTCCCTCCTATAAATACTCTTGTATAACCCTCACTTGAGGGTTGGTTGTTCAATTTATTTCCTTTTCACACATATCCTAATACGCGATAATCAGATAAGTATAACGTGTGTATGTGTTTGGTCTATTGTTCAATCGCCTTTATCTCTTTCTATTAAGCTTGTGTTGTAAATCTAGTGACCTAACAGTATCTCAAAAGAAAGGGCAATCCTAACTCCTCGGAATGATGATGCTGATGCTATCAATGAGTATATGTTTAAACAATTAACAAGGTACTCTACATTTACAACTGCTTAAATGCAGATGAAGTTTGCAAGGCATCTTAACAACCTAGATCAGCATGACCTTTACCCGATTGAATTTCTAAATTCCTTAAATTTTCCCGGGATGCCCCCACATGAACTTCACTTAAAAAAGGAATTACCCATTATGCTCTTGCGTAACATAAATGCAAGCAAAGTTCTGTGTAATGGAACAAGATTGCTCATCACAGATTTAGGCCAATTTGTTATTCACGCAAAGATCCTTACATGTTCAAATATAGGAGACAATGTCATTATACACAGGATTATACTAACATCACTAATCAAATGGCCATTTATCCTAAAATGGCGACAATTCACAGTAGGGCATGTTATGCGATGACTATCAACAAAAGTCGTACAATCACTTACCTCAAGTTATTCTATTTGCCTACTCCCTGCTCACACATGGTCAACTTTATGTGGCGCTATCTAGAGTTACCAATCCTGACGGCCTTAAGATACTAATGATTGAAGACAAAGACCCTAGACTTAAGCATTGCACACGTAACATTGTTTTCAAAGAAGCTTTCGGTAACCTATCTTAGCATATCTATCTAATGTTTAAACATTAAATATAATAAAGTCATACATTTTATTTTAGATATGCATTATTTGTGTTTCCATATTCAGAGACACGTAATAAAATTTGAACGCCAACACCTATGCATAGTTCACCACATTTATTTATTATTACTTGATTATTTGTCACAAACACTCCAAAGCTTTATAATATTGTTCCATGTAGGATCGATATATTATTGTGTTGATGATTCGGGTGGTCTTGGATGATCAAAATACATGTTTACCATTTTAGAGAGAGAAAGTAGAGAGAGAGGGTGTTCTTGCTAGAGGTTTACACAAAGTATGAAATATTAGATTAATGAAGAAGCACCACCCCTTCCATGGATGGAAGGGGTATTAATACTTACACAATACACGACCTCCTAACGGCCTGTGGATCAGGTATACAATGGGTAAAGACCCGTCCTTCCTCCACGGTGTTGCACTATACTATTCTACGCTACACACTAACTAATAAACTACTAAATAACGTAAATAACTATATGTCTACGAGCTAACTTATGCTAGATAATATTAGGGGTGACCGACTCTTCACTATGGAATTTTCTAATTCCTAACAATCTCCCCTAAGGGAGGTCACCCCATGTTTTACATTTTGAATCCTAGCATTCTATTCTTGACTTTGTTCTTGAGCTCGAAGACTTCAATTCTTCAATTCCGCAATCTTTGTGCTTAAGCAGTGACTCTTCATAGTCCGCATATTTTGTACTTTTAGTGGAGGCCTTTAAACTGATCCACATCTTTGATGATCTTCGAGCTTTCATTGAGATCATCACCACAAAGAAATCTCTCTGGATCATCAATTGTTGTGTTGCCATCATGTGAAGTTGTGACTTTCGGACCGACATGCTCACACTTTTGAATCATGACATCTTTCCATCGAGTAGCGGAAGCTTTTACTGGTTCAAGATATTTGCGCAGCAGAAGCACGAACATAGTATAGAAATATCGAGCGGGTTATGTAGATATGTATCAGTCATGATTTCTTCAAATTAAGTGTGGATGCTGTGAGCATGCGGCTTTGGAATGACTCAATTCGATCACCGCAACCGCCCAAATGTACCTAAAAACAACAGTTAGCAATAAAACACACGAAAGTGTCTTTGATCACTTTCGTTGAATTGAGGTACACGGCCCACGGTTCCCGTTGATCAAGCACAAGTACGCTCAGGATCGTAGGATTCAAGAATCTCCTTGACAGGGTTTCGCAAATGTTCTAGCCGTGTTCTCAAACCGATACGTCTCAAAGAAGACAACACGGAGTGAGTGAACCAGCGAATTGAGATTCACTGATTGATGAAAAATGATTTGAAAAACAATCGCGTATTGCTTAGAAGAAAGAGTTTTGCAATACAACGAAGATTTTATGAGAAAGATCAATTTTCAAAAAAAATACTTTTTGTATTAGAGAATGAGTACACATTCGACGAGCTAGTGAAAAGAAGAGATTCGCACATCGAACGGTTTTTCTAAAAGTATTTTTCAATCAGAGATACTTTTTGAATTTTGAAAACATAAGTACACATTCGACGTGCTAGAGAAAAGAACATTTGCACATCGAACGGTTTTTCCAAAACTATTCGTCAATTCCATTCCTGGACCAAGGTTGATTCAAGACTGAATCGCCCCATTGTTTCTATCCAGTTGTCACAAGTTTGATCTTACGAGAAGATCTCACATGTCACCCACCAAGAGCTTGTTTAATGTTGGCTCTAGAAGGATTTCCATCTTCATTGTGAATACTTTACATATCACTCAGATGTTCTGGCAATACCACAAGGATAATGCGTAGGACTCTTAATATATTCTTACTTTCCACATTGTGTGAAACAGCAAGTCTTCAAGAATTTAGTATCCTAATGAGATATTGTGGATGATCTCTTGGCTCTAGACTCAATAGTGCATTTTTGGTTCCTTTGCCGGAGACTAGGGAGAGGGTCTCCTTCTTCAATATCAACAATCTCTAAGAGAAAGTCGATAGATAATGTCGGTTCCCTGTGAGAGTGAAACAAGCCCTTTTAAGAGGAACTTGAGTGGCTTGGGAAGTTTAGTGCGTAAGGCCATCGGGTCCATGACGTCTTGTCTTCAATACCGTGTTACCTTAGTAACAACCAATAGCATATGTATTGAACCCGGTTACTGCCCTAAGGTTGAATTGATGGAGGGCTATTTCTTTTCACCCTTTTCACATTCATTCCTTTTTCATTCTTCAACCCCTTCAGTGCTTACCGAGACTTCATAACTAGAACCTTGTTGGGTTTATTCCAAGTACTAGCTCGTCTCATCCGCACTCTTCCCGATATCTCACTTTTCTCTTTGTTTTTCAATATACCTAAGGACTCTACACTATCTAGTGGATTGTCCCTGGGTAGATCCCTCCGCCTCGGGCGGATCGTGGGAATAAATACCTAACCTAACCATCCTTATAACTCCATGCATAAAGTAAAATGGTCGGTCTTTTGGTACGTTCTTTCCTTCTGAAACCAATTGAAAAATCATTTGAAAAACAATCAAGGTACTTGTGATACGAGATCAAAGCATTTTGTACCTTAATAGTTTTGATCATTTAGAAAACCTCCCTCAACATGTGCATGTGAGTTAGAAATTGTTTAGCACATGGAGGAAAGAGGACTTTAAAATATTTTCTTTGATCACAATTTTCATAGAAAAAGCCATTTGATTTTCTTTGGTAAATTTCTCCCCCTCAATATGTGCATAGGATTTTTGAAATCATTTTATCACATAGAGGCAAGAGTTAATTTGAAGCACATCCACAATCACAAGCGCCATTAAGAAACCATTTTAAAACTCAATCAAGGTACTCTATGTTAAAACATAAAAGCTTTTGTACCTCGAAAGTTTTATTTTCCTTTAAAATGCTCCCCTCAATATGTGCTTCAAGATTCGAAAGCGTTTAGCACATATGAGAGAGCAAACACAATTAAGTCAAAACGATCACCTTTTATCAAATTTCATTATTAAATCACAAATTCTCCCCGATCAAAAATATCAAACCCTTTGAGATTTTGGATCCCAAGTGATTTAATACGGTTTAGAAAACATTGAGAGAATGTGGCCTTGTTTAAATACTCATCCGGTTTTTGGATAAATCCTCCTCCTCAACATGTGCATTGTGTATTTGAAATCGCTTTGGCACATGGAAGCTGGAGTGCCTTTGAAGGACTAAAACCAATTCCATTAAAACAGATTTGAGATTTAAATCACAATATATACCCCGATCGAAAATATCAAACCATTTGAGATTTGTGATCCCAACTGATTTAAATCATTTAGAAAACTTTGGGAAAGACGTGGCAAGATTCAATTTTGAAAGATGACAGAAAAGGACCATTTTAAGACACTAAAGATTGTTAGTGTCAGGTATGATAGTTTTAAGAGATCTTTAAGTAAAATAAAACAATTTCACAATCAAACAAGAATAGAAAAAATTTCATTTTGAAAGACCTTGATTCAAAAGAAAAATCATACCATGACATAACATTAAATCTTTAGATCACCACATTTTACCGTACAAACTGGAACTTTTATGAAGAACTATTGTTTGAAAATATTTTAAATTAAATCACTCTCCCCCTCAATCGATGACCGAAGTCGATAATTGAGTGACTTAAATTTTGATAAAATGAAGTCCGGTGATTTTCAAAATTTAGTCCAATATATTTTCAAAACAATATTTTTCCATTTTCAAAAACAATATTATTCAAAGTTTTTAGAAAAATGGTATCATCACTATTATCCTGCACAAAGATATGTTAGGTGGTTGAGAAGCTTCGCTTTGTCCGTGAGGGCTTGGAAGAAAAACCGTCATGCGATGTGTTGAGACTTCTTCTACGTTGCATTTGAATGCCAACTGAGGTCAAATTAAGCTCCGTTTCTTCAATCACTTAGAAGAAAACCATCCGGTGATGCAAGAAGACCTCTTACGTTGCATTTATGCCAACTCTCCATAGAAGTCCAATTAAGCTCCGTTTTCTTCATTTGTCAACCCAAGATATAGTTACCCTTTCCTTTCGGCATCCAAACATCATATTATGTGGGATCCGGATCGGGAACATTCTTATACCAAGATACCTGCATATGTTAGTGAACACACATACAGATATATGGTGGTCGACATCACCCAAACAGGAATCGACTAATAAAAGTCAATCCAACATATCAATCAGTTCATATAAGGCATGGGAAATGATGTGTTTCATCAAACTATAATCATCTAATCTTAACAATCATATCCTAAATTCCTAGTCCTTCGACATAGGCAAATATCAATTTTAATTAAGCACGTAGGATAATTAATAAAGCCCGTTAGATGATATAGATTTGAAAACATTATCCCCCTCAATCAATGACTCATTTTTGAAAAGTTTAAAAGCGCTGAAGTCATTGATTGAGTTTGCAAATTTAAAAACTCAAACCGATTGTTTTTAAAGCAACACATTTACCACCATTTTTGAAAACACCAAATATTTTTCTGAAGAATTTTAGACGGAAAAACATTTGTGTAGGAACAAGCGATCCTTCGACATACTTTCCTTGTTTAGTTTTTAGGATAAGTGCACGAAATATTTTGAAAATAGGTTTAAGCGTAGCACTTTCCTTTCTTTTGAAGAGCGGGTTGCTGTCTGAAATAATAGCAAACCTTCATTTGAAGCCCGGGTTACAGTCTGAAATAACTGTAAGCCATAGTTTTATGACATGTTTAGAAAGAAATATTTACACCTCCTGCTCGAACTTCATCTAAAGTCCCGTGCCATTATTGAATGACATTTCTAAGACCGTAGATGTTATCGATACCAGAAGACATGTCAAGAGAAAACATATTTTTGGAATTTTTGAAATTTTCTGATTTTTATGGGTTTTGGAAGATTTTATATTTTTCTATTTTGTTTTGTTGGTTTTATATTTTTGTATTTTGTTTTTGAAAAATATTTACAAGGATAGAATAGATGATATAGTTAAAGAAGATGATGATACGAGTATCGAGATAAGGATATCGAAAGCACCCGATGTAGAAGATAGAAGTCATCATCCCTAAAACGTTCACCACCAAAGCTTCCAAGACTCTTGAATCGAAGAGAGAAATTGAGCCACTTGAAAGTGATACTTTGGCGCCTTCCCCAAACCGAAAATCCATGTGGTGAGCAGATTCGAAGCTCTATTTCAAGCTTGCCTTAGCTAGGTGCACAGAGAAGCACACCATTATCATAAATCCCACTGCTCCTTTCAAGAATAATCACCGCGGATTCTTCGCTTCGAGGTTATATCATCAACAAAGAACAGAACGTATCATCCCACCTATAAAATAATCTTCTCAAATTTCATAACCATCAAGTCTCAAGCAATCCATTCCAAAAAGGTGTCAAGAGACCACTTCCCACGTAGTTGAATTGATGCAGTCAGTCTCTTAGACTAGAGCTCACGAACCCGAATACACATTTACCCGAAGACAAAGAAACTTATACCATCAAGTAGCGATTAAGTCCAATAGCTAAAGAATAACCCCGATGTATGCTTTTTCTCCTCCTCAAGAAAGTGCATGAAGCTCAAGAACCCGGCACCAATGCCCAAAGAGAGAACAACCGATAACATTGAAGAAGAAGAAGCCGATCACGATTATCTCTGGGATGACAATCTCACGGATGTCCACTCCGAATAAGTGATTATATCTCAATCACATATTAAGCCCTCAAGTGAGACAAATTGAGCATCCCCAATGTACACAATCTCTCCTCTCGATGAATGCGATAGCCTCATCACACACTTGTGTACCTCTTTTATCATCAGAAACTAACTCTTCCATCTCTTCCCCAACATAGTTGGAATAAAAAAACACTGAACGCCATGAGTCAAATCTTGAGTTTCTCTGCGGTAATGACAATAGTCTTCCCGGGATATCTTCAATCACTTAGAAGTATTAAGCTCGTCAAGATTACTCGTGTATAGATGTGTGTCTCCTTCCCCCTTGCTGGTTTTGACACTACAGAGTCAGCAAATCATTATAAGCCCGTATACTAGAAATTTGAGAAGAACTCTTGAACTCTTGTGAGAATCAACTTGCTGAAGACTCTCTCTGACTATTTATATCAACCCTTATGTAGACAATTTGAAGTGACCACTGATGAAGAAAAAACCCGATATACCATACTTGAAACTGAAGTCAACTTCCTCACATTTGTGTCTTAAGCTTGCACCTAATGATGGAAGAACGGTGTCGAGAATTTATGCTTCAAGCAAATCTCTAAGTACTCACTACCCAAACAAAGTATGAGACATTAACACCTCTTGCATTATCCACACCGTCCATATGCGTGTGACACTGAGAAAAACAAAGTAACTCCTATAGTGATAGTTAACCAGGTCTTCAACCATCCACCTCGATCACTGGTAACTAGATAACCCAAGTCTTCAAATCAAATTCTTAAGCCCGAGAAAGTTATCAAATAAGAACACGCCTTTGTGAAAGTCAACTTCAATCTCAAATAAGTGATAAATGATTAACTCCAAGTAATCACCTTGTGTCAAATGTCCAACAATAGTCAATATCAACGTCCTCGAGGAGTTACTCGCTAAAAAATATGAGCAGTCTAATTGGGAATTGAATCGACTTATAACTTTCTCCCAATTAGTGCTCCCCTAAACCGACAATCTTTGATAAATGCCCGGATAAAGAAGAAGTCTTTAGATCGTTAAATGCAACTCGTCCTATAGTCTTCTAACATGTAGCAGAAAATGTAGAACCGACCGTAGACTCGACCTTCTTCAAGATTGTCCAGTTGGGGAATAGATAGTTAACATCTTCATTTCACCAAAAACACAAGAACATCACCAAAAAGCATCCCAATTAACTTACATCTTGCAAATCCCTTAATTAAGATCCTCCCAATCAAACAAGAACGAAAGATGTTCATCAAGGAAATCGCAATCACCGCAAATAACGAACACACAAAATAGTAACACCAAGCAAACAATCACATCAAACAAGAAAGAAGGTTGTTCGAATCATCATGTTGATGTATACGTGAAGCATTAACGGAAGCACTTTGTCAATAAACTCATATCAGCTTGTGAAGATGTCAACCAACGGCTCTTAGAAGAGAAAAACTCCATGTGAAGATGACCCGATAAGAAGAAGCTCGGTTCTTACATGAGTTTAGAGCCGTATGACCATTTATATTCTCAAATATCAATCAACAATGCAAAAAATTCACACTTCTTCTCCCCCTCAAGAATTGCATACGGAGTTGCCATTCTTGATTAAGGAAGTGAAAATCATCTGAATGTTCTATTCACACTTCTCTCCGCAAAATCAGCACATGATGTCGCCATCTTCATTATAATCGAGCAAGTGGAATGAGAAAACAATCAGTGGTAGCCCAGTTCACTTTGTGATTGAAGCGCATGGAAAAAGTATGAAGCATGTTGATGAGAATGGTCATAAATAAGAAGATTTCTCTTCTTCGAAGATAAAGCGAAGCGTACACTTTTCTTTTCTTTGAGGTACGAGGCATGAACTGATGTGTTCATACGTCATAAGAAGATTTCTCTTCAAGATAAAGCGCGACCAACCGTACACTTTTTCTTTTCTTTAGAGAACGAGGCATGAACTGTTGTGTTCATACGTCATAATCTCTCTTTTTTCAGCTCTCTTAGCAAAACATGTAATCAACCCATTATCATTCAGTAGGCTCTTTGTAGTGACAGCTGATGGAGATAACCCAATATGATGAATTTGACCCTGAAATAAACTAACCCGAACTCGTGACTTAAACTTGCACATATGTAACAAAGAGCGGTGCAGATTTCCATTAGCATCTCTAAGTACTCTCTATGTACTCTATACTCTTCAACCAACCAACCATCAAGTATAAGACGTACATTACCTCTTGAAAATCCACAATTGAATGTGACACTGAGCACTACAACGTAACTCCTTAGAGTGATAGTTATTTTGAGGTGATAAGAGCCCAATTCCCCCAAGTGGTAAAAGAAGAGGTAAAAGTCACCCAACAATAACTAGATTTCCAAGTCTTTGTTTTTGATAATAAGCTCGAACAAGGATCATGAAGAATCTTCATCCAACCATCCCCGATACCTTCAGATACTAAGTACACTCGCCCGTGATAATTTACTTCAACCTCAAATAAATAATACTGAATTAACGCCGTTGGCACATCTTCTGGTTAACTGCTCAAATCTAGCCTTCTTTGACATTTAAACGAACTTTGATGAATATCCAAACACACATCCAATTTATAAAGTACACCCATTTATCCCTTCTTCAAGCGTAAACCGAACACCAAAGATCGAAGACCTCAAATACGTTTTCCTTTCTCCAAGATGGTTCCATCATCACGGGATTTTACAATTCTATAGTTTAAACCGAAAAATAGATTCTTTCGCTGGATTTTACAAAACCAAGAATAAACCGTAAGATAGATCCGAAAATGCACCTTACTATTATCAGGATGTTTCCATTGTTACGGGATTTTACAAGTCTATGATTTAAACCGAGAAATAGGTTCTTTCGTGGGATTTTACAAAATCAAGACAAAACCATAAACAATGTCAGTTTGAACGTGTTATGACAACATTGGTTTTGGTGAATATCGGTTTTAGAGGAACATGCAGCAGTTTATTAACGGTTCATTATCCAACATCAACAACATCATCAACCATCCAATAAACACTTTGGTAAACACATCATTCACGATTCGTCGGCTAATGTTGTGACCTCCTGGTGAAGTAAACCCGATATACCAAACTTGATCATGAAGTAAAATTCCCCATATTTGTTACTTAAACTTGTACTAATCCTTGTGAAGAAGAAACGGTGTACCCAATGTACAAAACCTCTTAACGATCCTCAATCAAGCGTGAGACACCGAAGTGAAAGTTACGCTGTGGGTTAAGTGAGAAAGAATCACACACGTAACTATATAGTCAAGTCTTTATCACACTCCATAAATGCCCAAACAAGTCATCTTCATGAAAGGGTAGAAAGAAAGAAGACGAAAATAAGTAAACGCGCCCGGAAAAACCTAACTTCAAAATCCAGTGAGAAATATCGTCCAAACAACCCCGTAGTCAACATTTTCAATAAACACTTCATGCCGTGACAAAAATATTCTCCGTGAAAATGCATAGACTAAAGTATTAAACCCCATAACCCATCGAATCTCATCATCAAATCACATCATACACCAAAATATCATTATCAAATCTCATGATTGAGTCTCATTAACTACGATCCAATTAAGAGAAGCCCATCAGTCCTTCATTCACCGATTCAGTCAAACAAAACAAACCCGATCCATGAAGCAATGTTATACGAAAAATCTCGTATCACAAAGTTATGCAATGTCATGTATTTACTCATTTCGTTCCTGATAAGCAATAGCACCTCAAAATATTTACTCAGACGATATGTTACACAAAGTTATACACCACAAAAATCATTAATTATCACGCAGCCCAAAAAAAATTCTGTCAAGCCCATGTTGATAAATCAAGAGAAGCAGCCCAAGTCCAAATGTATAACCCACGATCCAAAACACACATCCGATCCAAATAAGATGCAAAATCTGCTTATGGCCCAAATCTATCATAAACATACGAGGCCCATCAAAATACTCAAGTAGTGATCCCAACCGGTTGCCCTAATTTTTTGGAATATATAATCACCACATATCTCACATCTACACCCTAATACTCCTCAACTTATCCGGCCTCTCCTCACAAACACACAAAAAAAAACGAAACCCTAATACCTTGATTAATAACACGCATCTCCTTCATATGTCTTAAATGAAAAATTGCTCAGCCACTCTCATCACTTCTCATCATACACCACTTTTCACACCAAACTCACCAAGTGGATGGCTTAAGGTTTGTGGATTCGAGACACTTTGATTCGCCACAGGGATGGCTTGAAGCTAAGAGATGGCCTTAATAACCACAACGAATGTCAGGTAGGTATAAACTTTTTCATTTGTTGTTAATGATTCACAAACGAGCCAAAGAAATGAGTTAACATACATGTTACACTCATTCCTTTAATTCGTATAGAAACCAAGTTGATATATGACAAAAATCGTGAAGAGAAATGTTCAACAGATCTGATATGACGATTTGAAACCGAGTTGGACTCTCTCGAGATTTTACAATATTTTCGAGTCTAGATCTTAGTTAAAAAATCGAACCAAAGAGAGAAAATAACTTTCTAGTTGTATTTCTTTAATGTGTTCGAACATTATCAAGGAGTGAACTCCTAAATCGATCAATGAAGAAATCATTCTTTTGTGTGAAGATCTTTTGAGGTCAATGAAAAACAAAAAATAATCTGAGATCAATTACTTTTTGTCATTTGTTTTCGTTTCTTGATTTATGCAATAAGATCTGTGATGATGTATGTTTCGTGTTGACCCTCGTGGTCTTGATGTTGTCCTTGAATGCCACGAAACAAATAGCAGAGATCTAGTGACTTTTGATTATGATGAGTCTTGTGTAGTCTAAGAGCTTGTTTATATTTCTGGACTGTTGAGATGATATAGAAGCAACACGTTATTTTGATTTGAGAACCATGGATCAATGATGTTAGATGTTAACTGAGATCGAGATTTGATTGGTATATGTTTGTTTTGGTATTTGTTGTTGAGGTCTAGTGGTCGAGGTTTTACTTCTCCTTTATCCTTTCTATCTTGAGTCGCTAGCCAAAGTTTATAGACAAGTTGCTAACTGTAAGAATCTTACCAACTCGCTAACCATTTATAAACAAGTCGCTAGCAGAGGTATTTAGCCCAAGTCGCTAGCACTTTAAGTCACAACTCGCTACCATTAAGTCGCTAGGTCTGTCAAGTCGCTAGCTTTTCAGTTTGACTCAAAAATCAAACCGTCACCAAGTCGCTATATCATTAAACACATAAATCGCTAACTTGTTCAATAACAAGTCGCTAGCCTAAATCGCTACCAAAAAAATGACAAGTCGCTAGGTCTTCAAACCCAAGTCGCTACATGATACATTGAACGGACTTTTGTGTACAACTCGCTAACATGATATATGACTTATTCCTGTTATATTGACCATGTTTATATTGACTGATGTATATGACCAGTTTATAGACCCAGAAAACATATGCAGAAAAGCTTCATTTTTGACCCAGTTTGACCATTAAAAAGACTACAATAATCTGACCAAAAACAACACTAAAACATTCACAGATAAAGATATAGTATTGAACAAACAGTCATGTAAAAATGATAAAAATACAGACTTGGACCAAAAATAATGACACAAGACATATTTTTTAGACAGTTAAACATCACATGACAAATTTGGCCAAGAAGAATGTTTACCAAGATAAAACTTCGAGAAAAGTTTATCCGACCATCAAAACGTGCAAAAACAGTTTTCAACATAAACCAAAAACCACCATGATACAAAACCACACAAATCAACAAAAACACAATAACCTTGGCTCTTGATACCAATTGTAGGATCGATATATTATTGTGTTGATGATTCGGGTGGTCTTGGATGATCAAAATACATGTTTACCATTTTAGAGAGAGAAAGTAGAGAGGGGTGTTCTTGCTAGAGGTTTACACAAAGTATGAAATATTAGATTAATGAAGAAGCACCACCCCTTCCATGGATGGAAAGGGTATTAATACTTACACAATACACGACCTCCTAACGGCCTGTGGATCAGGTATACAGTGGGTAAAGACCCGTCCTTCCTCCACGGTGTTGCACTATACTATTCTACGCTACACACTAACTAATAAACTACTAAATAACGTAAATAACGATATGTCTACGAGCTAACTTATGCTAGATAATATTAGGGGTGACCGACTCTTCACTATGGAATTTTCTAATTCCTAACATTCCAATTCTTAACAGGTATCCATTATCTGTATTTCCATGTTAAAAGACAGATAATAAGTTTTGACCACCAATACTTATTCATAGAGCATTGTTTTCTGACTTATGAAATTACCTCAAAACCTAACTGCACACTCATCAAGTAGTATTATTGCAGACAATATTAATAATATGCACAAATGTTCACATAAATATCTAATAAATTGATTTTATGGTTGATTAGGAGTTACATATCCTTTATTAACTTCAAGTCAGTTCAAAAGCTTGATGAGGCATTTAAAAAGAAACTTTTCTCAAAGACATACACATATCAACTTCTTTATTATCACACGAAATCAGCTATCTGCGTCTAAACCTATGTCATTCAGCAGGGGAGGTCATCGCACTACTTTCATATGCCCTTACACCGAGATGCAAAATATTTTAATGTTGGTTTGTCTCTTTTTAAAGTGCATTGTCGATCGGTTGGAATTCAATGTTGGCCATATTGAAAACTCCTCAGTTTAGAAAAGTTGATTAACTATTTTCAGGTTAGCAATCAATTGACCCTAACTTTTGATTCTCAATTTCATACTAATGACACCTATTTTAAGAGAAAAACGTTGATCTGCAAGTATCAATATTTCCAAATAAAAGAATGGTTTAAATATTATAGTAATGGTTTTACCTGTTTGCTAATATATACATATTTTTAGTCAAAAACATTAACATTTAACTATGATTTTTATAGTACATATTAATATGCTTTATATATTATGATCTCAAAATTTTTTTTCATTATAGGGCAAGGATGGTGATTCAAATACTAATGAAAAGATGCAAGAGATAATTACAAAACTGCAGGAAGAAAAAAGAAGGATAAAGGAAACTCCAGAATTACCAATTACAAAAAACACGAAAAAATTGAGACGAAGGCTTGTCAAAGCTACCCACAAAAAAAACATCAATTTGGAATTGTCGTTATCAACACCAATAGCAGCAGATGTGGAACCGTTAGGGTTATATATCCTAACAATCATGCAAGTTATGAACAGATAGAGTTCCCTTATGGCAGCGACTATGAAGAGCAATAATAGTGGAAAGAATATTGATACCTAAAACCAAGTGTTCAAGTAGTTTTTTTTTACAAGTATTTTTCCTAAAGTTGTGTCTTGAAGTTTGGTATGTTATTCTCTAAGTTTTTCAAATGAATAATACTTAAACAACAAGTTGTATCCTATGTTGTTTGCTCAACTTTAATAAATCATAACTGTAACCACCGGTAAATTTCCACTTGTATAATATTCTAACGAAAGAATACTCATCCATTTTCTAATGATAAAATTTTTCTTTTTCAAACGTTATCAGTTTATCTAACCATAACAACTAACTAATGTGACATAACTCATATACAAAATAAACATTCTTATTACGTCAAGTATAAAAGTTTTCAATTTATATTTGCCACTTGACGTTAATTCATTAACGTACGATTACTTAACATTCAAACTAAACATTTGCTATTTATTAGAGTTTTCACGAAGCCCTAATTTATTTTAACTATGATTTTACACAACTAAATCATAAATACTAAAGTACAACATTTTATACCTAGAGTACAAGTCATTAAAGCACGGAACCTAGCTATACTTTACTTTCCGTTACAACCCCTAATATACAACTCTATGATTTTATGTGCCTGATATATTTTCAAAATATTAATGTACAAGTCTTTCAAGCACATGTACAAGTCTTTAATGCATACAAGCTTAATACTTATATAAATTATATTATAAACCTCAATGTACCTATTTTTAAGCACAAGGTACAACCCTATAATGCACAAGCCTTTAAATTTGATTTTCTTATAATTTACAAGTCTAAGGTACAACTGTCCAATGCTTGTGGTACATCTATCTTATGCATGTATAATAAATATGTCATTTACTTAAGCTAAACTAACCTTAACTTATTTAACTAAACTATAATTATGATATATAAGAACATAATTAAGCCACATCAATATGTTTACTAATTTAAATACAAGTCTACTTGGCTTAACTAGAGCCTAACACTTTGCAAAACAAGATTTAAACACATATTAGACTACTTGGTTCATTCTTATACCGCAACATTTACCAACTAAGTTTAAGGTTACAAAGCATATTACTTGGTTCATTATTATACGACAACATTTACCAAACTTATTTAAGGTTATAATACTCATCACTTGTTTTCTTCCAAAACCATAAATCTTACCAAATTTATTTATGGTCATAAAACCCTTTACTTGTTTCATTCTAAAACCATAAACCTTACCAAACTAGTGCCTATAAATACGCCTCATATCACTTCCATTCTTCTCATCCCTCACTTGCTAAGCCTACAACAGACATTCACACTCCCACATTCTGAGGTACAAGGTCTAAGAAGAAGGATAGAAGCTTAGGTGCAAAGCTTTGAAGCCTCGTTTCCATTTAGAAGTCCCATTGAACATTTTGCTACCAAAGCAAGTACTATAGAGTTGTAAGTCTTTTAAACTCATTTCAATTTATTTAATACTCCTAATATCAAGTACATGATGTTGAAAAGGATTTTATAAGGAAAACGTGGCAATTTGAATCACCTAAAACGAGTACATGAGTCAAAAGATACGGCCAAAAGAAGTTATCGAAAAGTTGTCCAAAACTTCAGAACAGGAAGATCGGGCACGCATTGAGGTGTTTCTGGTCCGTTTCATGAAAAAGTTAAAACACAAAAGTTGTCCGGAACGACGTTTTCTTGAAAAAAATTAGGGGCACGGGTCCAGAAAACGCATAACGAAGTCATAATTTAATAAAAATCCCAACAGCTCTATTGATTTTATAAAAACCAAACGCCCCTACTTACGCCCCATTTATTTGCATCATGTTAAAGGTATTAGAGCCAACCAAAGTACCTTTGTGAAGACCACCTAGGAAACTCTAAAACGCCCCTCTAACCCGGTTTAAAAGCCTAGTCGTCATGCATAAAAACGGCACACCATTAGAGCCATAAGTCTTAAAAACCAAAAGTACTTTACAACAGGTCTTTGGGAAAAACTTAGGATTTTTGATAAATTCGAATTTGAATCATCTTAGAACACTTAAAAATGAGTTAAACAATATATCACAAGGTTTCATGCAAAAGATATAAAGTTTTATGGTTTGAAAACAAGATTTTCAATTTGTCAAAACTAGCCTAAGTAGCCCTTTTCGATAATTAATATCTTGCTAATTAAAAGGTTGTAAAGTGTGAGAGTTACACCATTTTAAAGATCCCGCTGCAAGGATTTTAAAGCCCCAATAATGTCTTTAAAAACTCTTATAGTCTCTTTTATAATCAACCAAAAAGTAGGTGACTCGTAAACTTTTCATAAAATGACCTTGCATGCATTTTTCAAAATTTGAGTCGTAGGAGTTATAGAATGTTAGATAATGACTTAAAAAGAGTTAATTAACATATTACAATGTCCCTAGATTACACTGTAAAAGTTAATGGGTCAAAAATGAATTTTTCTTAAACCACGCCGTGACCAAGTGGCCATGTTCACGGGCTTGTTTCTCTCTAACCAAAGATGACTAAGATATGAGACCTATACCATTTAGAAGATCTTACAAAGAAAGTGTTTAAAGGGTCAAATGCGATGTAAAAACACTAGCTTGCCTCATGTAAAATCTGTCCTCGTTTGGCCCTGTTATCGCCCAAAACCAATACTTTTCACAAAAGGCACCTAAACCCCCTATTTTGAGTAATCATTGCGACCAAACCGTAAAAGCTTAAAACTTCTAGTTTGAGCCATTACAAAGACCACCCGACAAACTTTTGAAGGGATCAAGAACGTAGTAAAAACCTTTTTAAGGCCTCGCTTATATTTACCCGCACTTTTGTCAACTTAGGCCTAAAACAAGTGAATATTTCTTATAAAACTACAAGTATAAAAATTGTAATTTTTTAAAGATAAAGTTTTCTTGGGCAAAAAATGTAATTTCTTCAAAGTTAGTTATACAAGGGCTGATTTTGTCAAAAACCCATAGTTGAGGGTTTAAAGTGTCATTTTTGAAAGTGCAAGGGTAAAAACTGTAAATATTTAAAATTGTAAATTATTACATTTTGGAAACATAAAATATTTAACAACTTGGGTTTCGATAAAATTTATTATCCATCATCCGAGCCATAAAAATAAGAACGATAAGTATTGCTAATTTTTGAAGAGACTTCATGTTACCTAACTATCGATAAAGCATCGTTATCACATAAACTTGAACTCGAATACTAAAAACATGACATACTAACTCAGTCACGAGTCGGCGCTTTATTCACATTACTTAATTTTTTTCCATCCGGATCATCTGTAACATCGAGGTGAGTCATAGCCCCTCTTTTCCTTATTTTAAACGTTTTGGGGGAGATACATGCTCAAATATTGCTTGATATTTTTACATTTATTTTAAACTCTTACGATTTACTGTGAGTCATAGGCCCTCTTTTCCTTATTTTGAACGTTTTGGGGGAGATACATGCTCAAATATTACTTGATATTTTTTTACATTTATTTTAAACTCTTACGAATTACCGTGAGTTCATAGCCCCGTTTTTATACTTGTTTATTAATGCTTTGGGGTAGATACATGCTCAACTGCATGCTTTCACTTTCATAAGTACTCTAAAAACTTTTACATATTACTGTGAGTTTCATAGCCCTATTTTCAATTGTTTTATGCTATTTTTGGGGGAGATACATGCTTAACTACTAGTTTTTACTTTTATAAGTACTCTAAAAACTTTTAAATATTGCTGTGAGTTCATGGCCCCTGCCTTTACTTGTTTTTAAACTGTTTTGGGGGAGATACATGCTCAATTACCTATTTTTACTTTCACAAGTACTCTAAAGCTTTTACATACTACTATGAGTTCATAATCACACTTTATACGTTTTGTTACAAACTCGAACACAAGTATTTTTCTATGCTATACCTACATCTGATTGTTATTGCTTAAGTTACTTACACCTGCCACTGAAAGTCCCTCATATCATGAACCATTAATCACTTGCGAGTGAACGCGAATATAGTGAATAGATCTATTGGCAGTTGACACCCCATTTGTGTTAGCCGGATAGGTAACCAAATGCACTTTATTTGAGAATACTAGGAGAATGGCAAACTCCTACCAGAGGGCATTGTTGCTCACATCATTATTATGATGTTTGTAACTTACGTCATTATTATGACGCGTTCGTGTTAAGGTTTCATGCTCATGAGACTTAAGGCAAGATATAATCGTGTTGCAATGATACAGATGCTGCAACTACTGAATTTATGGGTGCAACAACATGGCCCAACCTTGAAACTTGTGTTCAACTGAATACTAAATAAACGAACTATGGGTGTATAACAACGTAACCCACTACTTATTTCATCAATATTGGTATTTATTACAATAATCGCTCAAACTCAAAACTATTGAACTCAACTGTTTTAATCATAAACTCTATGAACTCACCAACCTTTGTGTTGACAATTTTTAGCATGTTTATCTCAGGTTAATAATTTACGAGGATGGCACGGAAGGGCACGGATACTCAAGAAGGCTATATTATCATTTGAAAACGTATTTAATAAATTGTAAAACCACTAGGACCTCATTTTGTAAACTCTGATATTTATATAAATCGAATGATAAATCTTTTAAAATGACTCAATTAGGGTTCGTTTTCTATTGATATAACTATTGTGCCATGAAGTAACACCCAGCTTGAATTCCGCTGCGTATCACGAAATTGGGGGTGTTACAGATTGGTATCAGAGCCTCAGTTATAGAGAAACGGGTCTAATTGAGACCTAAACTATAACTACTTTTTCACAAAAACATTTTATAGCCTTTTCGCTCTCCGTGCCTTCCATCCTCCAGACGATTATGTGACTTCTAGGTAATTTATGCTCCGCAAACACTTTAGTATACTGATTTATACTTCTGATCACTTTATACAAAATAAACATAACAGCATATGCCTATACTAAGGCATTACGGCTTAATCACATTTCCCTGAGCATGTACTTACTCTTACTTTTTTTCAAATTTATGATACCTTCCTAAGACATTACACAATTCTTTCCTCATATACCCACTATTTTGAGTACTATGTCAATTTTTCTTAGTATCTTACTCTCATCTCTAATGGATGAGTGTAAATAGTCCTTCTATACTCCCAGAACACCTAACTCATCGATTAAGTGTGAGTGTTGAGTCAGAAATTCTTAAGTAGGATGATTTATAATGTCTTTATTTGAATGAATTGGGACGCCTTTTTATTTAAATAAAGAAATTATAAATCATCGAACCATAAGTTTATATTCCTTTATTTACATTGTTTGGGACGCCTCTCTATGTAAGTGATGGATTATAAATAAGTGGGCTTATTTATATCTAAAACGACATGAGTATGAACTCGAGGATCACAAACTGATTCATATTCTACAAAAGCTGAAGTTAAGCAACTTTTCCTACAATTATCAAGTCCTCTTCCGGAATCTTCATCAAAGAGAGTATTCAATGTCAATTTTCAAAACTAATAACAATCTTCATTCAAAATAAAATTTTCTTAAGTTTATATGACCGTCGGAATAATGTTATTCATATGTAAAAACTATAAATTCTAAAGTGAAACCACATTTCATGCTCATTACTTCAACACTTAACACGGACTGAATCTCGAGACGAGATTCCACTTAAGGGGGTAAGACTGTAACCACCGGTAAATTTCCACTTGTATAATATTCTAACGAAAGAATACTCATCCATTTTCTACGTATAAAATTTTTCTTTTTCAAACGTTATCAGTTTATCTAATCATAACAACTAACTAATGTGACATAACTCATATACATAATAAACATTCTTATTACGTCAAGTATAAAAGTTTTCAATTTATATTTGCCACTTGACGTTAATTCATTAATGTACGATTACTTAACATTCAAACTAAACATTTGCTATTTATTAGAGTTTTCACGAAGCCCTAATTTATTTTAACTATGATTTTACACAACTAAATCATAAATACTAAAGTACAACATTTTATACCTAGAGTACAAGTCATTAAAGCACGGAACCTAGCTATACTTTACTTTCCGTTACAACCCCTAATATACAACTCTATGATTTTATGTGCCTGATATATTTTCAAAATATTAATGTACAAGTCTTTCAAGCACATGTACAAGTCTTTAATGCATACAAGCTTAATACTTATATAAATTATATTATAAACCTCAATGTACCTATTTTAAGCACAAGGTACAACCCTATAATGCACAAGCCTTTAAATTTGATTTTCTTATAATTTACAAGTCTAAGGAACAACTCTCCAATGCTTGTGGTACATCTATCTTATGCATGTATAATAAATATGTCATTTACTTAAGCTAAACTAACCTAAACTTATTTAACTAAACTATAATTATGATATATAAGAAGAGAGTAGGGATCCAGTAAGAAGTAAATTAAAATAAGAAGTGGTGAGAAGTGACCAAAACCACGCATTTGAGATGCAACGACTTGCATTAGATGCATTTCTATTCATATAGATGCAACATCTTGAGTTCTGAAAGTTAATTTGATGTATAGATGGTGCAAATTGATTTTCATGATTTCGGCACGTCAGGAGGAACAAAACAAGAGAAATCATGAAATGCATCTAATATATGTATATGCATCTGATTAAAAGCTTTAAAGCACACTATAGTGCGTTATAATGCATTTAAGATTATAGGGATGCATCTAATTTAGGTCGGTGCATCTCGGATTTGCTTACATGCTTCTTCTTATTCCTTCTTATTTTAAGTATTCTTCTTATTTGATCCTAACTCTATAAGAACATAATTAAGCCACATCAATATGTTTACTAATTTAAATACAAGTCTACTTGTCTTAACTAGAGCCTAACACTTTTCAAAACAAGATTTAAACACATATTAGGCTACTTGGTTCATTCTTATACCGCAACATTTACCAACTAAGTTTAAGGTTACAAAGCATATTACTTGGTTCATTATTATACGACAACATTTACCAAACTTATTTAAGGTTATAATACTCATCACTTGTTTTCTTCCAAAACCATAAATCTTACCAAATTTATTTATGGTCATAAAACCCTTTACTTGTTTCATTCTAAAACCATAAACCTTACCAAACTAGTGCCTATAAATACGCCTCATATCACTTCCATTCTTCTCATCCCTCACTTGCTAAGCCTACAACACACATTCACACTCCCACATTCTGAGGTACAAGGTCTAAGAAGAAGGATAGAAGCTTAGGTGCAAAGCTTTGAAGCCTCATTTCCATTTAGAAGTCCCATTGAACATTTTGCTACCAAAGCAAGTACTATAGAGTTGTAAGTCTTTTAAACTCATTTCAATTTATTTAATACTCCTAATATCAAGTACATGATGTTGAAAAGGATTTTATAAGGAAAACGTGGCAATTTGAATCACCTAAAACGAGTACACGAGTCAAAAGATACGGCCAAATGAAGTTATCGAAAAGTTGTCCAAAACATTATGTAACAGGAAGATCGGGCACGCAATTCGAGGTGTTTCTGGTCCGTTTCATGAAAAAGTTAAAACACGAAAGTTGTCCGGAGCGACGTTTTCTTGAAAAAATTAGGGCACGGGTCCGAAAACGCATAACGAAGTCATAATTTAATAAAAATCCCAATTGTATTGATTTTATAAAACCAAACGCCCTACTTGCGCCCCATTTATTTGCATCATGTTAAAGGTATTAGAGCCAACCAAAGTACCTTTGTGAAGACCACCTAGGAAACTCTAAAACGCCTCTAACCCGTTGAAAAGCCTAGTCGTCATGCATAAAAACGACACACCATTAGAGCCATAAGTCTTAAAAACGAAAAGTACTTTACAACAGGTCTTTGGGAAAAACTTAGGAGTTTTGATAAATTCAAATTTGAATCATCTTAGAACACTTAAAAATGAGTTAAACAATATATCACAAGGTTTCATGCAAAAGATATAAAGTTTTATGGTTTGAAAACAAGATTTTCAATTTGTCAAAACTAGCCTAAGTAGCCCTTTTCGATAATTAATATCTTGCTAATTAAAAGGTTGTAAAGTGTGAGAGTTACACCATTTTAAAGATCCCGCTGCAAGGATTTTAAAGCCCCAATAACGTCTTTAAAAACTCTTATAGTCTCTTTTATAATCAACCAAAAAGTAGGTGACTCATAAACTTTTAATAAAAAGACCTTGCATGCATTTTTCAAAATTTGAGTCGTAGGAGTTATAGAATGTTAGATAATGACTTAAAAGAGTTAATTAACATATTACAATGTCCCTAGATTACACTGTAAAAGTTAATGGGTCAAAAATGAATTTTTCTTAAACCATGCCATGACCAAGTGGCCATGTTCACGCTTGTTTCTCTAACCAAAGATGACTAAGATATGAGACCTATACCATTTAGAAGAGCTTACATCAAAGTGTTTAAAGGGTCAAATGCATTGTAAAAACATTAGCTTGCCTCATGTAAAATCTGTCCTCGTTTGGCCCTCAGTATCGCCCAAACCAATACTTTTCACAAAAGGAACCTAAACCCCCTACTTTGAGTAATCATTGCGACCAAAACTTAAGAGCTTAAAACTTCTAGTTTGAACCATTAGAAATACCACCCGAAAAACTTTTGAAGGGATCAAGAACGTAGTAAAAACCTTTTTAAGGCCTCGCTTATATTTACCCGCACTTTTGTCAACTTAGGCCTAAAACAAGTGAATATTTCTTATAAAACTACAAGTATAAAAATTGTAATTTTTGAAAGATAAAGTTTTCTTGGGCTAAAATGTAATTTCTTCAAAGTTAATTATACAAGGGCTGATTTTGTCAATAACCCATAGTTGAGGGTTTAAAGTGTCATTTTTGAAAGTGCAAGGGTAAAAACTGTAAATTATAACATTTTGGAAACATAAAATATTTAACAACTTGGGTTTCGATAAAATATTATCCATCATCAAAGCCATAAAAATAAGAACGATAAGTATTGCTAATTTTTTAAGAGACTTCATATTACCTAACTATCGATAAAGCATCGTTATCACATAAACTTGAACTCGAATACTAAAAACATGACATACTAACTCAGGTCACGAGTCGGAGTAGTTTATTTTGAAGACTACTGTAACATCGAGGTGAGACATAACCCCTCTTTTCCTTATTTTGAACGTTTTGGGGGAGATACATGCTCAAATATTGCTTGATATTTTTACATTTATTTTAAACTCTTACGAATTACTGTGAGTCATAGCCCCTCTTTTCCTTATTTTGAACGTTTTGGGGGAGATACATGCTCAAATATTACTTGATATTTTTTTACATTTATTTTAAACTCTTACGAATTACCGTGGAGTTCAGATTCCGTTTTTATACTTGTTTATTAATGCTTTGGGGTCATACATGCTCAACGCATGCTTTCACTTTTATAAGTACTCTAAAAACTTTTACATATTACTGTGAGTTTCATAACCCTATTTTCAATTGTTTTATGCTATTTTTGGGGGAGATACATGCTTAACTACTGCTTTTACTTTTATAGTACTCTAAAAACTTTTTCATATTACTGTGAGTTCATGGCCCCTTCCTTTACTTGTTTTAAACTGTTTTGGGGAGATACATGTTGAATTACCTATTTTACTTTCAAGTACTCTAAAGCTTTTGCATACTACTATGAGTTCATAATCACACTTTATAACGTTGTTACAAACTCAACACAAGTATTTTTCTATGTTATACCTACATTTGATTGCTATTGCATAAGTTACTTACACCTGCCACTGAAAGTCCCTCATATCATGAACCATTAATCACTTGCGAGTGAACGCGAATATAGTGAATAGATCCATTGGCAGTTGACGCCCCATTTGTGTTAGCCGGATAGGTAACCAAATGCACTTTATTTGAGAATACTAGGAGAATGGCAAACTCCTACCAGAGGGCATTGTTTCTCACATCATTATTATGATGTTTGTAACTTACGCCATTATTATGACGCTGCTCGTTGTTAAGGTTTGCGTTTCATGAGACTTAAGGCAATATATACTGTGTTGCAATGATACAAATGCTGCAACCACTGAATTTATGGGTGCAACAACATGGCCCAACCTTGAAACTTGTGTTAAACTGATTACTAAACAAACGAACTATGGGTGTATAACAACGTAACCCACTACTTATTTCATCAATATTGGTATTTATTACAATAATCGCTCAAACTCGAAGCTATTGAACTCAACTGTTTTAATCATAAACTCTATGAACTCACCAACCTTTGTGTTGACAATTTTTAGCATGTTTATCTCAGGTTAATAATTTACGAGGATGGCATGAAAGGGCACGGATACTCAAGAAGGCTATATTATCATGCGATAACGTATTTAATAAATTGTAAAACCACTGGGACCTCATTTTGTAAACTCTGATATTTATATAAATCGAATGATAAATCTTTTAAAACGACTCAATTAGGGTTCGTTTTCTATTGACATAACTGTTGTCCATGAAGTAACACCCAGCTTGAATTCCGCTTCGTATCACGAAATTGGGGGTGTTACAATAACCCATCTATTGTTATCATAATACCAAGTCGGTCAACAGAACTTTTAAAATTCAATAGTTAATAAACTGCATACCTTATTGACTATTATTATGCATCGTAGCAGTTTGCTCCATCTGCCTCATTGACGAATAATCTCATTCTTCGGCCTACTAAAGTTTAAAACCCCGTCAAGCTTAAAACATCATTATAATTTGTGTTGCATTACAGCCCAGCAAACTTTTAAAAAATAAGTACGAATTTTAATCCACAAACGCATATTTATAATTATATATACTTCAAATCAAATCAAACTGCTGCTTCGTAACTGTATTCTCTATGACATTATGAGCAAATTTCCCATTCTTCTTACTCACCAACTCTCATATCATCACAATATCCTCAACACCCCCAGCTTTTGTATCAACTAATGGCACATTGATATTCACCTACCCATACTGCATGTATAACACGTAATCGTTATTACCTCAACTAATGAGCCATAAATCATCAAAAAACTACTTTTCCTATGCAAATGACTGATACTCTGACTAAAAACCAATTTTGGCAGGATTTAAGCTAAATAAAATTTGTCCCGCCTCGGGTTATTTTGCCCGTTTGTTAAATATTAGTTGATTTTTGTACATTGAAACATTCTGACCACTATTATAAAAATCTTCAATCTCTTCCAAATTTAGTATGATAATTAAAACATATACTTGATTTTCCAGATTGAATCGAAACTAACATAGCACAATATCATTTATAAATCAATAAACATCCGAAAGTAACTAACTTGTAATAAATTATACCATTTTAACATTCGCCCTTTCATTCTATCATATTCAAATCGAATACTTGAGATATTAGGCTCAATCGGCAGAGAATCAAGCCCTTTATAATAGCCCTCAAGAATATTTGATTGGTTAACATTTATTTTGATTGATTTTTGCTTGGATTGAAAACCCAAAATCGGTGTTTGAATCTAACTGTGTTTTGACCGAGTGTGAGAGAGATAGATGTGAGCTACAAGTCAAACACACACTACTTTACCCTTTTCTAATAAAAGTAAATAAATAAATAAAAATAAGTAAATTCTTCAAAGTAATAAAGGATTAAAACTTAAAATCATTAAACTGATCATTCATCAGTTTCTTCCATTAAGAATATTGTTATAATAACATTGTACCAGTCAAATAAACCTTCCATACAACCATCATATATACATCAAAACACAAAAGAAAACTTCCAAAATATCCTATTCTTCATCTTCAGAATCTTCAACTTCATCCAAGCTTTCCAAAAACTCCTCCTTCTCCAACATACTCTGACGACATAGCACCAATAGTTGAGCCAACAAATCAATCTTCCTTCGATCCTTCAACTGTATCTCACGAAGGGCAGCCTCGCCAGTAGCTGCAACAGCGTTGAAACGAGTAAATAACCTACCAGTCTCGTCGATTCTTTGTTCCTTTTTGGCAACAACTTCCCTCAGCTGGCTACTCTCTTCTCCCATACGCTCAATAAAACTTTTTTCGTCTGCTATGTCGTGAATGATCAACAACCTGAAGGCATCACTAAGCTTACCGGTTTCAGTAGCAGCTTTCATTTCATCGATATTAGGTGTGGAAGACATTTTAAGATTATGGTTAAAAATATGGATAGTTGTGTGTTGATATTAGCGTTAGGTAAGTATATATAATTAAAATGTAACTCACAATTTGCACAAATAATCACAAAAAAACACTCAAGAGGCATTGAAAATTTTATTTTGGGTGTTACTGTAGCCCTTACATATTCTTCCATGCATAAATGAGAAATGCAGTATTTAGGAAGATATCTAATATTGGAATTTAAACACTTCATTTATACATTGGATCTAAACCAGACCCTATATATATATATATATATATTTTTTGAAATGTGAATTTCTTATTAAGTTCTTCGTGTCGCGGTTCGACAGCGGGAGGTCTAGACTACGTTGTCTAAACCGGGTCCGCGCTAGAGAGCTCCCTCGAAGCGGAAATGCCTATTTCAAATACCGATATGGGAAAACCCCTACTAATCCGTCCGAAGGCACGACAATTAATAGGGGTAAACCCTTGCCTTTTCCAAGATTCGAACCTGGGGTTACAGTGCCCAAACCCCTTCATCAAAGGACTACCTTGAAGGAAAATCCCTCATTCAAACCCCTTGCAGGATTTGAACTCAAGACCTCCCCTCCCTCAAAAGCCCCTAAGGACTCAAGGTGGCCAACGAGCTAAGCCGTTGGTTTAAAACCGACCCTCTATACACACAATGCATTACCATTAACATCCTAATCTTTAAAAAAAAAAACTAATAATAATAATAACTTATAGATTATCTTTATATTTATATACTGACAATTCCGGTTTATGTTAATTAAAACTTTAAATAAAAGTAAACTAATTTAAATACAACTGGTTTATCATTTGCCCTGAAATAAATACAATACAACCTCTCTTTATTAGTCATCTAAATACCGTCGTATACAAACAGGTGCATTAACGTTACGAATAAATAGTTAATTATTCGACCAATAGCACGTGTATCGCACAGGTTGTATAAAATACCATGAAAATAACAAAAAAAAAAAAACAATTTTGAGAATACATCATCTTCACATGCCTATTGCACAAAACATAAACGAATAAAATCGTGCAATTTATAATAGCCAAAAACATAACAAAATTGACAAATAAATATGAAAAATAACGAATATATACATAATTCATATAAAAATATTAAATAAACTACTTTAAATACAAAACTTAAAATAACATCAATTGCAATACCTTACATGTAATTACTTGCATATTACGTAAAAAACACGTATATATTCAACCCTTAACCAATTGGTGCAATGCACGGGTTTTTGTAGCCTCGTATATATATAAAGTTGTATGAATGAAAGATAAATTAAATTAGTACTCGTATTAATTAGGTTTATAGAGTTTATGACAATAAAAATGTTCTTGGACTTGGACATTTTTGAATGAGTAGTGATTTGCACACTCATAAAATTATTGGGACACTCTTACTAATGCTTTAAGTAGTGGTACAAAATTTACAATGTGCTTTATCTGACAAATGTAAGTGTGCAATCGATTTGGTTATTGTGCTAATCACCCTCCTTTTTGAATCCATGCCATCTTAAACAACCACTTCATTACTTAATATCTGAACATTTCGTGAACTCCGCATCAAGGGTGTTTTATGACCGCTTGTCGTAAGAGTTTATCATTTGTCTTTAATTTCAAAATTATTTTCCTTAGGCTAAAGGGAGTGGTGGGTAAGCCATTCATCGTCACCTCAACTTTCTATCTCCTCTACCATTCATCCGCTTTGATCACATTTCTTTCACCTTTCATTAAAATACTCATTTCATACCAATACACTCTACTAAATATTTCTACACACCCACACAAAACAAATATAAATCATTTACTTACAAT